>CM077107.1:21358832-21382310 GCA_039619505.1 Cimex hemipterus
CCCCTCTCCATCTTCCGCACCGTCGCCCCCTCCCTTCATTCTCTCTCATACCTTCCCTCTCCTTTTCCACTCCCTGTCTTCTCACTCTATCATTCATTCTCTTCCCCTCTCCCACTTCCGCCACTCTCTCTCTCTCTCTCTCTCTCTTTCTTTCTCTCACTTTCCCTATTTCTATTTCTCCTTCCCCCTCTCTTTTCTGACAAGGTACGCAATTGCCGGTGACTGCCCTGTCCGTTTTTCGTAAAAATTGCAAAAAAGCAAAGTACAATAAAATTGTAAAGTTTTAGTTATTATTGGTGCTGTTTGTATTTCAGAAGTTTATGCGTTAAAACAAGCGTTACTGACAATACGTAACATTCAAAATCTTGCTTTATATTCGCAAATTTTGTTTAGAAACAAACACAGCTTAACATTCCGGAAATTGAACGTTCAACTGACAAAGGTCTTAGTGAATTTTTTAAAAATAATTTTCTTACTGTTATGAGGGTTTACATTTTGCATTCGTGATTAATCTTTTTTGCGAAAGCTAAGGTATTATTGGGTATTTGTTCTTCTCATCGAATAAAGTGTAAGAAGAACCAACAATTAAAGTGTGAAATAAACCGGAAAACCTAAACCAACGCACTGTGAGACATGATCGGTAGTACTTATCGTACGTGGCACAGTGGGAAAGCCTTGTACACGATATATTAATACATACATCAGTATTTACTTTACGAAGGAATTAATAAAAATCAGCTGTAACAAAAATATATCTGTTCTCACGGTCACCCTTCTATCTCACACGTATGTTCTTTACTGAATTATTATTTATTTTAATGAAAAGCTTTAATTGTCCATATTTAAAATTAAAATAGTTCTTCATTTCTTCTTCATTCGTGATTTTAACGTATTTTTCAGCAACATACATCCATTTCGACATAGCATTTTATTTTCGTGGGCACCAGCCTCGCCTCTTCAGTGTACATAGTAAAAATTGCAAAGTTTCATATTAAAAACATTCTTTCTATATGACATTAAGTTAAATGGTTAAAATGCTTAAACGGACACCTGGTTTCAATTTTAGAAATGCATAATCCCGAAGGTTCCTATGTGTTTTACTGTTATACTTGTTACCCATATTATTTGAGTTAGGGCGTACTCTTCCACTTTCAATGATGTACTGTTAATCTACATTTTCTTTTATTCATACCTAATTTTGCCTTAATTACTTTTATAATACTTAATGTGAAAAATGATAGTTTTAAAAAAAAAAATTAGCTTAATAATGTAATGGAATTGGTGAAAAAATTTCTAGATGTATAATACCAGGCAAGTGTTTGTTAAAACATTTTAACCATTTAGCAAGAAACACACTTATCCGATGCCATGCGACGCTGCCCGATGCTACCCTAAGCAAATCCACACTCCGATTTTCCATAAGGTTGCATTTACCCAATGCTATGCTGCGCTACCCTACTCTTCGCACTGCGATCCCCACTCTCCAGATTTTCGTCGGGTAGCATCGAGTAAGTAAGTCAAAGACAAACGAACCGAGCACTCATATTTTTATTGAAACTACATTTATTATTGTTGTTATATTAATTACAATATACTTATTTTAATATAAACCAAATTACCATTAAAAATTAATTAGTTTTTATTAAAAAAAAAAAATTTTAATGCTTTGGTAGAAAATTAACACCGGAATACGATTTGTTGATATAATGAATTTAACTAACAATTTATTGAACTCGCTTCGGCGGTGCATACACCAAAATTGGAACAATTTACTACACGGTTTTGCTCATAAGATTTAGCTAGCAGTTTATTTCATAGTTATGCTCATAAAATTACACAATTTTGTAACGTCGGGTAACATCAGTTCAGGACACTCATATTTTTTTTTAAAAGTTTATTTCAAACTGCGTTCATGTAATTTTGTCGTTATATTGATTGCAACATGTTATTTTAATGTAAACCAGATTAAACGAGATCAAAAATGCATAAGTTTTTATAAACATCGTTTAATCATGATGGTTAGGAGTACCTTTATTTAAAAAAAAATTAAGTTTACCAAACATTTTATTAGATGGTTGTGCTCATAAAATTTAACAACACTTTATTACCAGGTTTTGCTCAAAATAGTGCATTAATAACAAAAGATGCGTTGCGATTGTGATCGTGATTATTGTGACAAACGCTGTGGGCTCTACGCGACGCGTACTTTCGTCGGACAAAATGTACACACCTCACCAAAACGTGGCAAGGCGTCGGGGAGCATCGGGTAGGGTCGCATGACGTAGCATGGGATAAGTGTGTTACCGGCTTTTATGTATGTTTTGCACGGAAAAAATTATTCTTAATATGTAACTTTGTAATTTTTACTATGTAGACTGAAGGCGAGGCTGGTGATATGGATGATAAACAGTAATAAAATGATATGTCGAAATCGTTGTTAGTTTGTGAAAAACACCTTAAAAACTATATTAAAATACATCACCAAATGGTTAATAAATGTTAACTCAAGTGCCTGGTGAAGCGATAGCAAGTTAAAATGCGGAATAAGAAAGTTTATTCAATATAATATCGTTCAGTTGGTTTTAAACTTACTTTTTCTTTTGTCGTACCGCCAGAGGATTCTCGATTTTCTGGGCGTCCTGCGACGGATGGTAGAGCCCTGTTACGTAAGCAGCTGCAGCTCCCATATCTTCGTTGTGCGCCTGCACCAGGTGGGCTCTGAATTCTTTCGAGTAGTTGGTAGTGTACTCACAGCCAGAAGTCTTGCATTTGTACAAAGAGAGACCAGGGTGCCTTTTTGAGGAAAGCACGTGCTTCCGTAAGTTTTCCTAGAACAAAATAATAACAAAATAGACGAAATCAAGAAAAGTTTAACCTTTTTATTTTAAAAAATTCAAAAAATTATATATATATAACATATATAAAATAATATAAAAATGTTTTATATATATATACATAAAAAAGTATGACATATAAAAATCTTTTTTGAGATCATCTTCAGGCCCTTCAGCATACAACAATTACAATTGGAAAAGCGAATTTATACAATACGAAATTGAATTGATTAAAAATATATTTTGAATTGTATAAATTCGCTTTTCCACATCCAAAATGTAATTGTTATATATAAACAATGTTTGTAAATCCCAGGCCCTGAAGATGATCTCGATAATGATCGAAACGTTGGCACGATATAGAAAATGTTTTTGTGAAACCTATATCACACCAGACCGCATCTCACGATTTCTGAATAATCAAATTTGAAACGTTGGCAGGATAGAGAAAATGTTCTTGTGAAACCTACATCACACCAGACCGCATCTCACGATTTCTAAATAAATATTTAATATAATTATTTAGTTTTCACACTTATGCTCATTTTTTTTTAAATAACATGTTTGTTCACTTACAAATTAATGAATTCAATACTAACGCTTAAAGACGAATCCCGAAAGTAGTCATTACCTTTTCGCATTTGGTAATAAAGAAGAGTTAATTCCAAAAAATAAATGTTGGTCGAGGAAAGTCACCAAAGAACCGGAAGGAATAAATAAACGTATTTAATACTTCTTCTTGAGGTGTGTTTTTCTGAACCACATTAGATGAATTTCATTTGGCTTAAATATTTGTTCTAGGTAATTTGAGCGATTCGAAGATCGTGAGCTCGCATCCCGCCAGTGACACAAACTATTCATGTCAGAAATTTTCGTGTATGTTTAATATTATTGGGTTGTCCGGAAAATAATGCAGGATTTTGGTATTAAACAAAAAAAAGAAACTAGTTACTTTAAAGCAATGTTCTTTAATCAAAATAATTTCCCATACTCTCAATACATTTCTCCCAACGTGTTGGTAACTTATTAATTCCGTCTGAGTAGAATTCAGAATTTTTAGAATTGATAAAGTCAATAAATGCGTTTTCCAGTTCCGTTTGATTTTTGAATATTATGTGTTGTAAGTAGTGGTCCAGGTGTCTAAAAAAATGGTAGTCAGTAGGCGAGAGGTCCGGAGAGTAGGGTGGGTGAGGCAAAGTTTTATAGCCATGCTCCAATAATTTTTGTGACGTTACACGTGACACATGTGGTCGAGCGTTGTCATGCAACAAAATGGGCCCTTTCCGATTTCACTTTTCCAATCGCCTTGAGGTGGTCAGCGACGGTCGTTTTACTGACTTTGAGTTGCTCTGCAAGTTCTCGAACAGTTGTTTTGGGGTTTTCTTCCATCACTGATCGCAGAACATCATCATTAAGAGAGGAAGGCCTTCCACGACCTTCTTCATCTTCAAGGCTGAAATCTCCCTCCCGAAATTTTTTAAACCACCTTTGCACAGTGCACTCATTAACACAACCCTCGCCCCAGACTTGGTTAATGTTTCTAGCCGTTTGGGCTCCGCTTCGGCCGAGTTTAAACTCGTAAAAGAAAATCGTACGAAATTCTCGCTTTGACATTATAAGGATGACTGAATTATTTCCAAGTAGCGGAATGCTACAGAGGTAAACAAACAATATCATTTGGAAGAGGATTAATAAGTGTTGACATTCATACAAATGAGTAATCCTGTAAACGTAAACAGAATATTTTATATAGATTTTTTTTAATGAAAACTTAAAATCCTGCATTATTTTCCGGACAACCCAATAGTTTGGTGTTGTTTTTAAAGTGTGTAAAGAAACTGTTTTTGAAGTAAAGAAATCTTACAGATCCGGTATTTTGTTGTGATCAGTCGGCTTACTTTTGTGCAGATTGTTGCAGCCCATTATCGGCAATAATATCGCCTTTCTATGTTCCTTTCGTTTGGTGGCTGAAAGCCTGAAGATTACTAAGGAGTCTCCATCGAAATTGTAACTCTGACCAAGACAAAATAGTAGGTCGGTGGAGCTTGCTTTGAAGCTGAATGATGAAGTTGTGATTAGGGGGCAATATAGGGTCCCTGATAATTAGCTGTAGTGTTGTTCCAAAAAATTAAGCCCTAGAGAAACCTGTCATCTTTTTATGTACGATATACCGTCTTCGAAACCGTATTCTTTGACGATCGCTAGGGAATCAAATAGGTTCCCATTCCGTAAAAAGTTTGTAAATTATTTTCCTTCGCGAAAGAACCGCCTATTAACTTGAGGGATTTTAGTTGAATATTTAAAATGACGGGTGAATTACTTTACTTAAATTTCACCCCGTGGGTTGAAAGAAGAGTTGAGCCTATGTTCATTCCGTGTTGCAACGCTGCGCCAATATAACCGTATTATATCTCGAAGTACGATTACTTATTATCATATGGGAGTCTAATATTAGTTAAACTTCTGTATCATTTTCATTTAGAAATATACCCAATACGTTTTTCTACTATGTAGAGATTAGTGACCGTTAATAGATAATTATTCAGATATCGTGAGATGCGGTCTGGTGTGATGTAAGTATCAGAGAAAGATTTTCTTTATCGTGCCAACGGCCTATATGTATTTTCTAAATGTAAACTATGTTTGTAAATCCCTGGCCCTGAAGATGATCTCAATAAAGATCGAAACGTTGCCAGGATAAAGAAAATGTTTATCTGATACCTACATCACACCAGACCGCATTTCACGATATTTGAATAATCGTCTTTTCTGCTTTACATCGCATTTCACGTTACTATTATCTTGCAATTAATTAAGGTTTTTTGGTTGAGATGAAAAACGTTAATGGATTCGAACCCACGATCTTTGGCTAAATACGCCGCTGCTCGACCACTTTCGTGACCTCGATTCACTAGGATTTTAAAAATGGCAAAAAGGAGGGAAAATTCGAATGGTGGGTTGTGGGAAGTTGGTGTCAGAGTGGATCGAAGTTCCGCTAGCTCAAGTGGTACGTTGGCATGAAAAGAAAATGTTTTTCTAAAACCCACGTCACACCAGACCGCATCTCACGATGCCCAAATAATCATTGGCTAACGGTCACTAAACACCACACACACCAATAATATTATTGAACCCAGGCTGAATTATATCGCAGATGAATATTTTTGAAAAGATAGTTGCTACTTCAGTTATTTGTTCTCAACGAACAGGATTTCAAGCTGGTAGCTCATCATCAGTTGAAGGAGTTTTACAACCACGTTTCGACGCGAATTGAAAACTGCTAACAATTCATGTCGACAGACCTGATGCTAGAACTCCTTCAACCTGATGATGACCAATATGCTTGAAATCCGGATCGCAGAAAACAACTAACTGTAGCAGGAATTATCATTTTGAAAAAGAATGAAAAACACAATCACTCCACCATTTATCATTTCAATAGCAGTAATGTTAATTGTTTTAATTGAAATTAATTGTTCATTTTGGGTAGAAAAATTATTTTTCTGTATTCTGTTATTTTTTAAAATATTACATCACAAACAGACTAAAATGAATAAATTAATTATGATAATTGCTTATTATGGGAAGGCTCCTTCAAGCTGTCTTAACTTAAACTGTGCGAACGAACAGTTTCATCGTTACTAACACTAAAAACTAATTGTTAAGGAAAAGTTAAAAAAATAAATTATTCAGAGATCGTGAGATGCAGTCAGTTGTGATATAGGTTTTAGAAAAACATTTATTTGATCGTGCCAATATTTCGATCTTTAGTTAGATCATCTTTAGGATCAGGAATTTATAAACATTCCTTAAATGTTAAAAGTACATGTATCAGGTGAAGAAAAAAAAACATATATTTGTAAATAGTTCCACGTTTCGACCTTTATTGGGATCATCTTCAGGGCCTGGAATTTATAAACATTGCTTAAATGTTAAAAAGACATGGAGCAGGTAAGAAAAATAAACATATATTTGTAAATAGTGCTACATTTCGACCTTTATTGAGATCATCTTCAGGGCCAGGAATTTATAAATATTGCTTAAATGTTACATGGAGCAGGTAAGAAAAAACACGTATTTGTAAATCGTGCCAACATTTCGGTATTTAATGAGATCATGTTCAGGGCTGGCACGTTTCGACCTTTATTGAAATCATCTTCAGTGGTCAAAGTATTTGTTTTCCGTGTGTCATTTTTGTGTTTTGTATTGAGAGTGCCGACACACAAGACTGACACATCTACACGGAAAACAAACACTTAGAGCCCTGAAGATGATCTTTATAACGATCGAAACGTCGGTTCGATCAAGAAAATATTTTTGTAAAACCGTCACACCAGACCGCACTGTGATCCCCGAATAATCATTGACTGACAGTACACACCATACAAACGTTTTGATTTAATTAATTAATATTACGATAAAAATGAAATAAACGCTTACCAAAAGGTTGCAAGTGAAGGAACAGTGAGGACATTTGTACGGTTTGGCACCCGAGTGGACCCTCAGATGTCTCTTGAGATGGGTGCCATGTTTGGTTTTGAAATCGCAGTGCGGGCAGGAAATCGAACCAGGTTCTCCGTGTACCACTTTGACGTGTCTGAAACAAAGTAGAAACATTTTTAGTCTCCGCTAACGGCTTCTCAAGTCATTCCACACAAAACGTCCTCGTCGTAGGCCGCATCTCGCGACGATCTTTGATCCAAGTTGTACCAGCGTGTTTATGCTTTCCCTTTGCGTTCTAATTAAAGTGACAATCAGAGGCTGGGATCAGTGTTGAAAATAAAGGAGGGGATCATTTACCCGAATCGTGACGGTGGCTCCTTATCTCGAGCCAACTCCACGCCCTATCTTCTACCGTCCGGCTTCGGCCAATAATTGATTCCACTCCTGTTATTGTGGCCAAGCAAATAACAACAAGTGGATTAAGATTAAAACATTCCACTTCTTTGCGTAGAGTATCGTTTCATTATTCGTTTCTGCTAATGGAAGCCTAAAAATTGTGGAGGGATCATAATATGTTCATCAGGAAGGAAAGAAGTTGCACATGCGTTAGCAGTTCGTTTAAAACGTCTCTTCTTAAAAAATAACGTGGAATAAAATTAATAAATTTTTCATCTCAAGAAATCATTGATTTCTTCAACCTGGCTTCAATGTTAACTGACACCAGTCTAATGGACTTCTAGTCTGTTACAGTGCAAGGTTAGAATAGGAAGTGATCATTAATTGCAAGTCGTAGATTGGCCTTAATTTTTTTATGTTTAACCAGTATCATTTGGTGTAAAATGGGAAGCATTTTCTCTTTTCCAAAGTCAGTTCCGAATTTTAATAGAAAAGATGGATTAACCTTTGAGTTCAAAGCCAAATTTATATCTATTATGCTCTAGCCGGTGAATTGGTTTTTATGTACATCGAGACAAATGGGTCAAAATTAGCTTCTAAACAAGGAACGGGATAGGAGTCATCACCATTTAAAAGCGAGAAGTCTAGTCATAAAACAATAAACATGATTTAATAAAGAGTCGAGGCATAAATAGATAAACGCACGCAGAATGTTACAAGGGGGGCTTTGCCAACGAATTTTATCCAACTGCGACAAAGAATTTAAAATTAAAAATTGACTAAAAAATTCTAGTTTACGAAGACGTAATGTGCGGTGATTAGTGACCGTTGGCCAATGGTTATTCGGAGATCGTTAGATGCCGTCTGGTGTGACGTAGATTTTACGAAAATATTTTATTTATCGTGCACGTTTCGAGCTTTATTGAGATCATCTTCAGGGCTCAAAGTGTTTGTTTTCCGTGTAAATGTGTCATCCTTGTGTTGAGAGTGCCGACACACAAGAATGAAATTTAAATTTTTTTAAAATTTTCTAGCACTGTATACAAACTTTTTCTTTTAAACTCCTACATGCTTTTGTAAATTTTAAACAATGTTTATAAATCACAGGCCCTGACGCGTAAACACACATTTACAGAAAGATGTGGTGTTTAGTGACCGTTAATCAATGATTATTCAGAGATCGTGAGATGCGATATGGCGTGACGTAGGCTTTAGAAAAACGTTTTCTTTATCGTTCCAACGTTTCGATCCTTATTGAGATCATCTGCAAGGCTCAAAGAGTTTCAGAGTCACTCTCAACACGACACGCAAGAATGGCACAAACACTTTGAGCCCTGAAGATGATCTCTATAAAGATCGAAACGTCGCACGATAAAGAAAATGTTTTTCTAAAGCCTACGTCACTCCAGACCGCACCTTACGATCTCCGAATAATCGTACTGACAAATACTGCGAAAATTGAATTCTTTACAAGCCATTTGAAACAGTATAAAAAAAAAAAGTCAACTCATATTGTAATTAGGAAATATTATGGTGATGAAGGTTAAGGTTGTTAGTTCCATCAGCAATCATCTTCTTAGGGGGCGTCGGTGGCCGCGAGGTTTCGTCTTTGACACGGCGCTCATCACTGTAAGGTCAAGGTCCCGGGTTCGAATCCAGCGGCCCTGCATTGGAACCGGACATACTTATAAATGGGCTTTTTTTCAAAAACACCGGCACCCTGAGGGTTTATATGACCTCTGCTGTTGCGAACCCTCGTAAAAATGCAAAAAAATTCATCTTCTTAATTGAAGATGGCTTGAAACCGTGTGGACGAACAGTAAAATGATCAAGTGCCAGTCAGCTCAGCATCTTGCCGGCAAATATTTTTCCATGATCACTAAAAAAAATCAATATTTAGTAATGATAATCGTAGAGATGTAGACGGAAACGTAAAATTTATTAAGAGGAATCGAATACTATATATTTAGGAGCTATGATGTGTCATATTCTGTACTTATAGTTCGCCGGTGAGGTCGTGGAGGAATTTGATTATTAGTCCTAGCATTGGTGGTAGTATTTCGTCCAATATGTAGTTGGTATGTCCCAAAGCTCTTTCTGCCAAGTGGGGAAGTCTATTACAAAATCTGTCGGTACCTAATGGTAAGCTGTCTTTAGCCTCGTTCTGCGCGAATTACTCGAACTATCGCGATACCAATCTTTCTTAACATCCCTCTCTGTATGGACAGCCCTGTCAAGAATCCTGTATTCCGGTCATTCGTTTTTTCTAGTTTCTTTCTCGCAGGGAGGCTTTAGGATTGTTTGTGTCCAGTAAGTGATTCCCGTTGACTGTTTGGGAGGACTTTTACAATGTTCTAAGGACCTAAGGTAAATTTGTCTTTCAAATTCCAAAAGTACATCTTAAGAGGAAGTTGAGGGTCAATTGGTCAAGAGTGAGATATACATGGCAGCTCGGTGGAATATGGACTGCGCACTGCCGTGCACTCAGATGAAGTGGAGTACGATAATATTACTTTTCAGTTCATTCACTTATTGTGCAACTTCATGAGCGTCTGATTTGTTTGGCATCTTCAAATTTTACAACTAAATGAAAAGCATTATCATCTATTTAAAACAGTGCACTGCCATCCTTCCAAGACATCTAACAGATTTTAAGCATATCAGTGTTCATCCAACATTATCTAAGGTTTTGAGAGAATTATAAATTGCCAAATTTTACCTCACGTCGAAAAGAACAAAATTCATTTAGACCTAATTTTAAAGACAACAAAGCGTTCAGAAAAGAATGTGACACTTGTTAAGGCAAAAAGGTTGCACGCTTGGGATCTGAGATTTGGTAGATGTTGGATAAACCCTGAAGCGTTGGCTGACATATCGCCGGTCCGCCGAAACAATACACCCTAGGGATTATTTTCATGTAAAATTAACAATTATTGCGGTGCCGGGTATTTATAAAAAAAAAGATGGTATAAGTAAAACAACTTACTTGACTAGTTGACATTTTGTTTTGGCGGAATAGTCACATTGCTGGCAGTGGAAGTCACGTAGGGATGAGTGGGTCTTAAGATGGATCTTTAGCTCTGCCTCCGACCTCCCTTTGAAGACGCAACCCTCTTCGCCACACTGGAACTTTTTGCCGAAATGCCGCTGCTGGTGTTGCGTCAGGCTCGACCTGGAAACGGAAAATAACGGTCACCCTACGATCGACGTGATGCTCGAAGCGGCTTGTTTTGGTGTTAATTATTGTCATATCGTGGGATGCGGTCTGGTGTGATGTAGGTTTCAGAAAAATATTTACTCTCGTACCAACGTTTCGACCTTTATTGGGATCATCTTCAGATCTCAAAGTTTTCGTTTTCCGAGTAGATGTGTCATTGTTGCGCGTTTCAAACACGACAACAAACCGCACCTCTCGCAAATTATCCACATCCAAATAACCAAATAATCCACTGACAACTTAATTTTCAGAGAAAAAAATGGGTAAGTTTTTTGTAAAAATCAATTTTTAAAATAATTTAGAAAAATAGAAAAAATGATAAAAGAAAATAATTCTATCTATCATTATTGAGATATCGTGAGGTGCGGTCTGGTGTGACGTACATTTCAGAAAAACATTTTCTTTATCGCGCCAAAGTTTCGATCTTTTATTAAGATCAACAAAAACATTTAGGAATGTAAATGTATTTATTTGCAAAACCTGAAGTTGATCTCAATAAAAATCAAAACGTTGGCATGGTAAAGAAAATGTTTTTCTGAAACCTACATCACACCAGATCGCATCTCACGATATTTCAATAATTATCGATTAACAGTCACTAACCTCTACACATTCTCTTTATCCCTTTGATTTCCTTTTCTTATAAATTTTCTATCCGCTGGTAAATAATAAAAACCATAAGTCAACAACAAATTAAACAATGAAAGATTCACTAAACGACGATATAAAGGAAAAACTGAGAGTAAAGACAGAATGCTCTTCCTGCAGTGTAGAACTGAAATGCTAAAATTATATAATTGATGGAAGAGTAGCCTAGTTTTCAACACGTGTCATTCTTAGGCCTGTACGACATAAAACACACCTCTGTTTTAATTATTAATCGTGGCGAATGGTAAAAAAATATGTTCCGAGACTGGAACAATTTATCGCTGGAAAAGGCTGATGCCGTCGACTGTTGTAGCCCGGCTGGCAATCGGTCAAGCGGGAGCAAGCCAGTCAGCGGATTTTTTATTAAATGTCATACTCGCCGGATCGGGAAAATATTTCGTTACTTGATCTGCCGATATTATGGGCTTACATGTGTTTGGCGTTCGTTGTCATTTACAAATGTCACGCGGTGTAGATGGTAATTAGAAGGCTGGAGGGCCCTTGGAGTACGCCGGATAAGATCAGAACACTATTAATCCGAAACATATCTCAACAGTTCTATCTCCCTGTCTTCAAACCGCCACAAATAAACAGGGCTTTGGTAAAAACATACCGCCTCCTTATTTCCCTCGGGGTAGTATGAGTAGGCGCACTGAATGTTTTCATTTCATTGAAAATAGGAAGTGTTTTTAGGTTCTGATTTTTACAGCTTTCCGTTTAGCGTTGGATAATCGACGTTTCCCATTATTGCCGGGATCGACTTTTTGAACTGTCTTTTGTTGCTTCGCCGTTCACTTGGCACCAGAAGCTCCACATGAAATATTGTGTCCAGCTTGATTACGATCTAAGTGACATTTATGTCTGCGCCTGAGCGCAATCAGTGTATATTCAACATTGTCTCAATAAAATATATCTTTAGCAAGTGTGTGCAATTACTATTACTAACCTGCTATGTACTACATTGGTACTATAGTTGATAAGTTATCGACTTCTTTGCTGTTGAACATGTATACAAAATAATTAGTTTCAAACATTTCAGTACATCGACTTTTAGGTACATTTAAAAGCAAATAGCCAGTAACCAGATCGACATCTTCAAATGATGGCACAAAGCATTGCGCGGACCTGAAGCAGGGAAACACATTTGACCGATGCAACGCTATGCAACTTGACGCCTTGCTACGTTTCGATAGGGTGTGCACATCGGCCCGACACAAGTGCGCGCTGTGTACAGCGTATCAGTGTATCACAAATCTTTTGTTCTTAATGCATTTTTTCAGCGCAACCATCCAATAAATTTTTAGTTAAATTTTATGAGCACAATCATGTAATAAATTGTTAGTTAACATTTATGAGCACAATCATGTAACAAATTGTTAGTTAAATTTTATGAGCTCAATCATGTAATAAATTGTTAGTTAAATGTTATGAGCACAATCAGGTAATAAAGTGTTAGTTAAATTTTATGAGTACAATCAGGTAATAAAGTGTTAGTTAAATTTTATGAGCTCAATCATGTAATAAAGCGTTAGTTAAATTTTATGAGCACAATCATGTACTAAATTGTTAGTTAAATTTTATGAGCTCAATCATGTAATAAATTGTTAGTTAAATGTTATGAGCACAATCATGTAATACATGGTTAGTTAAATTTTATGAGTAAAACAGTGTAAACAATTGTTAGTTAAATTATTATATCAAAAATGGTATTCCGGAGTTTTGATTTTCTACCAAACCATTAAAATTAAGTTTTTAAATAAAAACTAAAGAATTTTTGATCTCGGTTAATTTGGGTTATATTAAAATAAGTCTGTCGTAAATAATATAACGGGAATAATAGATGTTGTTTGAATGAAAATATGATTGCGTAGTTCTTTTGTCTTCGACTGTACTCGATGCTACAAATCTGGACAGTGGGTACCGCAGAGCATAGTGTAGGGTAGCGTGCGTGGCATAGGGGAGATGTGCACAGGGGTGGTACAACCTTATGGAAAATTTGATTTTGGAATTGTGTCGCGTAGCATAGAATACCACGTGCCCGATTCATGTGATGCCTTCCTGCCAGCCGAAAAAAAAATTTCTCCCCTGAAATTTTCATATTGGAAGTAAAGAACGTCAACGTCTTCAGAACAAACCGATGATTTTTGGAATGTCTGGTATTCTATTTTTGAGGATGGAAAGGTATTTCAATATGTGTCGATAATCGGGCAGTAGGTTGGAAAAACACTTTGATCATTACGGCCAACTTATTACAACTTGATTCTATATGAAAAAAGCCGTGCCTGTTATAATAATCACCTCACGGTTATTGTACAATATATTTTCGCCTCCCAGTTATGGTCAATATTTTTGCCTTACCTTCATATTCTTAAATTTCAATCAATTCATTTTTCACGTATGACTTAAATATGTAATGAATTGATTTACAATTTGACAATTTAAGTATATGAAGATAAGGCAAAAAATATTGACCATCACTTGGTGGCGAAAATATATTGCACAATAACCGTGTAGAACATCATTGAACTGCTTACTTCTTCTGCGAAATATGGGTGAGGATTAGTTTGGAAAAACACTAAATGAACATCACGTGGTTGTTCGGCATACATCCCGATGAGTCTTTCGGAGCATTAATCACCAAACGTACGACGCTCAAGGTCCGATAAATTCTACATGGCACAATTTATTACATTTTACTTTATTTCCCGACGATTTGTAGTCAGTGAGCTCTTTACTATTCATAATGAATCAAATTTTATTGCGGGCTTTGAGCCGGCGGACTTTTCGGTCACGGCCTACATAAAGTGTCTTGAATACGTTCCTAGTGGATGATATACGCCCGGAGCCCCGACCGGCTTTGACTAATGTGAGAAGAGTCGCCAGTTTAAACCGAGATTCGACTCATTCTCAGCCCAACGGCAACCCGCTTTCTAAATAAATAATTCTCATCATTGATGAAATATGGACGCTTTTGGGAAAGGGGCGACGGCGACTACTGAAGAAATACTGCAATAATTCTATATGGTCACGACTTAATAACGGTTAGAATTAAACTGTGGAATTTGTATCTCATCATTTTAAGATATCTCAGTCCGAAGATAATTTATATAATGTAATTATTATCCTTAAAGAAACCTTCAATTTCAAGAGAAGTCATTTTTAATTTTGTAGTTAGAGTGAGTTTGTACATTTTGACCATTTCAGGAAGTTAATTGGTTTTTCTGTTTTACGGGTAGAAAATCTGAGAAACTTCTGCAGTAACACAATTCACACACGCACACACACACACACACACACAAATATTAAGTTTTAAGTTTCTTACTTTTCTACCCGTAAAAAAGAAACACTGAACTTCCTATAATACTGACGGGCAAAAAATTCCACCCAACTGATTTTTTTTTTCATTTATCGATCAAAGAAAATAAGAAAATAATGCCCTTAATTTGTCTCTAAAATTAATTTATCAATAACTATTTGTTTGTGCTATGTAAATTGGAGTATCAATTGGACGTAAACACACTTAATCCTTAATCCTTAACAAGGGTCAAGGATTTTTCAATGTTTAACTTTTTTACGGAGTTTCAAATGTTTATTCAGTCAATTCCGAAGCATTAAACTGTTTACTATTAATTAAAGTTTTTAGTTGAGATGAAAAAACTTAATGGCACGAGCGAGATTCGAACCCACGCTCTTCGGCTTGATACGCCGCTGCTCTACCACTTGAGCTATCGTGACCTCGATCCACTTGGACATCAACTTTCTATCTCAACCCCACCTTTTGAATTTTCCCTCCTTTTTTGCCATTTTTCAATTCTCGTGTAATCGAATTGGATTCTCGACTACAATTAAAAATGGCGATGTCTTTAGTGAAGTGTACTTCATTTTTAATTCATTAAATTTCGTGGTCCGCTTGACCAATACATTACAATTAATGAAGGTTTTTAGGTGAGACGAAAAAAATTAATGGCACGACCGGGATTAGAAAACTGTTTGGTTTTCATCTTTGTTTTCTTAATTTCGATGTTTAAACCTAAAAATTCAACTTAGTGCTGAGGATGTTGGACTTGGTGTATTGATGTTGGACGTTTCTTCGGCTCTGCGGCTATTGCGATGAGAGTTTCATACAAACCACTGCTTGACGACTTCAGACGTTTACGAGAAACTGGGTCCTACAATAGAAGGCCCGGTTCTCGATACCCTATGGTAATAGAACCATAGGATGACTGTTTTTTGACTTTGAGAATTTTGTGAAACCGGCACCTTACTGTTGTTCGAGCGATTCATCAGCTCCTGGAAGTTCGAGATGTTCTAATTTTTGAACCCAGAGCTCGAAGAAGATCAGTATGGAATGATGGTATAAGCACCGGAATTGACCTAAACACACAGGGCTGCAAGCTCGCCATTGGTCTTTGAACAATCTGTCCGTTCTACATTTTACAGATGAGTATAGATTTCCTCTATGATTTTGAAATAGGCGTGGAAAAGATGAAACGGAAAAGGCTGTATTTTCCCCAGAGCCAACCTTTTCAACGTAGCACAGTGATGGTGTAGGGGGGAGGGGGGACGGAATTTCGATGGAGAGTCGCATAGAGTTGGTTGTTGTGCCACTCGCTATGTGGAGGAAATTTTTGGAACATCATGCATTGCCTATCGTATTGTAATGTCCGATAATGTCTGTCCACATGTCGCTCGCATAGTGGAAATGTACCTTCAACAGCATAACATCAGGGTCTTAGCATGGCAGCCCGTTCTCCCGACATGAACCACATCGAACATTTACTAGGGAAAACCTCTAAAGACGAATAATATGACGAGTATGAGAATACGGTATTTGGATGAAGGTATGGTAATGAAGAGGCGGACAGTCTGGCCAAAGAAGGCACAAATAAAGCGTTTGTCGGGCCACAACCGGTATTACTACCGAAGCACAGCGAAAGAGACTATAAATTGCTGGGGCATGAAGCAATTCCTTAAAGAATGGAATCTGTCCCGAGGCAATTGAACAATCAAAACAAAAGAATCGAAATGGTTTTTCTCTAACTCAAGGAGGGGAATTAGGAGGCTAATACGTATCCTGACGGGCCCTTGAGAAGACACCTCATAACGGGTATTCTACCAGACCCCTTTTGCCGCTTCTGTGAAATAAAAGAAGAAACGGCATGGCACTACCTCGCAGAATGTGATAGGTATGCCAGGGACAGATTTGAAACTTTTGAAGGAGAGGACGTTGCCAAATCACTCACCAAGATAAAATGGTCCAAAATCTTGGAGTTTGTGAACAGGTCCAAGAGGTTTATGCTGGACTCGTGAGCCGACCAAGTCCCGGACCTTTTAGGGATGGGGTACGGGTCTACCCTGGCATTTAAGCCCTCGGGCCTTGGTCCCCCCCAATAAGAATTCGTCCATCACTTCCTGATACAATCCACGATCCTGAAAGGACTCTTCTTGCAGGATGTGCTACCCTCCACCAAAGAGAAATTTCCAGACTAATAAAAATTATGACGAGGTCTCTTTGAAAGGTAAATAAGGTAAAAGGAGTAAATACATAATATTGAAATGTTAATTAAAAATCTAAAACCAACAATTAAAAAATTGTTATCTGACCGTCTTTTTTAAATTTTCATTTTCCTTAGCGTTCTACTTTTTTTAAAGAGTTTTTTGACAAAGATTCAATAATTAAAAGCTAAAAAACGTGAAAGTTAATAATTTCCAGGATGGTTTGCACAATATAATTACAAATACAATGCGTTAATGTGTATAATTTCTTGTTTGAAGTAAAATCAACTCTATACATTTTGGAATAAAGGTCATGTTCGTCTGATTTTCTGGATGCTCCCACCATACCGAGGCGACAAGATATCCAAAGCGAGCTAAGCTTAATTTATGTTTCAAATTTCAAAAGCCCATCTTAAGAGGAAGCGGGGATATGATGGTGAGAAAAACCTGGTGAATTGGTTCGGGTAACGATAAACATGGCAGTTTGCTGGAACTTAGCCAGCGAACTGCCGCGCTAAGTTCGGTTTATATTTGTGTAAGTTATTCGCATCGGGAATAGATATTTCAATGTTGAAGCGTCTAAAGCCATATTGGTCTGTGACCGTGGTCTCCGAGGGATTACGACGTCCGGATACACTCTGAACTTTCGCATTCCTTCGGACTTTAAGAATAATTGTATGAAAATTAATTAATGAATTTGAGATTAATTTGGATAAAAGTATACTAACGTGGTTCCGACGTTAAGTCCTAATTCATGGCAGAAATAATGTTTAAATTAGTTGAAGTCGTGAGGAGCGGTCAAGAATTTTTTTACGTTTTTTCGACCGTTATTCTGGTCACCTTCAGAGCACAAAGTGATGCTATTCTTGTAGTGTCTTATTGGGTTTGTGAGAAACCGTTGTGAGTGCTGCGACGTTGTTCTTTCAACATCCCTTCCAAAGCTGGGAAATAGGAAAAGAATGGAAAGTGGACCAATAAATTAAAATGAAAGGATACGAGGAACGGTAAAATGAAACAAATAAAAGCACACTTGTTGAAACCAAATTAGTTGAAAGAGTAAAATATATTTACAAAACGTATATACAAGGCAAACGCAAAATTGAAATATACTCTCAACACGGCATACAAGAAAAGAAACACTTTACGCACTGAAGATGATCTCAATAAAGTTCGAAACGTTGGCACGTTAAAGATTTCTTCTTAAACCAACATCAGACGCCCTTCACGATCTCCAAATAATCATTGCCTAACGGTCACTACCGCACAGTGTAACATAGGATGAATTTTAAACTTTTTGTTATACCACGCTTTAGCCTGTAGCCATAAACCACATAATATTGTCCCTCAGGTTACACTCTTTTTTGTTCTAATAAAATATATTATTTATTCTAAATATTGGCGCTAGCTCAACCAATAGGTTTCGACTCTGGTACCCATCTGATCTGTTTTTTCCAGTTCAAATCGACCATCTCCCCTCCTCCGACCACTCCCCCACTCAGTATTCCAACATGTTCCCCTTCACCTAGCGGAGTATTTTCGAAAGTGTCATCCCCAAATTGTAAAGGGTGATAGCGCTATTTTTGTGGGTTTTATGTGAAAGATCACTTTATGCTCTGAAGATGACCCGAATAAAGTCGAAACGTCGGCGCAAAAATGAAAAAGGCGGTTTTTTTTCTTAAGTCATTCTTGATCGTTCCTCACGATTACAACAGATTATAAACTAAGAAACACAGATTTCTACCCGAGAGGAACATCAAAATCAACGTGGGTTTTAAGAACATAACCGATAAAACAGGTATCAAGCCATTGTCACACTGAAAAAACACCAAGAAACCAGCAGCAGCTACAAATCAACATATTTTCTTACTAAAATGTAAACAATAATATTTATTTTACCCTACAAAAAAGAAGAACCATTGAGGTGAGTGAAAATACTAAGTGAAAATAAATTTTTCTTACTAAAATAAATTAAAATCCGTAGGCTCTGCTGGGTTTAGAAGCAAGGATCGCTAGCGCTAGGACAAGTGAAAAATATCAGCGAAAATTGTTTGGCCGGAGTTATAAGAATGATCGAACTGGTCGCATTAACCGATGCTGCGGATTTCTGTTACCATTAGGATTTAACTTTATTAACCATATTCACAGTTTTTTTAAGTACGAAAAACCGGTTTCAAAATAATTTTTCTATGAAAAGGTTAAAAATCTTACAACGCGAATCATTTACCGACTAGATCTACTGAACGTAATAAGCATAAATTTTACTTGAATGAAAAAAAAAAAAAAACAAGCAACTTGGACAGCATAATTCGTCCGTGGACGCCTTATATGGGTGATTGGACGGACGGACGGATGGGTGACTGAGAGACTTATTATAAGGAGTGGAGGATGTCTAATTAAGGTGGACCCTACCATTTATTTACCGTCTCCCCCGCGACCTCTGATTTAATTGAACACGTACTCAATTGAGATTGCATTTTAATTTATAGATCCTGTGATTTGTAGAGCCCGGCGATCTCTCCTCACTTACGATCGGAGAAATCCTACCCGTCCTCTTTCCAAATTGGATAAAGGCGCATTAAAATGCCAACGTTTTCCGTTCTGGAAAAAATATAACGTAGATAGTTACAAAAAGAAAAACAAAAGCGACGCCCAGTCGTCAGAAATTCTCTGTGTTTATGTATGTACCTGATGAAATATAAATGTCTACCTTGAACCTTTCAAAATTTGAAAAAAAAAAGCATCAGTTTTTGGTATGTTTTGTACGTACCACTGGGTGCACTAAGCTGTTTATGGATATTGTTTTCAAGTACTAAAATGTACTACAAACAATAAAAGTTTTTGTCGTTAATAATCAGGTCGTAGATAAAAATAGAACCAAGAACACAAACGCAACCGAGCCTTGATTGAATGAAAAATTCTTTATTCAGTTAGTTTTATATTATGGTCCACCCTGTGGAGATTTTAAAAGAGAGAAAGGTAACGATACATTATAATCGTCAAATGATTTGTCCTGTAATTGTTTATTTAAATATTTATGATAAATAATAAAAATTTGTTAGAGATTAGTGACCGTTAATCGACAATTATTCAGATATCGTGAGATACGTACATTCAGGACAAATTTTTGAAATATAAACAATGTTTGTAAATCCCAGGTCTGGAAGACGATCTCAATAAAAGATCGAAATATTGGCACGATAAAGAAAATGTTTTTCTGAAACCTACATCACGCCAGACCGCATCTCACGATATCTGAATAATTATTTTAATAACAATTAAAAATTTACTGCAAAAATTTATTATGAATACTGTCACTCTAAACGCAATGAAGACGTTGGAATATACAAACAAATAACATATATTGGTAAGGGCCACATACTACTTTCACATCACTAGAACACAGCAAAACAAATATTTTACTGCATATTATTAAGAAATCGTGAGATACGGTCTGTTTAAATGTAGGTTTCAGAAAAACATTTTCTTTATCGTGCCAATATTTCGACCTTTAATGAAATCATCTTCAGGGCTCAAAGGGTGTTTTCTGTTCAATGTTGCCATTCTTGCGTGTCGTGGGCACTCTCAGCCCGACACGCAAGAATAGCACAATTACACAAACAAACAAATGCTTTGAGCCCTGAAGATGGTCAATAAAGGTCGAAATATCGTTTCCCTTTATCCTGTCCGTTAATTAGAGCTGATTTTTTGTCAGTCAGCCGCATTTTGGTATTTCACTGAATTTATTGGTTAAACTCTCGGACTTCAATTATGCGAAATGTATGGTATTTAGTGACAGTTGACCAATGATTATTTGGAGATCGTGAGGTGCTGTCTGGTGCGATTTAGGTATCAGAAAAACATTTTCTTTATCGTGCCACCGTTTCCATCTTTATTGAAATCATCTTCAGGGCCTGGGATTTATAAACATCGTTCAACTTTTACAAATACATGTAGGATGTGAAGAACTTTTTTTTAAATCTAAAATTTTCTAGTGCTGTATAAATTCATTTTTTTCATCTAAAATTCATTTTGTTTATTCACATCGTAATGAATTTGTAAAATTTAACCAGTGTTTATGCATCCCAGTCCCTGAAGATGATCTCAATAAAGGTCGAAACGTTGGCACTATAAATAAAATGTTTCTTTGAAACCGACGCTACACCAGACCTCAATTCACGATTACTAAAGTCCACTCGACCTGTCCAGATTAAAGAAGAAAAGAAATAATTTGTGTTGCATAAACATACAACGTTCATGTCTAGATGCCGGGGATAAATATACAACATTACACCAGACCGCATCTCACGATATCTCAATAATTATCAATTAACGGTCACTAATCTCTACACATTTTATATTGCATTATTTTAAAACAATAAATAACCTTTTAGTTCTAAATTATTTGGTCGTAAAACCAGTTCAAGCGTTAGTATATCGATAATAATCGACACCATAGACACTCTAGGATAGATAAGTTGATAGGTGGAGAGAGGATGGGATGATGGTATTGCCACAAATCGGTACAATATTTGCACTTTTGGCCAGTTCGGAAATACAGGACACGTTTGATAGTACAACAAGTAACACAGACAAAACAATCCACAAAACTTTAATTATAATTATGTTAAAAGGGGTTCACTAGACTGGGAAAGGACACATATAAAAGAATATCACGGCATGATCGACGTTGAATCAGAAGGTAGACAAAAGAACAACAGACTGGAAAAACATTGTGAACATCGATACACGGAAAAAGAGAAAAAATATGGATCGTTTGCACGTAGTCGTTAACCTCACAGTACGTAATTCGAGGGACAAAGGATTGTGGAATAAGCGGAAGCAATCATGTCATCAAGATAGGGGTGAATAGGCGGTGTCCCTCCAACACCATCAGTAACGCCAGAGGTTGGTTGAAACTTAATGGTAATGGCTGCCATTTATACTTGTTTGTCTTTATCGGGCGACGTCGGAAGTAGGAGATGAGTTCGTCCGTCCTTCCCTTGATTGATGTGGATCAGCAGTCCGAGGACAGCTTTGTTTCTCCCAGTAATGACCCGACGGCTTCTACCTTTTATGAACTGGTTAAAGGCACGTTCCCCAAAATTCACCTTTTATTTAACAAACTTTGAAAGGGGCAGTATCAGTTTTTCTAAACTCATTTCAATAAAAATTTATCAACGTTTGACATGCAAAACTGCTCTTTGAAATACACGGTTCTAATCTTTTTTCAAAATTGTTTTTTTAATATAACAATATTAAATTATTTAAATTACTTTTACGATAGAAAACAAATTTGCTCTTACATCTTTATACCGATCATATATTACATCTTTATACGTGTCATAAGACCGCGAGTGTCGTAAATCATAAATATCGGCAATTTTTATGCCAAAGATACCGCATGGCATGCCTAGTAATCCGAGACCAAAGGAAAACTTGTTAATTTTACAACAGTGGATCAGGCAAAACGTTTTATTTTTACGATTGTCACAACGGTAAGTACTTTTCACCCTACATTAAGGATGATACCAATTAAAAGGATATTAACAAAAAAAGTCGTGGACACTCTCAACACGATTTACAAGAATGACATGTACACGGAAACACTTTGAGATATGAAGATGATCTCAATAAAGATCGAAGCGATGGGGCGATAAAGAAAATGTTTTTGTAAAACCTACATCGCACCAGACCGCATCTCACGATCTCCAAGTTAAGTACGTGGAGGAAGCCCTACCTATAAAGTCGTGGGCCATGTCAGATTAAATTTTTGGGCAACTCTCTTTGACCGACAAAGAGGATGTCGCGATTCAAATGATTGACACTGAAGTGGAATGATCGCATATCAAATTGACTATAGCAGTTTGGTATAAAAATGTTCTAGTTAAACGTTAAGTTTTAGTTAATATGTTTTAAGTTAAAACGTTTTAGTTAATAAGGTTTCAGCTGTATATTGGGTTTTAGCATTTCTTCAGAAGTGGCTTTACTGTTTTTCCAACATAAATTTTATTACATAGATGTTTAAAGATTAGTATCTGCTAACAGATAATTATTAAGATATTGTGAGATGCGGTCTGGTGTGATGTAGGTTTCAGAAAAACATTTTCTTTAACGTACCAACGTTTCGATCTTTATTCAGATATCGTGAGATGCGGTCTGGTGTGATATAGGTTTCATAAAATGTTTCTTTAACGTACCTTACGTTTCGATCTTTATTCAGACATCGTGAGATACGGTCTGGTGTAATGTCAGTTTCATAAAAACATTTTCTTTAACGTACCAACGTTTAGATCTTTATTCAGATATCGTGAGATGCGATCTGGTGTGATATAGGTTTCATAAAATGATTCTTTAACGTACCTTACGTTTCGATCTTTATTCAGATATCGTGAGATACGGTCTGGTGTAATGTCAGTTTCATAAAAACATTTTCTTTAACGTACC
>CM077107.1:21382320-21417826 GCA_039619505.1 Cimex hemipterus
ATAAAAACATTTTCTTTAACGTACCAACGTTTCGATCTTTATTCAGACATAGTGAGATACGGTCTGGTGTAATGTCAGTTTCATAAAAACATTTTCTTTGACGTACCTTACGTTTCGATCTTTATTGGGATCATCTTCAGGGCCTGGGATTTACAAACATTGTTTACATTTCACAATATAACATACATTTGGGATATGGAAAAGTGAATTTATACAATGCAAAATATATTTTATACACTTTTCATTTCATCAAGTTCATCGACATAGTTGTGTGTTAGAAATTCCTGGAAGGGAATCGAACCCAAGACCGCTCAGTTTATGAGGCCAATCCACTGGTCGGGGTGCATGGTGCAGTTTTAATAAAAGAGAATTTTTACGATTATTTTTATATTAATTATTAGCCTAATAAAGTTACAATCATCACTATCGATGAATCAGAAATACGGTTTTACTTTTGAAAAACTGATGTTTCTGTGATATTTTATTGAGTTATTTAGCTCATTCATTGATGTTTGAAACTAAGACAAATTTGTAACATTAAGATATTTTTCTATACTGGGAAAAACGAAGACCGTACGTTTAGTTTGGTTGAAGAAGTACGTGTTTAGCTGTTTAACCGTGCAAATGTGGTTGCAGTTTCTACAAACATTTTTTTGAAATGTTGTTATTTGTTTATTTACAGAGATTTCAGGATCAATACATGGATGCCTCTGTTGTTAAGTGACAGAAATTTCAATCACAGCGTTCGTGGCCACTCTTCAAACCGACAAAATAACGTACCGATTCTCAGAAGATCGGGTATGATATGCGGATTTTTACAGCATACGGCAATATTATTCGGAACTGGTCATTCGAATCACATTCAATACCCAAGGAAGGAAAGTGGAAATTGTTTCAATGAACGACTATCAAAAACAGACACACGGGTTTATTGATTAATGCGAAAGAAACATAAAAAAATAACAATTTTCTTCTTATACAAAATCAAACGAGGTGGCAACTATCTATAAAAAGGCAAGTTTTGTCTATTTGTTTAAAAAAGAAAGTCTATTTCCAAGACAAACAATTTATATAATTGCTATAGTATATGTACTAGACATGCATTTAAAATGGTTTTAGTTTTATTCTTCCCAGGGTAGGAAAAATAATGATAAAATATTCAAACTCATTAGCCATTCATTCAGTGATTAAGTTCAAACATAAAATTGTAGAGGCGGTGCAAACAATACTGCTTCTCGGGTATTGTTAATTAGACTGGCCACGGTCTCGTTATGGGGTATTATGTATTGATTTATGTTTCAATTAGTAGAGGACTCAATAGCCGCTGTTGGTGGGAGGAGGTTCGAAAGGGAGGTCTGGTGGGAATGATGTATTGGAGTAAGTTGATTAGGAGCCAGCGGTAGTTGGAGTGACAGCGGCCTGTCAAATGACAGACAGGCCTGGCTGTCAATACTCCTGCTATAATTATCACACTGTTGTCCTCCACACACAACACAATTATTATAACACGAATGGAGACAGGTGAAATGTATCCATTTTTGACGAGATACGTCCAGGCAGGTCTATCCGTGTGGATAATATCTGCCAAGAAATTCATATTCATTAAGCATGAGTCTCGTTTGCAATACTGTTTTAGCGATTGGTCTTTCAAGATAGCACGAGGTTTTCTGTTTCCTCGCCGTTTCACGTAGCAGTAGGGGTTTCCTAGGGCCCAATTTTTGGACCCATTCATTATCTTATTTATATCAATGATATCCTTATGGTAAAAAACCGTTCTGTAGCACAGTACGCAGGTGATATGGCCTTGCTCTTAACATCGCATTACATAAACGTGTTCTAAAGGCGTTTCAAGACCAATCTAGGGAGCGCTCATATGGGCTTCTTCTCAACGAAGATATACACTAGGTCGATGGCGCGGCGCGGAACCGACCCCAAAGAAAAATTCAACAGATTTGAACAGAATACAAAATATTTGAATGATTAAGTACCTATAAAGAATTTAGGTATCTCTCCTAGTCTCTCCCCTTCTTATAAAACTGGGCGCACACCAGGCCTGTGGCGCGGCGCGGTGCGGAACCGACCTGCAAGAAGAATACATAAATTGAAATGAACGTAACCCGCACACTACGCCGGTACGGTGGCGCCGCGCGGTTCCGGAGGAAGTTCCTAGACTGCCGCGCTGTCTGCCTAGTGTGTGCCGGAGTGGTCGGAAATCGTTCAATTCGGTTATATTCGGCTGCCCTCTGACGCCATGTTTGTAAAGACGAAGGAATCCAACGATTGTGACGTGGGGACTGCTGTAAATGTAAAATCAACACTAAACCGCAGCTCTAGTCAGATGGAGGGGGACAATTCGTCTAACGCCGTGCGGGCCTTCCCAATTCTGCCCCGCGCCGCCCCACCGACCTGGTGTGCGCCCAGCTTAAGAAATGAAAGCAGATTGTAGTCCAGGGGTTTCACCCCTTACACTGAATTATTAGCCTAATCTTCTTTTCCCGTATTGACCAATCTATCCTCGCTCTTTGAGGGAGATATCCCGAGGAACATAGGAAGGAGTGAAATCTTTGAAGAATTTGACGATGTGGAATGTAGTAAAGTAGTGATTTTTTGTTTTTCATTGTGCAAACCGTTGAAAGAAAAATAAAAACGAAAAGAAAGATAGAGAGGGCGAGAGATGGAAAGATTGTATATGTCATGAGATGTGGGAATTAAATTATATTTCTCTGTCATGTTCCTTTTGTATATGTGTAAAAGCTGACATTGGTGGACTGATCGTGTTGTTTCTTGGGTGTAAGCCTTATGGATTATGACCCTGGACTGCTAGCTAAGAAATACTAGAAACGCACGCCCTATCAATCTCGGCCACTGGGGTCCTTAAAACTATTTTTTACCAAAGGATAATATATTTTACTTACTTTTTGGCGAACGTCTGAGTGCACTCAGTGCAGCGATATCGGTCGTTAGTGTGGTTGGCCATGTGCCGTTCAAGGGATTCCTGCTTTGCAAACCTTCTCGAACAAGTTTCACATTCTAAGTCTCCGTGAAAGCCGAGCCGCATGTCGTGAACCCTGCTAACATGTCTGACGAGTGTGTCTCTCCTTCTGAAACTAGTTTAACATGGATATTTGTTAGGGTTGGATAACACGACTACATTCGCCTAACTCGAGGTGCGCATGGGCTGGGATGTTTGGCTGTTCGGTAGGGCCTACGGGAATAAGCGTATCTGGTAGGGTACTGGGTGACTGGACACCTTCACTCGAGTCACGACGCGAGTAGGCCGCATTGTCAAGTGTGAATAGAAAATATATCAATTTTATATCGGCTGATGGCGGAGAACGATCTAGTGAGCTTCTATACAATATCTAATCATCTAGTTGCAAAGTTAACATCATATTCCAACATTATGTTATATATTTACAAGTCCAGTAAAATTGGACATATTTTAAAGACACTGTCACCCAGAGGGTTCATGTAATCTCAAAAAAAGCGGTATGGAACATCCCTGGACAGTTGCTTACCTCAGATGGCAGACGGTACAGGTGAAAGGCCGCTCTGCCGTGTGCGTCTTGGCGTGGTTCCTGAGGGAAAGCTTCTTGAAACTCCTCCCGCAGTAGATGCACGGGTACATGCCGTTTGAGGTCTCACCTTTGTGCAGTACAGCGTGCACAATCAACTCGGACTCAGTGTCGCAGGAGAAATCGCACTCGGAACACTTATGTTCCCTGAAAGGCTGTTTCCCGATAAAGTCGTACGTTTTACACGACTTAGACTTCACGTGCTGGGAAACCTCTTGTTTCAATAGAAATTCCTCTCCACACTTAAGACACCTGTATAGCAAAAAGCTTATTACTTTTTTACTTTTATATTAAGGTCTGAGAAAGTATGAAATGTATTTTGATCACATCCGATTGTCCTGGACTATTCTTGTCTGTTGTTCTTTCATCCCATGCTTAAATTAGACAAAACAAATACGCAGAAATAACACGAACCATTGATGACGCCGAAAAACAGAAAAAAAATGACAGACACAAACCAACGCTAAAAGAAAACAAACTGAGTATTTTAGGCAATCAATTAATTACTTGTGTTTTTGTTCTGGATGAACGTTCCAGAGATGCTTCTTGAGCGCTATTATCGATGGGAAGACATTCATGCAGTACTCGCACGTCTTTGGCCTGGCCTCTCTTTTTCCTATGTGATCTTTTGTCTTCCTGTGCGCCTGGGCGTCTTCCGCACTTTCGAACGTGAGGTTGCAGAGCCGGCAGAAGCAGTACTTAGCGGAGTGCTTCATACGTCTGTGCTTTTGGAATGAAGTGAGCGAAAAGGCGGTGTAGACGCAGTCAGTGCATTTCATCACCTCCTGATAAGAGTCCGACGCCGTCCCGCTGTCCTGCACGTGATGCCACATTCTGCCGTGAACTCGAATCTAAAAGGGAACACATTCAGTGAAAATATTTGTTATTCACAAATTTCAAATGTGAAGAGATTAGTTACCGTAAATAGATAATTATTCAGATATCGCGAGATGCGGTCTGGTGTGATTTAGGGTTCAGAATAACGTTTTCTTTATCGTGCCAACGTCAACCTCTTTATTCAGATATCGTGAGATGCGATCTGGTGTGATATAGATTTCAGAAAAACATTTTCTTTATCGTGCCAACGTTTCGATCTTTTATTGAAATCATCTTCAGGGCCTTGTGTTGTCTGCATTTCAGCAAAAAAGTTCTCTGATTGATGGCCGATGCGATTTCCTTCTCATTTTTGGCCATGTCCTTCAGAATACTTTTAGCTGTGTGTCCGTATGTAGATGAAATTTGTTTATAGAATTCCATATTCTTCGTTCTTTTCTGAACAATGAACAAATTTCATCTACATACGGACACACAGCTAAAAGTATTCTGAAAGACATCGCCAGCAAGGAGAAGAAACTAGCATCGGCCATTAATCAGAGAACTTTTTTGTTGAAATGCAGGCAACACAAGGCCCTGAAGATGATCTCAATAAAAGATCGAAACGTCGGCACGATAAAACAAATGTTTTTCTGATACCTACATCACACCAGACCGCATCTCACGAAATCTGAATAATGACAAATTTCAAAGTTGTATTTTACCAATTCCATTTACCATAAATAAATTGTTACAGCCTATAAAATCACTCTTGCTTGCTAAACACGTCCGTTTACTCCGTATATTTCCATTCAACATTTTACACGGGGCTTCTGTCGCAATAGTAGTGATTGGAAATAGTCGTGAAACTGTATGTTTCCAATGTTAATTCCAGCCAACGAATTAAGCTTAATGTATGGATTTGACAAACCTCAGTTACGCAAATAGAGTAAAAACATGCGAAACACATAGTTAAAACAGGCCGATTTACACGAAACATTGGTTTATCATTTAGTTTCTGGGAAATGCTGAGTAAATCTTCAATTGAAATAATCACCTGCGCATTGTATCTGAAACGTTTCCTGCATATTTCGCACCAGAGCGGAAGTCTTTTTTGTATGATTATCGGAACGGAGTGGTTGATGAGGGAGACGACTTCGCTGTGCGCTTCTCCAACCAGGTGACAGCCCATTTCCACCGTAGATTCCGTACAAAATTTACAGAACGCACACCAATAGCGGCCTGTAAACTGAACGAAAGATTAATACATAACGTGAAAATAGGCTAAAGTTGTTAGTCATGCTATAGGTGTTATTGCAGATTCATTCGTTGTCCAATTTTTTCACTAAAGAAACTATAAACATTATAATCTATGTATTTTTAAGTCTGTTAGCACAATAGGTTTGTAGATTTATTTAAAAAATAAAACAAAAAAATCCTAATATGGTAAAACAGAAAACGTCGATAGAATTTGCCAATGTTCAAAATTCTTAACGGCATCTCATGAATACATTATCTGGGTATAATGTACATATTTTAGCGTGTAGAGATTAGTGACGGTTGATCGATAATTATTGAGATATCGCGAGATGCGGTCTGGTGTGGCGTAGGTTTCAGAAAAGCATTTTCTTCTTCTTGTCAACGTTTCGATCTTTTATTGAGATCATCTTCAGCCTGGGATTTACAAACATTGTTTATATTTAAAAAAATTATCCTAAATGTATTTTTTTAAATATAAACAATGTTTGTAAATCCCAGGACCTGAAGATTATCTCAATAAAAGAACGAAACGTTGACCCGATAAAGAAAATGTTTTTCTGAAATCTACATCACACCAGACCGCATCTCACGATATCTCAATAATTACATATTTTAACATTGAAAATTGCCGACTATTATCTGACATATTATTTAAGTTTATTAAGCTTTCTTCAAATTATTTTTGTTAAAAATGTACAATGAAAAATGTTTCGAAATGTAAATATTAAGTAGGTAGCTTAAAAAAAAAGTTCAATACTAAATATTACGAGTAACTATACAAAATTAAAATATGACGACGATCTGGTTGAACGATAAAGGTAATCTAAATTTTAACAAAACGCCACATGAACTGATATTTTATTTTGTAAATAGATTTTGAGTCAGGATTTTTGTTTTGTTCATTTCGAAGTTTGGTACTGGCAAGGGGACCCTGACCATAAATTTCGGTACTCCCTTGGAGGTCAAGCAAATATCCCAAGGAGGTGACGGGATATGTTGATTTTGTTGAAAGACGTACAAGATAGATTGGATCGGGCGTACCGGGCCAAGTTGTGTGGTGCCATACTCAATCGGACGTCGCTAGGTTAATCAGCTAACTTTCAGATTTCTAAAATTCAGAATAAGTTGTCTCCAGAGTTGTACGAATTAGAAGAGATTGACACTAAACGATCGGTTGGAGGTTGGCTCGAGAATCTGAAACCACACATCGATGTTTAGAAAAGGGACAAAAGTGTCTATGCCATTCTTCCAGAAATACTTTCTTGTTTCTGTTATTGCTTCTAAGAAGATATTTGTTCTTGTTGGTTATAGTTATATAGAGCTGGGAAAAAAATCAGAGGTCTGTCCTTATCAAATGGAAGACAGGCGGTGTACGACCTACGGGCGAGATATGCCACGCCCGAAAAGAACGTGGCAAATACAGAGTAGCTTGAAGTGAATCGAAGATTCGGCGAGATAATTCAAAATTCTACTCATTAAATGTATGTTTCCGTTTTATTATTACTAAAAAGGAAATTTAGTTCTAAATAGAATAAGTGTTACTTATATTCGTTTATTTGCACCCGTAGACCGGATATGAGGTTGCCGAGACTCTTCGTCAACAATACTGACTAGAGGATCTTTAACGTCCGCACCTTGCCGAATAAGGCCATATCAGACGTTTTGATTCTCAAGATGAGAGCTGACGCACTTCAGCATACGACGGAGTAGTGTTACCGCCGCAGCATTAGTGTAAAGGCGCCTCAGCCCCTAAGGGCCAAGGACAACCTCGCTCCCGGCTTGTCCGGTCCGAATGATCGGCACGCATTGTGCATCGGGTATGCCGCACGCAAAGGGCTAACAGACCGAAATACATCAGCCTGCTCTCCCGCGTACTCCCTAGATAGAGAAGGCGACATTATCTCTCTGAGTGTACAGGGTTCACTAGCGTAGAAACTTGCGGGAATGTCCGATAACGGTTTCGGATTTAAGGGAGACTCAACCTCTAGAAGAGCACTGCCTACGGCCAAGGGTCTCTTGTCGAGCTCAGCCTACACCTGTCATGCGCATTCGAGGGTCGCCATAGCCCTAGCCTAGGTGGTTCGATCCTTCGCTTCCCCTAGGGTACCACGCCGTTCATACGCACAACTGTGCAAAGAACCGTAGATCGGACACCACTTAACACAGGATGCACAACCTCTGGGTTTTTTTTCTACTTCTGTCTTGTCCTCGCAGAGTCCTCTACGTGCGATGGCCTCTCGCCGGCAGATCCTCGTATTTATTTTTTTTAAATCTCGAACCCATGCTCCGTGGAGAGTATCTAGCAAGCCGCGAAATGCTTCTTGCTTCTCTCTTCTCTCCTCGGCTGGATCCAACTGCCTTCCGATATTACCCTGTACGTTACTAAAGTTTTACCGCTAAAAAAAGGATGATGAAAAATTCAAAAACTCACCCCAAAAACCCCTTGAACGCGTTGCGACGATAGGAAACACCTAGAGACAGTGACGGGAATCTATCTATATTGGGAAAAGGCGGACAATTGGGAGGACTTGAACCTCACCCGACCCAACAAAGGACTAGACCTCTTGGAGACCTTTTCTTAAGCTTGTTGTGAGATCCAAGGTGAGACAAACGAAGAAAGATTCGTTGCACCTGGCATCAGGGAATGATGGTGGACTTATGCGTGCATTGGAACTGGAGCCAGGGCCTAAATTCCACTGAACGAAACTTAACGGAAGATGCCGAGGAAGGACATCGACAGACACACGAACCCAAAGAAAATGTTGGATGTATATTTATTTCTGTTTTGTCTTACAGCTTTTGCAATTAGAGTTTACAAAAGTTTCAGTTGAAAAGAAGGGACCCGGGAATAATGGTCGCATGTTAGGAAAACAGATAAACTAAAGACAAATTTGAAGGGAACGAAATTTTGATGCATGGTATGTACGTCTAGCTATTTCCTTACCCTTCCCTGTTGGGAAATCTACAATAATATAGTTCCTTAATGCCAGAGTAAATGGCATGGACGAAAACCTTTTTTCGTTTGATTTTGTATTTTCATTTTTCGTAATTAATTAATTGCCTGAATATTTATAATATCCATATCAGCAGTCCACCTACTCACTTTATTGTCGTTCTTCCTGTGCATTTCCGATGCCCAGTGGTTGAGGAATGTTTGTTGTGTGTTGCAGTAGAACTTGCACAAGGCGCACTGGAATGGTGATTGGCGCACGATTGTAGCGATATTCTGCAGAACGAGGGCCGTTGACGCTTCTTTCGAACTCGGGTGTTTGCAGTGGTAATGCGATACCAAATGCTTCCCCATAAGATGGGGCCATACCCTACACCTGCATACTTCGCACACGATGTACCCTCCACGCCTTTTGACCTCTTTCTCCTGAAAAACAACACAACGGTATATAATTTACGGGCGAGATCAAAATGATAGACTATAAAAGTTAAAAATGGTTAAATTATGGTGATTTTTCAGTGCTTCCTCGATTTATAAATAGTCTTTGTTGTTCGACGTATAATTTGTTTTGATTATTTTGATTCGACTGTAAGAACTTTAAGAAAGAAAAAATCTTGTTTATGTTTTTAAGGGACTCAGTATGGTCACCCAATACAAGATGTAATAGATGGAATAAGACCGGAGACGTGGATCTACTGGTTGACGTTGGCGATACCGCTCCTCGGCCGGTTCGCTTCATTGAGTGTAGAATGATGTTGATATGATTTTCTATACTCAGTGGTTGGCTTCCCATCCGAGATAAACTTAAAGCCAGGAACACACCGGATGCAATGGTATACGACGCTACCCAACACCTTGCCACGTTTTGCTAGGGTGTGACATCTATGCGACTCAAGCGCACGCTACGTACAGTCACACTGCGTGTATCACAATCGCAACGCCTCTTTAGTTCTTAATGAACTATTTTGAGAAAACTCATGTAATAAAGTGTTAGTTAAATTTTATGAGCTCAATCATGTAATAAATTGTTAGTTAAATGTTATGAGCACAATCAGGTAATAAAGTGTTAGTTAAATTTTATGAGCACAATCATGTAACAAATTGTTAGTTAAATTTTATGAGCACAATATGTAATAAATTGTTAGTTAAATTTTATGAGCTCAATCATGTAATAAATTGTTAGTTAAATGTTATGAGCACAATCAGGTAATAAAGTGTTAGTTAAATTTTATGAGCACAATCGTGTAATAAATTGTTAGTTAAATTTTATGAGCTCAATCATGTAATAAATTGTTAGTTAAATTTTATGAGCACAATCATGTAATAAAGTGTTAGTTAAATTTTATGTGCATAACCATGTAATAAATTGTTAATTAAATTTTATGAAAATTTCCTGCCTATCCATCTTAAGTAAATAATTTTTAAAAAATTCATGTATTTTTATTTCGTTTAATTTGGTTTATATTGACATAAGAATTTTGTAATTCATATATCGACAAAATTACAAATGCATAGTTTGAAATAAACAAAAAAAAAGATCTTCCTGTTCTAACGCTACTGGACAAAAATGGTGTAATTTAATGGGCAAAACCATGAAAAAAATTATTAGTTAAATTGTTTGAGCAAAACCGTGTAATAAATTGTTAATTAAGTTCATTATATAAAAAAATCGTATTCCGGTGTTTTCTACCAAGCCATTAAAATTATGTTTTTTTTTTAAATAAAAACTAATGAATTTTTTGATCTCGGTTAATTTGGTTTATATTAAAATAATTATGTTGTAATTAATACAACATTTAGTTTGAATAAAAATATGAGTATCCGGTTCTTTTGTCTTCGACTGTACTCGATGCGACCCGACGAAAATCTGGACAGTGGGGATCGCAGAGAGTAGAATAGGGTAGCGTGGCATAGCATCGGGCAGATGTGCATAGGGGTTGTGCAACCTTATGTAAAATTTGATTTTGGATTTGCGTCGGGTCTGTTCCCGGCTTAATGCGTGGCAGATGGCTTGAGATACAAAGTTGTTTAAAAGCTCACTAAAAATTTTTCCATTTATCTCAGACCAAATACTTATCCAGTTAATATATTTAATTAATATGTTAATATTTAAATTACAAGCGGGAACCTTGAGAATACCAATTTCGTCGGAACATTTTTATGATACTAAGTCAAAAAATATAACAAGTGTCCGAGTGATAAATTTACAAAAAAGAAAAGGCGCTTGTAGTTAAGTACGTCAATGAAATTTGTTTTTGAAAAAATGAAGTCGCATTCCTTTGAAGTTAAATACGATAGTTTATAGCTGACAGAGAATATATTTTTTGATTGATTGATAAGACAGAGTTTAGATGCCTGGTGTTCACCTACATTTTCATAATACTTCTGAGTTTTATTCAAAGTCCAACCACTGTAAAATTTAATTCCTCTTGCTTCAAGATAAAAAGTTTCTGAAAGTTTTCTGTGGCTGGATAATAATTATTGTTTGCGAAACTTTTTGCTTTTCGCCACTCCAAGAAGATATTGGATAATTAGATCATTGAGAGTGGTAAGGTTGTATACGTAGACAGAAACATTGACGATGGATCGAAAGATTTTGTGACTGGAGACGCTGGTGGAGGTTGAAACGTCGTTGAAGCACAAGGTTTCATGTCCCAATGGGTATCAAAATAGAATACACGAGTCGTTTTTAAATCGGTTTTGACCTTTTGTTCAGCCTTTATCTTTCATTTTTAAAAAAGTCTGAAACGTCTGTTTAGCGGTTAATGTGCCATTATGAAAATGTTTAACTACTATAATTTTTAAGTTATTATTCAATACTGGGAAATTGAAAATAAAAGTATTAAATGAATATCTGGAAAAATAAGTAAGAAAACAACAATATCCGGTTCTCATTGATTTAGGGAGGACAGGCTTTGCCATTAAATTAAATAAAGCCTTCTAAACCCCTATAATGTTTTCTGTTGATCAGTGTTGACATTTTAAATAGTTGAGTGCAGTTTTAAAGCAAATATCTGCTAATACCTGCTGACCAAACTTTTTTGGCATTCTACACTCGAAAATAGCGAACACGTACGCGCCTCTTCGTGTGAATGTTATTTTCGCCAAAAAAAAAAAAAATGCCATCCCCTTGTCTGTATCCCCAAATGGTTAATGACCTGATAAAAGGCTGACTTGTTAGACTTATAATCATCGAATCGTGAGTGACGAGTACGCCGATATAATATATGCTTAATTTAATTGGAAATTAGGCCCATGATATTCTTTTGTTGACGATGCAACGTACTTACTGACTTAGCTCGCTTGTTGATCGCGCCAAGCGTACTTTCGACAGCTTTTTTCGTTCTTGTTATCTTTCTTTTACTCCTCGGTTGCTGAATCACAGAAGAGTTGGTCCGCTTGAAATGGAGCTCGCTTTTTATGTGACGGTCGTAAATCAATTTTGAACTGAGTCTCCTGTTACACGGGCCGCACCAGTACAAATTTCCTTTTCGAAGCTGTCCCCAGGGCCGTTCGGACGGACCCCACTTTCCTCTAGTGTGGCTGGGAGGAGGGCGTTCGTAAAATACGATTTCCTGCAATATAAATTAATTTAAATTTACAAAATGAAAATAGACCCCGAGGGCTTACCTCAGTTGCAAGATCAGATTTGTCGATCGTAGGTTTCCACTTCCCTCCCGTGTGTCCAGGAGGTGGCCAAAGTTGTTTTCTAAACTCGTCGGGTCGCCATTTACCTCCGGACGAAGGTTCTTCTTCCGATTCTTCTTCTTCGGAGTCTTCCTCCTCGTCGAACCGTTTTCGTTTCCCGCCATCCTTTGTTACCTTTACCTTGCTCCTCGTCAGTATGCCGGGCACCTTGATAGGGATCGCTTCTCCAGATTTGTAGCTGCTTTGGAGGTTCAACGAAGAGAAGAAGTCGTCGGCCTTCAGATCTGGCATTTCCTCGGACCCAGGAGACTTTTCTCTTGGGCGGCCGCACTTGGATTTTCTGTGCTCCACGTAATTCTCTAGGCCGGTTATGGTCATATGGCACTTGAGACAGAAATGCGTGTCTTCCTCATCATCACTGTTATCCATCTTGTTAGCTGTATTGAGCTCTGTTGAAACAATAATAATACATACATCAAAGATTTTTTCTTCATACATTTCCAACTACAAAATGAATAGTATGTGGAAGCAATACGCTACAAGAGCTTGCATGTCGTGAATGGTTTGTAAATAAACCGTCTCGCGGTGCCATCGTTAAGACGGAAACACACCCGATACTACGCTATGCGACGCTACCCGCTGCTACCCGACGCCTTGCCATGTGCACATCTATCCGACGCAAGTACATGTCGCGAACAGTCCACAGCGTTTACCACAGTACTGACGATAGCAACGCATCTTTTGTTCTTAATCCACTATTTTGAGCTAAACCGTGCAATAAATTGTTAGTTAAATTTTATGAGCACAACCATCTAATAAATTGTTTGTTAACTGAATTGTTTTAAATAATGTTACTCCTAACCATCATAATTACACAATATGTATAAAAACTTATGCATTTTTTATTTCGTTTAATTTTGTTTACATTACAATAACATGTTTTAATTAATATAACGACAAAATTATATGTACTTAGTTAGAAATAATCTACACAAAAAAAACGAGTGTCCGGTTCTGACACTACTCGATGTTAAAAAATGGTGTAATTTTACGAGCAAAAGTATGAAATAATTTGTTAATCAAATTTTATTTGCCAAACCGTGTAATAAATTGTTCCACTTTTAGCATAAGCGCCGTCAAAGCGAGTGCAATAAATTGTTAGTTAAATTCGTTATATCAAAAAATCGTAGTTTTTTGATTAATTTTCTACCACACCATTCAAATAAATTTTTTAAATAAAAACTAACTAATTTTTAATGGTAATTTGGTTTATATTAAAATAATTATGTTGTGATTAATATAAAATCTAGTTTGAATAAAAATACGAGGGTCCGGTTCTTTTGTCTTCGACTGTACTCGATGCGACCCGACGAAAATCTGGACAGTGGGGATCGCAGAGCGTAGAATAGGGTAGCGTGGCATAGCACATCGGGCGGATGTGCATAGGGGTAGTACAAACTTATGAAAAAATTTGATTTTGCATTTGCATCGCGTAGCATCGGGCAAGTGTGTTTCTGACTTTAGAGAGTTACTGAGTTACTTTATAATATAAAATCATCGACCGTGCACTTCCCAATTAATTTACATCAAAAATCCTCACGTAGATGCCGGTATGCTTTCTCTGAATTACTTTGCAAAAATTATAGCTACATCACACCCGCTCAACCTCCCCATTTTGGAAGTACTGCTGCTCTAATTAACGGTTGAAAGACAGTTGAAATAAATCATGTAGGTGTTAAGTAACCGAGTCGAATAGTGACCTGACGTCATAAACGAACAGTCGTCATTGTATAAATTAATATCATGGGGTATATTAGTCAAAGAGAATGTACGTTGCATTAATCGGTTGAGGCTTTACATCTTTAGGAATGAAGTGATTTATCAATGGTTGTGAACGGCATCAGGAATGCCATAGTTACCATGTACGGAGGTCGTAATTAATTTGATCAGAGGTCTGAAAAGTGCAAATTCTCATTCTACACGGACAGGGCGCATTCCCTCTTTTCACAATTAATCCCGTCGGATGATCAATATTTTGTCGGGCCGTTCCTGGGACTTTTGAGGGGGACAATGAGCCCGTCGGCCGACCGGTACGCCAGGTATGCGTTCTGAAACTTCATGAAAACAGGTAAAAGATTGATTCATGCCCGACGATATGGCATTCTCTTCGTTTTAGGAGACAGGGGAATTCTCCGGCCGGCCGGCGGGTAATCATCGTGTATTGTGAATGAGTGTTCGAGCGTTTGTGCGAGTGTATGTATATGTATCAATGTGATAGCCGGATGATGAAGAGGGCCAATGAGCCGTTTCGGGATGATATACACTTTCCCAACACGCCACACGTGGTATGCTCCTTTTCCAGCCGGTTCTATAGTAATGAACCGAAAACTATTACTGACGATAACGGAAGTTTTCTTTAATCGAAACTACTTAAATACAATCTTTTTGTACCCATGTTTCTAACCAAACGAACTCACAAGAATTACAAAGAATTGCAAAAAAAATTGAACAAAGTAATGTCCGTAAACACACTTTCACTATATTTCCTTTAGATTTTTATTTATGTGTATACTGAACGCTGTATTTGCTCAGTAAATCATGCTATTCAGTTTCGAAACAGATTTCACTTAAAGAAAAAAATTAATTTAAATATGATGAATTATAAATTGAATGCCTCAGTACAATTGCGTTCGAATATTTCTGAAATACATATTTCAATATTTAGTGACAGTTAATCGATAATAATTCAGATATCGTGAGATGCGGTCTTGTGTGATGGATGTTTCAGAAAAACATTTTCTTTTTTCGTGCCAACGTTTCGATCTTTCTTCAGATATCGGGAGATGGGGTCTGTTGTGATATAGGTTTCAGAAAAACATTTTCTTTTTTCGAGCCAACGTTTCGATCTTTAAATGAGATCATCTTCAGGGCCTGGGATTTACAAACATTGTTTACATTTAACAAATACGTTTTTGAATAATTTAAAGTTAAAAAATCGTTAATTTGATATTAAAAGGGTTTCATAAATCTCAAAGGGTTATTTTGGAAAAAGGGTAAATTTAAAGTTAATTATGGTTAATTTAACCCATTACGTCTTAGCGGTAAATTGACCAGTTATTTCTTTTAATTAATTATTCTTTTTATGTAAAGTTATTAAGATATCGTGAGATGCGGTCTGGTGCGATGTAGGTTTTAGAAAAACATTTCCTATTTCGTATCAACGTTTCGGTCTTTATTGATATCATCGTCAGGGCTCAAAGTGTTCGCTTTCCGTGTAAAAATGCCATTGTTATGTTAGAATCGCACTGCCACTATCAGTATGACACGCAAGAATGTCTGTACACAGAAGACAAACATTTTGAGCCCTGAAGATGATATCAATAAAGACCGAAACGTTGATACGATATAGAAAATGTTTTTCTAAAACCTACGTCGCACCAGACCGCATCTCACGATATCTTTATAATTAATTGTAGAAATAACAACAATAATAAATTTCAAATATATTTTTTTCTGTGTGGCTTTAAAATTGGGCAAACTTTAATATAGTAACTGATATATTACAAGGTAATATTCATTTTTCAGTATTAATTTAAGTTCACCAATATCTTTAGTGTACATAATTATCATTATTATCTAATGTTAATGCATTTACGTTTTTGTGATCAATTTACCAAGTTATTTTTTTTTTCAATTAATTTTTCTTTGCAATGTTCTTGGTTGGTTGTGATAAAAATGTAAATGAGATTCGAACCCACGATCTTCGGCTTGATACACCACTGCTCTACCACCTGAGCTATCGTGACTTCGATCCCCTCGGATTTGAAAAACGACATACGAGTGGATCGAGGTTACGATAGCTCAAGTGGTAGAGCAGCGGTGTATCAAGCCGAAGATCGTGGGTTCGAATCCCGCTCATGACACTGACTTTTTTTATCTCAACTAAAAACTTTAATTAATTGAAATATATTAATTGATCAAGCTTATCAGTTTTGTATTATATAAAATCAAACAACTGCGTTCACGGTCAATGTTTCGTTTTCATTTAATCTACTACGCTAAAGGCGACTCGCTGACAGACATTTCACGTTAAACCAACGTGCATCCCGCTCACCCAGCCGCCCTCGATTTTTCAGATAAATCTGCAATGTTCAATCACTTGCCGGCCGCGTTGTGAAATGATACAAAATCGTTAAACAATTTCCTCCATTGTTTATTTTACAGCCTTTTCGATTTATCGGTCCTCCGACCGTTTTTGTTTTTATCTGTCTTATTTCTGTCACCCCCTTCTTAATTGTGAATTATTTTTTGATTTCCTTCTCAAAGCTTATTAGTAAATCACGCGTAAAGATTACGCACAGGGATTTCTGTGGGGGGGGGGCTATTCAACTGGGATTGGCCATTTGGCCTGCAGAGGGTCAGTAAAATCAGTATTCGTGATTATCATCTGTTTACTTACAGCACGGCAAATCTGATTTAGGAAACCGACTTTGCAAATTCCTTTCATAGTCCTCCAACATCCAACACCTTGTGAAGTTACTGGCACTTTTCCTGTTTATTTATTTATTATTTTATTTATTTATTCATTTATTTATTTTTTTTGTAACGTTACGCTACTCTACGCTCTGCGATCCCCACTGACCAGATTTTCGTCGGTTCGCATCGTGTACAGTCTAAGACAAAAGAACGGGACACTCGTATTTTTTATTCAGATTATGTGTATTATAACCGTTATATTAATTAATTTTAGTAAAAACCAAATTAACCCAGATCGCAAATGGATTAATTTTTATTAAAAAAAAAAAAAATAGTTTTAATGTTTTGGTGGAAAATTTATCAAAAAACGGGAATAACATTTTTCGATGTAATTAATTTAACTAATAATTTCATGGTTCGGCTCATAAAATTACAAGATTTTTTTCGAGTAGCTTCAGAACAAGACACTCATACTTTTCGTAGTTTATTTCAAACCACGTATTTGCAATTTTGTCGTTATATTAATTACAGCATTCTCATTTTAATGTAAATCAAATTAAATTAGGTAAAAAATACGTGAGTTTTTTAAATAATAATAATAAGAAGAAGGAGATCAGCTGACCATACAACGTGCAACAAACAAGAATTTCCGCTCCGAGAAAAAAAACCGAATTTTCGAGGTATATTGGTGTAATAAGTGTGGAACAGTGGTATATTGTGGAAGCTTTTTTGGTGAGGTGAGTTTCAACTGGATAAGTTTTTTTGACGATTAGACTAGTCTGCTGGTTGCTAATTTGTAGCTCGCATTCCCTATTGGGAAGTGTTGGGGAGTGTGGGGTCTGAATCTCTCTAGAAGTCTAGAGGACTGGTTTCAGGGTTGGGCAAGATTTATCTATTTAGTTTTTCTCTTTTATTTAAACATCTGTTTTTCAAATTTTCAAAATTTCCCGAACTCGTTCGAAAGGCCCTTTCGGGCCTCCCAGTGGGTCGAGAAGGCTGTCGACATCGATTACCTCCTCCAAATAGGAATCCGTCTCCTGTTCATTGTATGTCTGGGGCAAGACATTTTACAATTTGTCGATTGGACAAGAAAGATAATGGCGGGCTTCATTCAGTATCGCCAATTAAGATATGTAGAGTAATAAATCGTGAAGTAGGGAAAGTAGTAAACGTCAAAAAAAGACCGTGACGGCTTAATTTATATTGAAGCGTTCAATGATGAACAAGGAGATGAAATAATGAAAATTAAAAGTATATAAAATATACCGGTAAAAGTTGAAAGAAACGTTAAATTGAACACCTCAAAAGGAGTAATATCTTGCTGGAACGTGAAAGAGTGTCCTGATGAAGAACATCTTGAAGAATTAAAAGGTTCTAATGTTATAAACCTACAGCGATTAAAAAGAAAAGATGGTAGGATATCTTTTTCATGGATTGTAACCCTCAATACCCCGTGTCCTCCAAAAGAATTACATGTTGCTTATATGAAGATAGCCGTAAGTCCGTTCCTGCTCCCCTTCGATGTTTTAAATGTCTAGATTTCGGACGAAGAAGGCCTTTATGAATGGATGTGAACTGGAAAGGCACGAAAAGACTGTGCCTTGTCAGTTTCCAGTGTGCATGGACTGTCAAGGCCCGCATAACACTTTCGCGCGTTACTGCCCAAAATATAAACATAAAACTGAAATTTTGGAGCTGAATGTAAAAAATAAAATAACGTCCAATCAATCAAAGTCCCTAATAGGCTCTGGCCACATTCAAAAAGGGATTACTTTTGCCGAAAAAGTAAAAATGGACACGAAAGAAATAGGTTGCCAGACGGAGTCAGGGAACGACTCACTGATCGTTATCCAAAATCCGTCATCTTGCCTAAAAGAGCGCTTCATTAGTAGAAAAAATGTTTACAAAACAGAACAAAAGCCTTAACATAAAATAACGGCATGGGTAAAAAATTCCACTCTGTTCCCGTCAATCTGACACCTGCTACAAGTGTTGCAGAAAGGTCATCAAGAAAGAGGGAAAATAACAAAGGACTACGGAAACAACCCTGACGAACCCCCGAACTAACGCTAAAATTGAGACACACCCTGGCTGCCCCTTACTGCAGACAAAGGATCGCGATAAAGGCTCTCTAAGACATTAATGAATTTAGGAGAAATCCGCAGGTTAAAAAGTTTGAGAAAAGTTGATCCTTCAAGATCGACTGAATCGAAAGCCGCTTAGATATGGAAAAAAACTTTAATGGAGTTTTTTAAATCATTTTAATTATGATGGTAAGGCAGAAAATTGATCAAAACACAGGAATAACTTTATTTAAAACAATTTATTACATAGGTTTGCTCAAAATAATGCATTAAGAACAAGAGAGGCGTTGTGATTGTGATACTGATTTGTGATACACGCTGATGTGACTGTACGCGGCGTGCGCTTGACGTTGCACAGATAACCACACCCTACCAAAACGTGACAAGATGAATGTGTTCCCAAAATTAATAAAAATTAATAACTATCATAAAACTAAATAATATTCAATTAAGTGGCAAACAAACATGTTTGACATACAATCTTAAAAATAAGTCACAGAAATGTGTAGATATTGGTGACCGTTGATCAATAATTATTCAGATATCGTGAGATGTGGTCAACATTTCCTTTATCGTGCCGACGTTTCGATCTTTATTGAGATCATCTTCAGGACCAGGAATTTACAAACATTGTTTACATTTAGCAAATACATTTAGGATGTGGAAAAGTGAAATTATTCAATGGATGTGTTTCTTAAATGTGAACAATGTTTGCAAATTCCAGGCCCTGAAGATGATCTCAATAAAGATCGAAACGTTGGCACGTTAAAGAAAATGTTTTTCTGAAACCTAAATCACTCCAGACCGCATCTCACGATATCTGAATAATTATCGATTAACGGTCACTAATCTCTACGCATTGTTCAAATTTTACAAATACCGTAGGATGCCGGCGTTTCGCCTATGGCATCTACGGCATTTCTTATTCGATTTTTAGGCTCCTTCGTGTTTAATTAATTTAACTTAAATTATAAATCTAAACATTTTTTATATAAAAAAGTACCGCCATTTTTCTTCGAAAATTCACAGTTTTATATTTAATTTAATGTTAATATAAAACAATTTAAACAACAATCATACGAAACCCATTTAAAAAGGATGGGAGCCTCTGGCGTAGTACTAAACGTATCCTGCGTCATAGCGTTGTCCCAACTCCTCTCAGGAACGATGATGGATCCTGGATCGTTTCTGATAAAGAAAAGTCCAAAACATTTGCGAAACATCTCTCTGAAGTATTCAAACCTCATAACATAATGAACACTGAACACGATAAATTTATAACAGATTCACTTGAGACACCTATGCCCCTAGATCTGCCACCTAAACCAATTACTCCAAAACAAGTATCACAAGAAATACGACAGCTTCCTAAAAAGAAATCACCTGGTCATGATTTGATAACAGCTGAAGTTCTACAAGAACTTCCCAAAAAAGCCCCATACAATGGAAACTTTCTTACATTAAAATGATCCCAAAGCCCCATAAAAATTTAAGTTCCACATCATCTTATCGTCCTATTAGTTTGTTACCCGTTCCTTCTAAATTATTCGAAAAATTAATTTACAAAAGAATTATCTCTATTGCTACTTCGAACAACATCTTACCAGACCATCAATTTGGCTTTCGAACCCATCATTCCACCACTCATCAACTTCATAAAGTGACAGATTTCATTACTTCGTGTCTCGAGCAGAAACTGTACGCGACTGGAGTGTTTCTAGATGTTTCTCAGGCCTTCGACAAAGTATGGCATGAGGGATTATTATATAAATTAAAATTATTTTTACCCCAGGCATATTATCTGATTATGCAATCATACCTTAAAGAGAGATTTTTCGCAGTAAACCAGTGTACGGAGACTTCTGGGATGGAAGAAGTGCTTGCAGGTGTGCCACAAGGGTCAATACTCGCTCCGCTGTTGTACACAATTTTTACTTCTGATATGCCCACAAATGAGAATACACTTACCGCCACATACGCAGATGACACCGCCATATTAACAAGCCATCTCTCTTCTACACAAGCTTCACTCATGTTACAAAACCACATATCAACAATTAAGAAATGGAGCAATCTTTGGAAAATAAAGTTTAATCCCTCAAAGTCACAACATATCACCTTTACACTCCGTCATGAGTGTGCCCTAGCATATACTTATGCAATAAACCTATTCCACAATCCGACAAAGTTAACTATTTAGGACTTACATTTGATAGAAGACTAACTTGGAATCCACACACACGATTAAAAAAACAGACACTGAACAAACGATTTAAAATTCTTTATTACCTACTGAACAGACAATCAAAATTACCATTAAAATCAAAACTTTCGATATACATATTCGACATACTCAAACCAATTTGGATGTATGGGTGCCAAGTATATGGATCGGCCAAGTATTCCAATATTCAAAGACTACAAAGTTTTCAATCCAAAATTTTAAGACTAATTGTTTCTGCCCCATTTTATGTAAACAATAATACACTTCACAGAGATCTTCAAATCCCAACAGTTTTTTCATCCATCAAAACATATTACAGACGTTTTCATAGTAAATTACAAAATCACACCAACGAACAAATACAATCACTCCATTCCCCACAATTACCACGTAAACGTCTGAAAAGAGTATGGATAAGAGACCTCTTAAATGATTAATATCATTTCATTAATCCAGAGCGGGTGCCAGTGGGTAGCTTACTGTATAACGCCCGTAATGCCAAACACACAGTCTGAAATCCAATCTGCTGGTTGTATATCATACATGTACAGTTGTAGATATAAATAAATGAAGTAAAAAAAAAATTTAATGTCAAATAAAACCGATTAGGACGATATGAATGGTGATAATGGTTATGAAAACAATTGTGAATTGATATAAAATCGATAAATAATTGCCTCGAAACAATGCCTACTTGAGAACTGTAAGAAAAAAGAAAATTACGAACTATTTATGTTTCGTTTCGTTTAAAAAGCTTACACATTTTTTATAAACAATTTCTCGTTAATGTTCGTAGAAAAATATATAAACATATTTAATGTTTAATATTAAGGCAAATTGATGAAATCTTTCAAGCTATATGAATGTTGATAACTATTTTTCACCTGCGTCCTTATAAAATGAGACCTTAATTTATCGTGAATTAAGGCAGTGTGAAAAAAAAAAATTAATGTATTAAAAATACGAAAGCTCGATTTACGTTTCCACAGGTTGAAAATAGGGCGTTAGCATTTTTGGCAACGTAATCACGAACTGTTACCCAGAAGCATCACAAATCTCCTATGATAACAGGTGCTTTCTATTTTTATCTTTTATTCGTAAAAGGGGTACTCGGGCGCGGTTTCCTTAAGAATAGGAAGGAAATATTCAGAGGGCGCCTAACCGAGAGCGATTTGTTTGTCTACTTGTTGAGCTTCTTCTCCAACCTCAAACACATGAGCCGTTTAATCTGTTACTTTTCTTTCTTCTCCTTTCTTTCTTTTTCATTTTTCATTCAATTCGTTCGCTACAAAACACTCGGGACCGGATCATTTAAAAAATTAGTTTCAATCAATGGAAGGAATTTATTAAATATTCGCTGCCTTCCTGTTTGTTTATTCAAATTAATTTTCATTAAAAGTTTTAAAAGTTCAAATTTCTTGCTTGTTTTCTGTTTAAAGATAATATTCCGAAAATCCATTTTTAACTGTCGGGCCCAATCCCGGGTCCGTCTCGTGGCACAAGTGGAATAGTTAAGAGACGTCCGTGGTTCCAGCCGTTCTCCTCCCCTTTTTACAGCTTTTTTTTTACGAGAGTCTTCATTAGTCGCAATGGCCGGTTTACGACTATTGTGGGAAACTAAGAGCCACGGCCGACGATTATAAATGTGGTTCTGCTCGTAAACCATGTAATGGGACTGTTAGCGTCGACATTGTAGCTCGTACTTCCCTTTCAATAGCATAGTCAATGTAAATATTCCAAAGATGCCCCCTCTGTACTCGTCTTTAAAAAAAGGAAGTGTTAAACTTTTATTAGTCTGATTGTTTTCCTTCGATGAATTCTCTCCTGAAATCTGCCTAATTAATTAATTCGTCGCGTTTATTTTAATGAAGGAATTGTTCTACCCCCTAATGTAATAAATAAATTATTGTTCATTTTAACTTTGTAATCAATGATTTTTAATTAAACACTAATTGTTAAATGGTTTCGATTCAACGACAGTTCGTGTCTTTTAAATCAAAGAAATGACAAATAATTCCTGTTAGTAAATCGTATATTCGTCGAAGGTTTTGTCTGTCGCATACAGTTGTCATTTCGCCTTTATTAGCCGTTTCACGATCCCTGGAGAGTAATGTGTGATGTTTAAGCCGTGAATCATTTCACCACAAGAACATAAAGATGTACAAACATATCCTCCATAACAATCCCTACCCTAAACGCATAACCAACAACTACAACTCAACACTATCACCATCCACTATTACTAATAATTTTTCAGATATCGTGAGATGCGATCTGGTGTGACGTAGGTTTCAGAAAAACATTTTCTCAATCGTGCCAACGTTTCGATCTTTATTGAGATCATCTTCACGGCCTGGGATTGCATTGTTTAAATTTTACAAATAAATTTGGAGAGAAAAACACAAGTACAAATACTTTGATTGAATCTAACTTTTTCTAGCATTGCATAAATTCATTTTTTATCTTAAATTTTATAGCATTGTATCCATTCATTTTTTGTTTTTTTAAAGTCAAATTTTCAAGCAATATTCATTTTTTTATCTAAAATCTTTTAACATTGTATAAATTCATTCTTTCTTTAAATATTAAATTTTCTAGCGTTGAATAAATTCAATCTTTTTTAAATGTCCAATTTTCTAGCAGTGTATAGATTCATTTTTGTTATCTAAAGTTTTATAGCATTGTATATATTCATTTTCTTTTTAAATACAAATTTACTAGCATGTATAGATTCACTTTTGTAATCTAAAGTTTTATAGCACTGTATAAATTCATTCTTTTTTTAAATGTCCAATTTTCTAGCATTGTATAAATTCATTCTTTTTTTAAATGTCAAATTTTCTAGCAGTGTATAGATTTATTTGTTTAATCTAAAGTTTTCTAGCATTGTATAAATTCATTCTTTTTTTAAATACAAATTTACTAGCAGTGTATAGATTCATTTGTTTAATCTAAAGTTTTATAGCATTGTATAAATTCATTCTTTTTTTTTAAATGTCCAATTTTCTAGCATTGTATAAATTCATTCTTTTTTTAAATGTCAAATTTTCTAGCAGTGTATAGATTCATTCTTTTTTTAAATGTCAAATTTTCTAGCAGTGTATAGATTCATTTTTGTAATCCGATGTTTTCCATCATTGTACAAATTCTTTGTTCCCACAGCCTACATGTATTTGTAAAATTTAAACAATCTTCACTAATCCCAGGCCCTGACGATGGACTCAATAAAGATCGAAACGTTGGGACGGTAAAGAGAATGTTTTTCTAAAACCTACGTCACACCAGACCGCATCTCACGATCTCCGAATAACCTGGGGAGTAAGTAAAACAAGATGACGGAATTTATCATCACTTTGCATAGATGACACGATTAGAAAGTCTTTTTGTGTGATTATTAAGTATAATTATTTAAATTTAGAATTAAAAATGGTTTATCTCGTGAATTCCAGCATGGACTATTTTCCACTGCGTGTGCTCTTAGCTGAATACATTTCCCGGAACGTGCATATTGTGGGTGGATGAAAATCGATAAAAATATCAGCCAAAAGAACAATTTGCAAACTATAAATCGAACATATACAAAAAAATAAGTCAATGTAAATCACTTGACATCATTTTAGGAACTCAACTAGATACTCGTTATAACATATGTTCGGATCATTATTAATTTTTCCTGAATTAACTTACTTTTATTATTATTATTATTCAGAGATCGTGAGATGCGGTCTGGTGTGAAGTAGGTATCAGAAAAACATTTCCTTTATCGTGCCGATGTTTCGATCTTTTATTGAGATCATCTTCAGGGCTCAAAGTGTTTGTCTTCTGTGTAATTGTGCCATTCTTGCGTGTCGTGTTGAGGGTGCTTCTAACTAGTGTTGTTGTGTTTCATACTACCAAGAGGAAAAAAATTAGACGACAAAGCGACAACAGCCTGGATTTAATGCCATTATTGAGTTTGTGTGTAAACGATTCTATCAATTAAAAGGCAAGAAAATCAACATAACATAACTATGTATATTATATTCTAATTTAGAATAGAACCGTTATGTTTAGCCTTGTATTACAAGTCGTAGTTTCAGCGAGGTGCAGCCCTGTAGTTTTCTTTAAATTAGATTTTTCCGTTTTCAATTCTCCACCCTTGAGCCGTGAAAGGGGAAAGGAAATTCAGTAAGTAGACTTTAATCAGAAAAAGAAAAACACTGTACTCAGGGACTGTACCATCCGGCTTCTACACTCAGCCAATTAAGATCACAAAGGTTCGACTAGAGGGCGAAGGTGTTTAAAGGAAATTGACTGAAGGGAGGACAACGGGACGGATATAGTTAAGAGAAAGAGAAAGAGTGAAAAGAAAGAGGGAGCGAAGGGAGGGTATGTAAGAGAAGTGTGCACGTGTCACGGCTACTCTACTTGGATCGATCTAAGCATCGTTATTAGGACATCGACACCCTTCCCTCCCACCGCATCTACCTTTTCATCCAGACTTCCAGATATAAGAAAACACAACCTTAGTCAACAATTTACCTAAAGCCGGTTTTTTCCACTTTGCAGGCCTTTTACACTCCTGTATTGACATTAAAGAATTAAGTGGAAATTAAAGTGGTTTTTAACTGTTCAGATTTTGATTAGAAATATTTTCTACAGCTCAATCCGCTTGTTCTTATCAATAATATATTAACGAATGCAAATAATAATAGTCGTATGTACTACAAGGCACTGTATAGCTTGGGTTTACTTTTCATCATAATCGGCCTTCTATCTTTGATGTAAATATGGGACGTGAAGAGGATAGCGCGGCGGCCAAGGGTATTAAAATACTAAAAAATGCTTATCATACCGATCGCTTCTCCTCTGCCACATACGAATGCGTTTCAACTTTGTCATACGCCGAGACTGACATGTCTCGTCAAATCGACCTGCACAAACAAGGCCCATACCTGGTTTTTTATATACGTAATGTAAATTATCTGAATCGGTGTAACAACTATCATACACTTCACTATTCAATTATGAAAATTCTGATGATTCCGAAAATTACATGATTACAACATTCCTGCAACGGTATGGTGAGTGATCAGGATACTAGGAAGCAGGGTTCGTAGTGGTAGGGTTTGCAGGGCACTGCAGCCTTTTGGCTCATTGTACCTTTTTAGTTCCTTAGTTCGGTGCAATAGACTCAATCCTTCTCTTTACAAGTATCAGGTCATTGACTGGTACAGTGTCATTCCCTACATTTAGTTCGTATGTTATTTGAATCTCCAATGAGCTGTTGCTTCGCATTCGAAGGTGATATGGGTGGCTGTGACCACCTCCTCATTATATAACCTGCAGATGGCATCTTCATTGTATATTCCCATGTGGTGAAGATGGCATCTTCGTTGTATATTTCCATGTGGAGAAGATGGCATCTTCGTTGTATATGCCCATGTAGTGAAGATGGCATCTTCGTTATATATGCCCATGTAGTGGAGATGGCATCTTCGTTGTATATACCCATGTGGTGAAGATGGCATCTTCGTTGTATATGCCCACGTGGTGCAGATGGCATTTTTGTTGTATATGCCTGTGTGGTGAAGATGCTTCTCACATGCCAGTGACTGGTTAGTAGTCCTACCACTCCTCTGAGTTTAGCCCTCTCTATTTGCCAGTCTTAGTGAGTGTTGTTTCACCATAGGTTTAACAGAAGAATAAGAAGAAAAATATTAACACTTTATTCAGGGACTGGTGTGCACTAAGAATAATTTACATGAAATAAAACTTTGCGCCGCGCTGCCAGCCTAGTGTGCACCAGGAGGGTCGGATATCGCTCAGTTCGGTTATATTCGGACGCCATATTTGTAAAGACGAAGCCAACGATTGTGATGTGGGCACTTCTGCAAATGCAAAATTAACACTAAACCGCAGCGCTAGTCAGATGGACGGGGACAATTCGACCAACGCGGTCAAGAGCTGTTCCGACATAGCGTGCGGACCTTCACAATTACGCGCCGCCCCACCGGCCTACTGTGCGCCCAGCTCAGTCGGTTCTCTCCAGATCCCGTTTGCCAAGAGGCGCCCTTCATCTCCTCAATTACCTTATCAGGAGATCTCACGACTGAAACTGTTGCATGTTCTGTAATGATAAATTTAGAAATAGATGCACGGTCCGTTGACTTACTGGTTGTCTTCACCAAGGTTACATCTCACTCATACATCTGTATCTGTGTTCAGTCTACAATCGTTCTGTTCTGTTGCTCGTCAAATTTAAATAATACATACTAATAAGTCTATTCTTTTGCTTTTTCTTAGTTGAGCCGATAGAAAAACCCAATAGTCCACGGTATGATTTCTGCTTAATGATTAGATTTATTCAGGTCAATGGATGACATTTTATTGTGAGATTCCTGGTTGAGGTTGAAGTAGTGAATTTCGGGATTAGTGCGTTTAGGTGTTTAGCTAATCGAAGTGGCATTTGACTAGAGCAGCAACAGCTTCATGGAAACACTTCCTGTTCTGCGTTCTGTAGCAGTTCGATGCACTTTGTTCGATTAATTAGAATAAAATTTTATTGTGTGATAATCATGAATTTCGAAATAATAGGAGATCAAAAGAGTTAGAAAAGAACGAGGCGTTACGCAGGGTTTTGTCCTGCATTAAACGCGGTAAATATTGAAGGTTTAATCCTTTGAACCTGGCCGGTGGGACGTGATAGATGAGTGTATAATCTGTGCCAATCACTGGCCGCCAGTAAGCCCTGTTGGCCAATCAATCCTCCAGATGACGTAATCCCTTCACAGCACCTCCTTTTTGCCGGCATTTCTCCCTCGGGATGACGTATCCATTACTTAACCACTGACCGGATGTAATTATCCTGGCCAACTTGTCTTGGCCGCCGGACACCCCACCGCCGATCGTCCTTCCTCTCCTTGTCAGGGAGAATATTTCAAGTGATTGATGGCTCCTTTCAGGTGCTTGGAATGGACCGTCGACGGCGATGACCATCCCAGAGGACCAATCACATTTTGTAAATGGCGTTCTTATGCATCTCATAATGATACCATCTATAAAACCTTTCAAAGCTTCTTTACAATCCACACTGTTTACAAATAAAGGGGGAAATTGTTACTGGGACTTTTTTGAAAATTAGAAAATGTCTATGTCTAGAGGCAACTTGTCCAGTATGTTTCTAATTGAAGGCAGTTCATTATGAATTGCGAACAAATGGAATCCAATTGAAAAATTAACCCTTTCGTAATTACAAAACCAGCCTTTAAAAGGTTGCTCAGCTTGGTAACGAGGGTGTTACAGGTGCATCAGAATCTCCGATCATGTGTTCAAAAAATTTCTTTCAACAAAAAAAACCTGCCATTTTCTGGTTTCTTGTATCCGTTATTTTAAAATATATAGAAATACTAAAAGAAAATTTAGCTGCTCACTCTAATAGTTTTTTTTCCGCAGAGTGAGAGTAATTGTTTACTGTTGAAATTCACGGATTTTTAGACTAAAATAAATGCTGTTCAGATTTTACTATGCAAATGTAGAGGTAGGTCACTGCAAGTGATGGATAGTAGTCAAATGAAAAACCCCCATTTAGGTCAGTTTTGTATGAGAGGGATTGGATTTTGGCCGAAGGTTGTCAAGTCTTTATGCAACTGTGTCAATCGACCTAACAGGCGTGGACGGGTTTCTCACCGGCTATCCTATGTTTACGACATCGATTTATAACGCTCCAAAGATCACCATCCCTAATTCCAACCGTTCGCGGTTGTCCTGACAGTTGCATTTAGCACCGGGAAAATTGGACACTTTTTTTTTTTTGTGGGGGGGGGGGGTATTTCTGTTTTGCCTTCAGTACCGATTTTCCTAGTAACAGGATTTGCAAGATTTGTTATTTAATTTGTAGACGTCTAAGTAAAGACGAGAGGAAAGAATTTCTGGATCTATGAAAATGCAAAGGGCACTTATTCGATGGTTCCCTCAAGTAATTTCTGAAGACTTACGATCGGAAGCCACCAGGAATCTTCAGATCCTGATGAAATAGTTCGTATCCAAAAATTATATGCCGAGGTGTCCGTCCCAATTTACGGCTGTCTCTGCTGTTTCTCTTATTAATTGGGAATCGAAACTGGCAAACCATACTGCTGAAACACACCCCCTATCAATCCTTCGAGCTGCCTACGGAGAGGGTTATTGGCTTAGTTTCTTCATAAAACTACAAAATAGGATTATGGGTCAGAGGATTGAAATAGATTTTGGGCTTGATGACGAGTTCATAACCAGACTGAATCCTTCTTCAAACGTAAGGAAAGGTATTTTTGTAGGCGGTGTTTTTGAAAAAAAAGGCCGTTTTACCTCTCTCCCCTCTGGTAACAAGGAAAAGTAATACACAAATAAGTGTATTGTTCAAATATCGTGAGATGCGGTCTGGCTTCAGGGCCTAGAATTTGTAAACATTGTTCAAATTTTACAAATACGTGTATGATGTAGGCGTCGGTTAGCATCGGGTAGTGTACTTTCAAGACGACACTTTGATCCCTGAAGATGATCTCAATAAAGATCGAAACGTTCGCACGATAAAGGAAATATTTTCCTGAAACCTACGTCACACCAGACCGCACCTCATGATCTCCAAATAATCATTGGCTAACGGTCACTAAACACCACACAGTTCTCTGTAAGTTTGGGACAATATACTGCAAACTAAGATTTTTTTGGCTCTGTCTTTACTGATAGCCAAAATTTTGGTTTTGCCATCCGCAGACCCAACAATTCTTTTTCACGCTGGATATTAGGCCACAATGTCGGATGGACAGAGTTGTTAATTAAAGAGCTGCAATCTTGGATTTTAATGACAATACAATAAAAAAAAGAATAAGATAAATATTATTATTCAGAAATTGTTGTCTGCTGTCTGCATTTCAGCAACAAAGTTGTCTGATTGATGGCCTTTTTTTTTAAATTTTTTTTTGCAGAAATAAAGACAACACAAGGCCCTGAAGATGGTCTCAATAAAAGATCGAAACGTCGGCACGATAAGGAAAATATTTTTCTGAAACCTTCACCACACCAGACCGCATCTCACGATATCTGAATAATTAACGATTAACGGTCACTAATCTTTACACACAAATGAGTGTTTAATTATATTTCCATGATTAGACCGACAAAACAGAGTATACTGTTAAACCTTTTTTTGTGTTTTATTTTCTTTATTTATTTTACATATCGTGAAAATAGCCCTACGTTTTTGTATAAAAGTCGAGTTCCGGGTCGTCTATAAATTATAAGTGCTCTGACTCGATGAAGCCCTTAACGTGACAGCTGCGAGTCGTCATTAAGTCATCAATGTTTGTCCTGTCTGTAACAAATAGATAATATTTGTCCAAGGGATGGGAAGGCTGTTGACAGAAGGAGCCAAGAGAAAGCGTACAACCCGGGAAACGTCAATTCTCTCAACGTGGGCAAACACATTCCGAGAAAGGAACTATTCGTACAAATATTCTTGGCGAAAATCAATGGTTTCTAGATTCGTTTTTCCTTCATAAAGTAGCTGATAGCCGTCCGGCATTATTTACCGACGTTCGTACTATTTCTGCTCGTTAAATCAAGTTAATTCCATCTTTGTCAAATAGTTTTAGCTTCAATGGTGTTCTTTTACTGTATTTTAAAATATTTAAACCTGTAGTGTATCGTTGTGATGTATGTTAGTTTTTCTAACTTTGAAAAGGTTCAATAAAAAAAGATCCTCTATGCAATTTAATTCTTTCAGCCCGTATAAAGCGCCACGAGTACGAGTAGATAGGATCCTCATCATCTTGCTACAAGGAACAGAAAAACATGAATACTAATGAGTATAAAAGCGGACTAGCACTACACATCCTACAGACAAGTCGCAGGGAAAAAATGTGTTTAACGTTATGCGTTATGCCTAACAACTTTCTTTTTATAAGCGCTTGAAAAGCTGGTAGATCACAATACAAGAATAACAATCATGGTAGGGGCGTCGGTGGCCGCAAGGTTAAGTCTTTGTCACGGCGCTCATCACTGTAAGGCAAAGGTCCCGGGTTCGAATCCAGCGGCCCTGCATTCGAACCCGACCTACAGATGGGCTTTTTTTCAAAAACACCTGCACGATCAACATAAACTGCCTTGTACCAGGTAACCAGTGACCTAAAGAAAACACTAAAAACAGAAGAAACAGTAATCTGCGGGTTCCTCGACATTAAAGGTAAATCTTACCATATCCTGATGGGTTAGTGAATGTTAATACCACGAAACCGGACACTATTCAAGGACGAACAAGCGAAGGATGCCCACAATGAGGCAGATAAAAACGAGATCTATCTCGTCTAAAGCGGAGCTTACCAGTTTACGAACTTCGGTATACAGAGGGGTAAAATGCCAGAAATATGCGGACGAATAAGACTACATCTAGATGAAAATCAGTGTTTTTTTGTATAAAATCAGGGCTAAAAATGACAGATAAATAGTGCAAAACCGCTGGTCTATGGATGAACAATAACGAAACAGTCGCTTTTAGACGAAAAAAAAATGAACCACACGAAACAGATAGAACTCGACAATATTATGACGAAATTAATAAAGAATCCACATCTAGGTGTCACATAAGGCAAAACACTGGCATTTAAGGAGCGTATCGGCTCCACTGTCAACACTACATCCACACGAAGTTTGAGGTGTGCAGAAGAATAGCAGAACCTTGCTCTGGATGTACACCATTCACAGCGCAACGGTCTGGGTTGATAAAATAAACGGAGAAAATCACGAAAATACAGAGACTCACGTTTGTATAACGGAACATGTCTCACAGCTGATATGGAGAAAATTTAATTAAGGAATTAAGGATTTAACCACCCTCCGCCATAGCCGGATGCTTGGCAATAATAATTGATTTACTTTTCATCAAGATGATCCAGAATTTTCGTTCTACAAAAATAACTATACGTTCGTCACATTTTATAAAACAGTTTTACAATCAGATATCACCATTATCATTTTTCTATATACAATAGTTATTAAAATCTTTTCAAATATCTAAATCAATAATCTATAATTTATGTTCTTTTGTACGCTTCAGCGTAATTGACTGTCGTTTTTAGCATGTTTGTATTGAATGGGAAAAGCTGTGGTTAAACATACGAGTGGAACGCCTCGACACTTACGTCGCGTATGTCGAGAATAATGGTCATTTTTCGTATATTTTCTTGTAAGTACGCGTCTGACAGGCGAAACCAACTGAAACGATCACAGGGGATGATCAGAAAAGAAACGAACTACATATATTCTCTGAAAATATTTATGCTGTCTTATTTAATGTACTTGTTTATTCATTGAATTCCTATTGTTATAACTTTATTTATTGTGTGGTGTTTTGTGTCCGTTAGTCAATGATTATTCGGAGATCGTGAGATGCGGTCTGGTGTGACGTAGGTTATAGCAAAGCATTTTCTTTATTGAGCCAACGTTTCGATCTTTATTGAGGCCATCTTCAGGGCTCAAAAATTAATCTAAAATTTCTAGCATCGTATAATTTTTTTTTAATTTACAATTTTCTAGTATTATATAAATTCATTTATTTAGTCTGAAATTTTCTAGCGTTGTATAAATTGATTTTTTTAATCTAAAATTCTCTAGCATTGTATAAATTCATTTTTTATCTAAAATATTGTAGCATTGTATATTTTTTAAACGAAAATTTTCCAACTTTGTATAAATTTAAATGTTTTTCTGAAATTTTATAGTATTGTATAATTTTTAATATAAAATTTTCTGGCCTTGTATAAATTCTTTTTTTAAATCTAATACTTTCTAGCATTGTCCAAATTCATTTTTTTAATTCAAAATTTTCTAGCATTGTATAAAGTCATTTTTGAATCTAAAATTTTCTATCATTGTATAAATCCATTTATTTAGTCTGAAATTTCTTGTACTGTATAAATTCATTTTTTTCATCTAAAATTTTTTAGCGTTGTATAAATTCATTTATTTAGTCTAAAATTTTCATGTATTGCATAAATTGATTTTTTTCATCTAAATTTTCTTTAGCCTTGTATAAAATCATTTATTTGGTCTTAAATTTTCTAGTATTGTATAAATTCATTTATTTAGCCTGAATTTTTCTAGTATTGTATAAATTCATTTTTGGGATTCTAAAATTTTCTCACATTGTATAAATTGATTTATTTAGTCAGGAATTTTCTAGCACTGTATAAATTCATTTTGTTTCTTCACACCCTACATGTATTTGTTTAATTTAAACAATGTTAATAAATCCCAGGCCGTGAAGGCGATCTCAATAAAGATCGAAACGTGGGCATGATAAAAAAAATTCTTTTCTAAAACCTACGTCACACCCGACCCCACCTCACGATCCCCAAAAATTCATTCGCTTGTTTGTGTGCGTATTATGACAATGTTTATTTAGTCCAATATGCCTCTCTTAAATTAATCTTTTAACAATAATAATTGAAAGAGTAGTGAACAACAGGTCGGACGTACCATCTGAGAGCCGGACGATATTTATATACATATATGTTATACATTTATTTTCGTTCCCTCTGAGTAATAGGAAAACGAGCAGGGGCGGATTTTGGATTGAGAGGAAGACAAAGGCAAAACGAACTCTTCTCGAGCAGCCCCCCTCCGCCGCCCGGTTCCCGTCAATATGTGTGTTGGGGGTCCGGCAATGACTTAGGCAAACCGGAAAGCTATTAAGGTGCGTAATGGGCTGGGTGACCGGGGCCACTGAGCGCAGACAACATCGATTAGAGAACCGGCTCTCTCTCGGGGGTGGCTCAAGGCAAAAATACCACCCACCCCCAACCACCCCTCACACTTTGTCAATCAAGACCACGATACAAAAGTAGTCTTTCTCGCTCCCAAATACCTTGACAAAAAAATAAGCTTATGCCAAATTTTAAAAGGTTGTTTCCTAATCACAACCTACATATAGTAGTACCTAAAATAAAAATTTCGCTTTCGCATATGAAAACAGTGGAGAGACTTATTATATTCGTTATTTTGTCTTACCAGACCAGTTTCGGTTTTTCACCAACAAAAATGTCCACATGGTTGAGATCATGGGACCTCGGTGGCCATGCAATGGCATCATCTCGCCCCGTCTACACAGGGAACTGTTTAGACGTCTTTATTTGGGATTTTCTCAAACAAGAAGTCTACAAGGAACAGGTCAATAGCGAAGACGAGTTAAAAGGAAGAACTGTTCCTGCTGCACAAAAACTTACGGAGAATTTGCTTTTTAGTAAGTGTCGGATCTGTTCGGAAATACACGTGGCTGGGCATGAGGAACAGGGGAGGCAGATCGTACAAATTTTAACCTGAAAACATTATTGTTTTGATTATTCACAGATCCGTGAGATGCGGTGTTGAGAGTGTCCACGACACTCAAAAATGGCACAATCGCACAAAAAGCAAACTTTGGGCCGTGAAGATGATCTCAATAAAAATCGAAACGTTGGCACCACAAAGAAAATGTTTTTCTGAAACCTACATCACACCAGACCGCATCTCACGATATCTGAAAAATCATCGATGAACGGTCATTAATCACCACACACTATTGTTTTGTTTAATGCGCATTTTTCGAAAATGATAATAAAAACAATGAAATGGTACGTGAATAAAATAAACCATTTTTAGATATGATGAATGATGGAGTGAGAGCAGTGTTCAAACTTTTTTTAAAACGATAGTTCATACTCGCAGTAAGTTGTTTTCCAATGATCCGGATTTTGAGCTTTTAGCTCATAATCAGGTTGAAGGAGTTCTAAAACCTGATGATGAGCTAAAAGCTCGAAATCCCTATCGTTGGTAAACAACTTACTGTTCATAGGACCCATCATAATAAAAGGAACGATAAACAACTTCCTCCCCCTTCCGAGACCAGGTTTTTTCACATTTGAAACTGGGTCCTTCCAAAGAAGTATCAACCACGGGGATGCATAGATAATTAGAAAGGTTATTAAAAAAGAAATTTATGTGAGATTCGACACTATCTAATTATTATTTATAAAATATGTCACAATTTTTAATTCTTCTCAAAATCTCTGTTATAAATGACACTTGAACATTTTGCAAAGTAATGAAAATGGTGTAGTCCTATCGGAAATTTATTTATTTACGAAAATAGAAAATTTATTCAGAAAATAGAGTCAAATCTGAGAATAAATTGGTAAAAGTTAAGAAAACGAACATTAACGGCATAAGTGTATATACATATTTACATACACATACATACATATACAAACTTATACATACATACTTACATGTATATAGGTACATATATACACGTACATACATGCATACATGCATACATACATACATTAATACATACATACATACATACATACGTACGTACATACATACATGCATACATACATACATACATACATACATACATACATACATACATACATACATACATACATACATACATACATACATACATACATACATACAT
>CM077107.1:21417836-21439915 GCA_039619505.1 Cimex hemipterus
CATACATACATACATACATACATACATACATACATACATACATACATGCATGCATGTATACATACATACATACATACATACATGCATACATGCATACATGCATACATAAATACATACATACATACATACATACATACATACATACATACATACATACATACATACATACATACATACATTCATTCATTCATACATATATACATAAATACATACATACATACATACATACATACATACATTCATACAAACTTACATACATACATACATACATACATACATACGTACGTACGTACATACACACATGCCTACGTATATTCATACAAATATTTATAAATACATACATACGTAATACACATACCTACATATACTCATACAAATATTTATACATACATATGCATATTTATACGTACATAAATACATACATATACATAGATACATGCATACATACGTACGTACGTACGTACATATATATACTTATATATATGTGTACATGTATAAATATATACTTATAATCTATATGATCGAATCTAAATATATATTTATATATATATATATATATATATATATATATATATATTTCTTAACTTTTGCATAATTTTTGAAAAGTGCTTCAAATTTCCTATAGAACTAAAGGACTAAATTGTGTGTGTGTGTGTGTGTGTGTGTGTGTGTGTGTGTGTGTGTGTGTGTGTGTGTGTGTGTGTGTAGCGAAATGTAAGGGTCAATCCTCAATCGTTCGTAAGTCCCATGTTACTTTTCCAAAACGGAATAAATTTGTTGTAAAAGAAGAGAGAACAAATATTCACATTTACTTGGTACATACATTCAATTATTTTAAAATAGAAGGATGTTTCCGTTTCTTCGACATGGGCAGGTGATTCGAAAAGAACGACATAAACTTGCAGTGGGCGGCATCGATCTGCCGTGGCCGAAACTAGACGTCCTCAGAATCTGATTACAATCAGAACTAGAGGTAGTAAAGTATTGAAAGAGTGAGCTCGAAAATGGGAATTAAATGCGAAGATATATGGTACGCTTAGATTTGAATCTCATTATGTGTAGCTAATAAATCAATTGCGGACTTCTCCCCGGATCAAAGAGCCGATTGGAGTCAGCCTGGAAATACTACACGATTTTTGATGACGGCATACTTATTTTACAGTTCTGTTCTTTTAGACTGGGTTTTCTAAAGGTAAACTAAAGGAACAGTGATTCATCTCAATTAATTAATGATAATTTAAAAAATCGCTTAATCTCTTTTCGATTCCTGTTTATTTATAAACATTATATTCTAACACGTTACTTTCCATTTTAGTCCGAAACGAGAATAGCCAGATCGACATAATCTGAATTCGCCATCTTGGATATTCGAAAAATAAATAACCAGAAAATTACTTTTCACTTAAATTATTGTATACAGTCAACGCTTCTTTTGCGTTGCAATAAGATGCACAACTTAACCTAGAAATTAGTTTTTATCGGAAAATTCCCTAGAGCAGGTGGTTAATTGTCTTTTTCTTAAGAAGAAAGAAGAAACATCGAAAAATCCCACCAACCTGTATATTTTGTTTCTAGCTTGAACGCATTTCACGGACAGAATATAAAACTGATTTCACAGGTATGATTGTAAAACAACACAAACAAGAAAATTTAATCGATATCTGATTTAAATTTATAACCTAAAAACTTGAGCGATAAATTTGCGACTTTTGCTTAGAATGATATCAACGGGTGTATAGCATAAGTGGTTTAAGATTCATTGTTGCTGATTATTAAGCGATCGTGAGATGCGGTCTGATGTAAGGTAGGTTTTTGAAAAACATTTTCTTTATCGTGCCAACGTTTCGATCTTTATTGAGATCATCTTCAGGGACTGAGATTTATAAACAATGTTTAAATTTTACAAATATATGTAGGACGTGGAGAAAAAAAACTCATGTACAAATACTTTCATTGAATCTAAAATTTTCTAACATTGTATAAATACATTTTCTCATATAAAATTTTCTAGCATTCTATAATTTTTTTTACTACAAGATTTTCTAGCCTTGAGATTGATCTGTTCTGTAATCAATTGGAGGACTTTAAAAATAAAATTACATGGGGCACTCTCAACACGGCACGCAAGAATGGCACACGTACACAGAAGACACTTTGAGCCCTGAAGTTGATCTCAATAAATATCGAAACGTTGGCACTATAAAGAAAGTGATTTTCTAAAAGTACATCACACCAGAACGCATCTCACGACATCTCTATAATTATCGATTAACGGTCACTAATCTCTACACAAATATCGAAACGTTGGCACGATAAAGAAAATATTTTTCTGAAATCCACATCACACCAGACCGCATCTCACGATATCTGAATAAATAAAATTAAATCCGCTTTGAGTGTTGCTCCAACATATATTGTTATGTACTTGTATGTGATGTAAAATGACTAAAGCCGTGAATAAAGATTAAAACTGCGTCGAACACCATGTTACAACGGTCAGCAACAATTTTGGATTTGTCAGAAAATGCGGAAGAAAAAATAGAGTGTTAAGAAAATATCAAAATTTATGTATCAAAATTGCAATAAATCATTGAAGCGTTCACATGACGCAGCATCTTATTGCTGTAAGATTCTCGAAGTTTGAAGTATAGCTGAAAGAATTATAGTTAATTACTTCGTACTGAATATCAATCCCAAAATCATTCAACTTAACAAAAAAACTACCGACTTTGATTTACGATAGGAGAGAGCAAATGGCTTAGAGAATTGTGAAGAGGTAATCGTCGAAAATAATTTTAAATTGATGAGGTCAGATAAAAAAATTATTTGATACGTTGATGGTTTTAATTAGGTAGTAATTAAAACTACAAATCATCCCTGGCCTTTTTTAAAAAACAGAATCTTTTCTTTCCCCTACATTATATAAAGAATTATACTTGTTTATAGCCGTTTTTGCCTGTCTCCCTTGACAAAAGACCCATAAACAAAAAGGAAAGCTTCAAACGCCACAGTATGATTTGAAAGGTAGAAAAAGGAATGACACGAATGATTTATCGGCCGGGAGGAGAACGGGGAGATGGGATAAAAAATAATAATGGAAAATAAACGAATGATATTTTGGACGGGCTGGGTAAGAATGGGTTGTCTTAGTTGATCCTTTGTAATTACTGGACTCTCCAGGAGGGGGTAAGTCTGAAATGCGAGACAGGGGTGGGGGCCTGATTGATTTAGTGATGGGTGTAAATCAGGGAGATATCAGGATTGAGGTACCGGTTCTCAAATGTTGGGCCACTCCTACGTCCGCTGCCTTCATTATTACAAATCCTATCTCCTCCCTTGGATCACCATTCGTCTTCCTCCCAGGCTACTTCAATCCTCCCATTCCAACTAATGTACATTCGCAAGCGTTACACTCAACTTTAAGATTTCCTTTAAACTAGATAAATTCACAATCAATATGTTCAATATGACATTCTCTCTCCCTTTCTAACTAACTGTTTTAATTACTCCTTTTTATATTTTTCTCTGTTTGTAAATTGTTATTATTCCATGCATTGCTTACAAATTTACGCAAATTTTTTATATTTTTATCGTTAAAATTTATGCTCATTTAATTAATTCAATACAAGGTGAGTAATTAAACCGAAATACATTTTCTATTTTTGTTAATAACGTCCAGCCGCTTAGATAATTTGGTCGTAATTGCCTGTTTCAATGATTTACGTCATCTTTTGAATCGGAAAGCCATTATTCCAAAAGCTCCTTCTGGCAAATGTAGTGAATAAAAAAAAAACCACACAAAATTTTAAAAATCCACCAAAAAATTACGTTAATTAATACCACTTGAACCATGCAGTATTTATCGCTAAGCCAATTATTAATAATTATTTTAAAATAAAGAAATAAAGCAATAAAGCGACAATGTTCAAATGGCATGAAGCAAACCTATCCGCGCGGGATGGTTGTTTTCGATCTCGGAAAATAAATAAATATATATATATTTATATATATTTTAAGACTAGGAACTCACTTACTCGATGCAACGCTACCCGATGTGACCCGACGCCTTGGCACGCTTTGGTAGGGCACATCTATGCGACGTCAAGCGCACGCCAAGTACAATCACGTAGCGTGTATCACAATCGCAACGCCTCTTTTGTTCTTAATACACCATTTTGAGCAAAACCATGTAATAAATCGTTAGTTAAATTTTATGAGCACAACCATGTAATAAATTGTTCGAAATAAAGTTGTTCCGTTGTTTTGAAAAATTCCCTTCTTAACGATCATAATTAAATAATTTTTATACAAACTCGTACATTTTTGATCTCGTTTAATTTAATTTATATTAAAATAACGATAAAATTACAAATAATTAGTTTGAAATAAACTACAAACAATATGAGTGTCCTCATCTGACGCTACTCGACGAAAATTGTGTAATTTTATGAGCAAAACCATGAAATAACGTGTTAGTTAAATTTTATGAGCAAAATCGTGTAAAATTAAATTCATTACATAAAATAATGGTATGCCGGTGTTTTGATCAATTTTTTACCAAAGCATTAAAATTATTATTTTTTAAATAAAAACTAATCCATTTTTGATCTCGGTTACTTTGGTTGATATTAAAATAACGATAAAATTACAAATAATTAGTTTGAAATAAACTACAAAAAATATGAGTGTCCTCTTCTGACGCTACTCGACGAAAATTGTGTAATTTTATGAGCAAAGCCGTGTAATAACGTGTTAGTTAAATTTTATGAGCAAAACCGTGTAATAAATAGTTAAATTCATTACATAAAAAAATGGTATTCCGGTGTTTCGATCAATTTTCTACCAAAGCATTAAAGTTATTATTTTTCAAAATAAAAACTAATCCATTTTTGATCTCGGTTAATTTGGTTGATATTTAAATAACGATAAAATTACAAATAATTAGTTTGAAATAAACTACAAACAATATGAGTGTCCTCATCTGACGCTACTCGACGAAAATTGTGTAATTTTATGAGCAAAGCCGTGTAATAACGTGTTAGTTAAATTTTATGAGCGAAACCGTGTAATAAATAGTTAAATTCATTATATAAAAAATGGTATTCCGGTGTTTTGATCTATTTTCTACCAAAGCATTAAAGTTATTATTTTTCAAAATAAAAACAAATCCATTTTTGATCTCGGTTAAATTGGGTTAAATTAAAATAAGTATGTTGTGATTAATATAACATCCAGTTTGAATAAAAATACAAGTGTCCGGCTCTTTTGTCTTCATATGTACTCGATGCGATCCGACGAAAATCTGGGCAGTGGGGATCGCAGAGCGTAGATTAGGGTAGCATAGCATCGGGCAGATGATCACGGGATGTAAGACTATCGTATGGAAAAATGCACTTTGGATTTGCGTCGTGTAGCGTCGCATTGGGTGTGATCCCCGCCTTATCTAGCCATGTTACTATCATTAAACTAGTAAAAAAATTACCATTACTTATCACGATTTGCTGTATCTTACAACTGACAAAACGAAATCGAGTTGTCTGACAACTTATCATTACGCGATTAAATTTTCCTTTCGCCTAGAATAAGACTTGGATAAAATAAATTTACTCTCCTCAACCTTGGCCCGGTGTTATTTAATTCAAATAATAAAATACTCCAAACATTACTGAATTCTTCGTTTTACAATTTTTGAATTTAGACAGTCTCAAAGTATCATCTGGGAATTTCCTGTTATCATTTAATCTTGTGATTGAATAGTGGGATTGATTGTTTGTGCAATTGGTCCGGCTCAAGTGCTATTTCTAGCAGTTGTTCGTGGACGGTAGTCCTTTTGATTTAATGGGCTGAAGAAAGCATGGGTGTCAATTGCTTTGCTCACGAAGGGGCCTATTTCGAACTGGAAAGCCCGCCACAAATCGGATGAAAATTACTCTCTGAAATATTAATGAACAGCGTTCGTGTTTCACAATAATGTTAGATTAATTGAGTTTATTTAAAACATGATATTGGAGGAAGTTAAAATAATGTTTAACGAAATAATCAACTGTCAAAAATTTTCCAGTGGAAGTTCTATCAGAAAAATTCACGATCGTTAAGAATTGATTTATTCTAAATTACTTTTTCATTAATATTTACTGCTTCACAGTTGCATCATAATTGAATTGAATAATTGGGAAGTGACACAGCTCTAAATATTGATAGCCTGTTTAAGTTCACTCTTATTGTTACCAGGGTTACCAAAATAAATTGCATTTTTTCCATCCATTATAATATTTTTATTTTTCGACAAAACGTTTGTAGGGGATGTTTGATAAACGTGTGGTAATTAATTCGGAGAAAATTAGAAGTTAATACTTTATAGCGAAACATTATGCAAACTTTCAAATATATTTTGGACGCGTATTTTGTGCTGGGATGTCTTTTACTATGGAAAAACCTTATAAAAATTCTACTCACAATACTGAAGAGTTCAACAGTACAACAAAAATCCTACGCTATTGTTTCCTCGCTTGCATGGAAAAGCGCAATTTTATAAATTATTTAAAATACAATACCAAGATATTTATGATTTGTCATAGCAATCAGAGAAATAGTCCTCGCGCTTTTATGAGGTACTATTGTAAAAAAAAAAATGGGGGCGATGTGCAAATTTATTAGAAAAATCCTGGAGAAGAAGATGAATATCCTAATACGGGACCATTTGTATTCAGAGTATCAATGCTAGAAATAACTTCATTTTTTTTACTTCTTTATATTCATAACATAATTTCATTGGCTATTTATAAAAAGTGTATAAACTTTTAAGACTTGGGGAATGTAAATGTACACCGGTGGCCGGGATTTTGGAAAAAAACTCATTCTTCGATGGAAAATAAAGGTTGTTCCGCGAGTTTGCCCACGAGGTTTAAGGCAGGAACAGACCCGATGCAACGCTACCCGATTCTACCCGACGCAAATCCAACGTCCATTGCATTACTCCCGACACATCTGCCTGATGCAACGCCATGCGACGTTACCAGACGCTTTGTTTTGGTAGGGTGTGCACATCTATGCGGCTCAAGCGCCACGCACAGTCACACAGCGTGTATCACAATCGCAACGCCTCTTTTGTTCTTAATACACCATTTTGAGCAAAACCATGTAATAAATCGTTAGTTAAATTTTATGAGCGCAACCGTGTAATAAATTGTTTATTAAATTTAATTGTTTTAAATAAAGTTATTCCCGTGTTTTGATCCACCGAACCATTAAAATTATTATTAACAAAAACTAATGAATTTTTGATCTTAGTTTATATTAAAACAAGTATGTTGTAGTTAATATAACGACAATAATATATGTAATTTGAAAAAAATACGAGTGTCCGGTACCGAGATCGAAAATTGATTAATTTTTACCTAAAAACTAATAACTTTAACGGTTTGGTAAAAAAATTGATCAAAACACCGAAATACCATTTTTTGATATAATGAATTTAACTAACAATTTATTACATGGTTATGCTCATAAAATTTAACTAACACGTTATTTCATGGTTTTTCTCATAAAATTACACCATTTTCGTCGAGTAGCGTCAGATCAGGACACTCATTTTTTTCTTTTATTTCAAAATAAGTACATGTAATTTTGTCATTGTATTAATTACAACATTCATATTTGAATGTAAGCCAAATTAAAAGTGATCCAAAATGCAGAAGTTTTTATATATATTATTTAATTAATAATGGTTAGGCAGAAAATTTATCAAAACACCGGAATAACTTTACTTAAACCAATTAAATTTAACAAACAATTTATACCACGGTTGTGCTAATAACATTTAACTAACAATTTATTACAAGGTTTTGCTAAAATAGTGTATTAAGAACAAAAGAGGCGTTGCGATTGTGATACACGCTGTGTGACTGTGCGTGGCATGAGCTTGAAGTCGCACAGATGAGCACACCCTACCAAAACGTAGCAAGGCGTCGAGTAGCATCGGGTACGGTCGCATACCGTGCATCGGGCATGTGTATACAAACATGTTTGACATAGAATCTTAAAAATAGGTCACATATTTAAATTGACGTTTCAACTCCTTAACCGATACTGCCACTGATGCGACGTCTCTCCAACAGGTCTTCTGAAGGTAAGTGAAGGAACCCCTGCCTTGCTGGGATATCATCACGGTAACTCCCGTATCGTTATTCCAAGGATAGAAGAAACAAGGCTTAAATATATTTATTTTATTTTTTGGCAGAGCCCAATTTCAATTTGAGATTCTGATGTAGGTTCTAGGGCTCGCTGATAAACCAGTACATCGGTTTCCATTAATCTTGTCCGCATTTCGGTATTTCACTGTATTTACTGGTTCAACTCAAGTCAACAGTCAGACTCGAAAGTATACTTCACTACACAAAAATCTCACTTCAATTGTTAGCAGTTGTGTGGTATTTAGTGACCGTTGGCCAATGAACATTTGCAGGTCGAGATTAGTGACAGTTAATCGATAATTATAGAGATATCGTGAGATGCGTTCTGGTGTGATGAAGGTCTCAGAAAAACATTTTCTTTATCGTGCCAACGTTTCGGTCTTTATTGAGATCATCTTCAGGGCCTGGAATTTATAAGCATTTTCAAATTTTACAAATACATGTAGGATGCGAAGAAACTTTTTTTAAATCTAAAATTTTCTAGCACTGTATAAATTTATTTTTTTCTTATGGTTTTTCCTTTTTGAAGGTGGGATAATAGTTCATCTCAAAAAAACCACAATCATTTTATCCACCGTTTCGGATTTATTCTAACCCTTCCTCAGATGAGTTAACGCAATGGTTAAAAAAGTGCTCGTCAGTCATTAATATTTTACAACAGTTTATATTAAACAAGAGCCAGTTTGGTACTTATTCAGACTAGGAACAAATGTTTTTTATTTTGCACCTGACCAGACTTCATTTTTTCAACTTCAGTTCAACTTCATTTCTTCATCTAAAATTTTTTGGCATTGTATAAATTCATTTATTTACTCTGAAATTTTTTAGTACTGTATAAATCAATTTTGTTTCTCACATCGTGCATGTATTTGTAAAATTTAAACAATTTTTATGCATCGCAGTCCCTGAAGATGATCTCACTAAAGATCGAAACGTTAGCACGAGGAAAAAAAAACTTTTTTTTAAACCTACGCCACACCAGACGCACCTCACGATCTCGAACGAAAAAGTTGGAACATAGTAAAAAGTTGTAAAATTGTTCCCTGCATGTATTTCTTCTTTTTTGTCGATTCATATCCTCTTGGTACATTAATCAATCCATGCTGATTTTTTGTTCTGTATGTTACAGCATTTCGTTATCTACTGCGATGACTCTGAGCTTTGTCCTTTGTACATGTACAACCATCGAAGGTTTAACGAAAGAAATCCATTTAAACGAGGCCTCTCCACAATCGATAATAGATGAAACAGTGCCAGTATCGACCAAACTACAAACATAATGTATAGTGCACATATTGGGGTACGGGTTTTTTCCCAATAAAAAATAATTATTTGGTTCGAAGCGTGTTGAACTAATGCATAGACGATTAAGAACAGGGAGACGTACTTTAAAGTCGAGGTTTAAGGTTTGTAAATTCGAGGGATGAAAAAATGCGCAATATAAAGATGGTCCGGTGAAGGATGGAGTACTTACCATGCCGAAGTATGACATTATATTATCATCATGATGGTATGTGGATAAATAAAATGGTAGAAAGAAAAGAAAACCCTGGATGATTATGGTTGTCTGCTCAGATGCGGTCTGGTTTGATGTAGATTTCAGAAAAACATTTTCTTTATCGTGCCAACGTTTCGATCTTTATTGAAATCATCTTCAGCGCCTGTGATTAGTAAACATTGTTAAAATTTTACCAATAAATTTAGAATGTGAAGAAATTTTTTTTACTGGAAAATTTTCTATCACTGTATAAATTAATACTAGAAAAACGTTTTTTTTTATCGTGCCAACGTTTCCATATTTTATTGATGACTTGAGGGCTCAAAATGTTTGTCTTCTTTGTACTTGTGCCATTCCTGCGTGTCGTGTTGAGAGTGCAGTTACATCATACCAGACCGCATTTCACGATATCTGAATAATTATCGACTAACGGGCACTAATGTATACACACACCGTTAAAATAATAGGAAGGCAGAATATATTTAAAATGAACTATATTACAATGGCCAAAATATACGAAAAAAAGAGTGTAGAGATTAGTGACCGTTAATAAATAATTATTCAGATATCGTGAGATGCGGTCTGGTGTGATGTAGGTTTCAGAAAAACATTTTCTTCATCGTGCCAACGTTTCGATCTTTTATTGAGATCATCTTCAGGGCCTGGGATTTACAAACATAGTTTACATTTAGAAAATACATATAGGATGTGGAAAAGTGAATTTATACAATGCAAAATATAAAATATATTTATACCGGCAGCATTGTATAAATTCACTTTTCCACATCCTATATGTATTTTCTAAATGTAAACTATGTCCGTAAACCCCAGGCCCTGAAGATGTTCTCAATAAAAGATCGAAACGTTGGCACAATAAAGAAAATGTTTTTCTGAAACCTAAATCACACCGGACCGCATCTCACGATATCTGAATAATTAAAAAAAGAGTTGATCCTAATATGTTACTAAATGTAATTCAATTCTTTAATTCTTTTTTTTTTTTATTTATTACTTTTTTTCTTTTGGTGCGACTGCATAAAATTATGTTAGAAAAAAAAGAAACCACTATTTCTCAGTAGTCATTGACAATTTATTTTTTTATAACATGTTTTCATTCTTGATTTTCCACCTTCAGCTAAAAAGTAAGTTGTATAAAAACAATTTTGAATTACATTCTATTCAAATACTATATTTAAATTTTCTTGGATAAAGTAAAACATTGTCGGTCTTAAAACTTCCGAGTTTACAATTTTTTAATAATATACGTTAGTACATATTTGATAGGATATCGATTAATTAATTGTTTCGGCGTTTGTGATTCCCCTTTTGAAATTAAGAGTCCCTCGGATCAGAGAAAAGTAATGATATAGGAAACAAGATTAATTAATTAAATGCTATAATAAAAAGTTCAATTAAAATACCGGCTAGTTGGCCGGGGCTTCAGCGTGGCGGCCAGCGGTTGGAAGACACGTAGAGGCATTAATAAGGGTCACTTAGGAACCAAGTTAAGAGGGGGCAGATAAATAAGGCTGAAGGTGGTCGACACAGGCCCCGACAGTAAAGTCTCGTCTTTATAGGCTCCCGGCTACTGGACCAAACAACACACATATTACAGGATTCATCAGCCAAAGACAGTTTTACTCTTCCATATAGAGAAAGACCGGTATTTATTCCAGACATATTTTCCCCTTTACCGCCACGGAGGGACGACCTTACAAGAGGAAAGGATATTTCTTTGATACACGAAGTCTTGAGAAAAAATCTGAGCGGGTATGGCGTTTCTGCTTGTAAATCTATTGGAAAAGCCGAAATAGTTTTTCTCATACAAAGGAGAAATTTTTTATTTAAACATAGCTAATTAGCATAACACCATTCAGCATATTATTATACAGGAATAGTCACATAATACATACGTAAAAATACCATTGTAACATCGTTGTATTGTATTAACTGATTGACGGATTAGTCTGTCAATCCCTCTGGTTTGGGCTGTCAAGACGCACACTCTTTCTTGTGTGTTTTTTCCGAATTTAGGCGTTCAGTTTTTATTGAGAAACTTTTAGTAAAATAAAAAGTGATGTTATAAATATATTGAATATTAGATATAAAGTTTCTCGAAAAAAAAACACAGTGTAATCAAAAAGGTTTCGGGGTGTAAAAGACGTTGAACAGTATTTAAATTATTTACAGATGGTGAGATGCGGTATTTATTGAGATCATCTTCAGAGCCTGAGCTTAAAAACATTGTTTAAATTTTACAAATACATGTAGTATGAGGAAAAAAATTAATTTCTAAAATATAAAAAAAAATTAAACAATGCTAGAAAATTTTAGATTAAAAATGAATTTATACAATACTAGCAAATTTAAAAAAATTATAAAATGCTAGAAAATTTTAAATTAAAAAACATGAATTTAAACAATGCTAGAATAAATTCTTTTGTTTACGATGCCATCGTTTCGATCTTTATTCAGATCATCTTCAGGGCCTGGGATTTATAAACATTGTTTAACTTTTACAAATACATGTAGAGTGTTAAAAAAATAAATTTATACTATGCGAGAAAATTTTAAATTAAAAAAAAAAAAAATGAATTTATGCACGTTACAAACTTTTAGATGAAAAATGAATTTATACAATACTAGCAAATTTAAAAAAAATATAAAATGCTAGAAAATTTTAGATTAAAAATGAATTTATACAATACTAGCAAATTTTTAAAAAAATTATAAAATGCTAGAAAATTTTAAATGAAAAAACATGAATTTAAACAATGCTAGAATAAATTCTTTTCTTTACGATGCCATCGTTTCGATCTTTATTCAGCTCATCTTCAGGGCTTGGGAGTTACAAACAGTGTTTTTTTTTTTTTTTTTTTTTTATTTTAATTTAAAGGCAGCGACCCTAATGGTCATTTAGGCCTTGAGACTGTGCGCCGGCGGCCCCGCCGAGACACGCCACCGGGCCCGGGCCCCGCGGCACCCGGCACCAGACCGGCCCTAGGGCCAGACAGTGAGGCCAGCAGGATCTCTCGCGATTTTTTAAATTTGGAATCTGTCGCGCAGTGCTTATTCGAGGAGGGGTCGGTGTCCAGTCACCATCGACACCACCTCAAGCTCACCGTGGATATCTGGATCCCAGAGTCCTGAGTGGCCCCCCAACCCAGCCCCGGACCGGCCCGCAACCGAGGACCCCGAGGGCCCGACCCCGACCGCGAGCCCCGCCGCAGCCGCCGACTCGCGGAGCGCGCAATGGGAGCAATCGTTTAACTAAATTTTATTTGTCAGTTTTGTTTTATCTAGGAAGTTGAAAATATTATCTATGTAAGGTGAATTATCGTTCAGTAAACTGTGCATATTGTTGGGGATTTGGTAGAGGGATCTAGCAGAGGAATATAGGGGGCACTCTATTAAAATGTGAGTTATAGAGATGGGAGATTTACAAGCTGGGCATGTGGGTTTGGGTTTTTTGTCAAGAAGGTAACTGTGGGTGAGCCGGGAATGACCTATTCGTAGACGGGTTAGCAGTGTCTCTTGTTTTCGGGAGGGTCTGGAGGAGGATTTCCATTGTTTTACATGTTTTTTTATATTGAGAAGCTTGTTTCCAGTACATGCACCCCATTCCTGCCGCCAGGCTTCCCAGGTGAGTCGCCGCAAGTGGCCACAAAGGTCACTGTAAGGGACCTCACCTCGAGGAGTGCCTGTTAGGGCAGCCTTCCTTGCCATTTCATCAGCCCTTTCATTGCCAGGCAAGCCTGCATGACCAGGAATCCATTTAAATGATACTCTTATATTGTGGTCATAGTTTTGCTTCAGTTTATATAACACATCCTGTATGTCGGGATTAAGAGAAAAAGTGTTTTTTAGCGTAGTGAGGGCTGAGATGGAGTCGGAGCAAATTATAAGATGGTCATGTGTTGCAGAGATGACATTTATCGCCTTAGATATGGCAAGAAGTTCAGCAGTGAAATTGGAGCAAATGTGATTCAGTTTAATAAGATGAGCTTGAGACCTACACACAACAGCGGATCCCACTCCATCGTTAGATTTGGATCCATCAGTGTAAACAAAATCAGCCGACAGGTGCATGGATCTGAACCTAAGGAACTCTTTCTGATACATATAAGGAGGGGTATTTTCTTTATGGAGGGAGGAAAGGGAGAGGCAGAGGGAGGGTGCAGGAAGGGTCCAGGGTGGTAAAGGGGACGTTTGTAGGTTTTGGACGCATGGAATTACAATATTGAGGTCTGTAAGGTAGGTGTATATTCTAAGTGGATAGGAAAAGCGTGGAATATGCCAGCTAGGAAATTCGGGGAGAGGGCGTTTATTAGGGAAGAAGTAATGGAGGGGGTGATGGGGGATAGCTAAGATTTTAGCAAAAAAGGATAGATCAGCTATTCGGCGTCTGTATTTTAGTGGTAGCTCGCCGGCATCAACATGGATGCTGTTCACAGGGCTAGTTCGGAACGCGCCAGTAGATATCCGCAGGGCTGAATCAAGAGTTTTTTCACTTGCACACCCGTATGCAATCGAGCCATATTCTATTTTAGACTGAATGAGAGTTTTGTATAATCTTAAAAGGCTGCTTCTCTCAGCTCCCCATTTGGTGGAAGTTAGTAATCGAAAGAGGTTTAGTGAAGATAGGCAGGATTGCTTTATGGTTTTTAGGTGGAGCTTCCAGTTCAAGTGTTTGTCAAATGTTAGACCAAGGTAGCGTACAGAATCAACAAAACGAACATTAGTGTTGTACATTTTCAGGGTAGGAAGGATGGAGGGTTGTCTCTTGCAAAAGAGAACAGCAACTGTTTTAGTTTTAGATACCTTGAAACCATTATTAGAAAGCCAATTACAGATAGAGGTTAGCGTTGACTGAATTTTTTCTTGAAGAAGAGCAATGTTTTTATGTTTATGAAATATTACAAGATCATCTGCATATAGCATTGCTTGGACAGAAGGGTCGATTACAGTGAGGATTTGATTGATACAAATACAAAATAGCGTTGCACTAAGGACGCATCCTTGCGGGACACCGTTTTCTTGGGAATATTCTTCAGATAGGATGTTACCACAGAGGACCCTAAAAGATCTGTTGACCAGAAAGTTGGCAATAAAGTTCAAAAAATTGCCAGAGATACCGAAATCAACAAGTGTATCCAGAATCAGTCGCCTCCAGGTGCAGTCAAAGGCGTTTTCAATGTCAAGAAACACAGCTAGAACCTTTTCTTTTTTTCGGAACGCATCAAGTATGTAGCTATCTAAGAAGACAAGATTGTCCGTGGTGCTTCGTTTTTTTCGGAATCCACTTTGGAGAGGGGGTAACAGTAGATGAGATTCGAGAAACCAATTTAGTCTTTGAGACACCAATTTTTCAAGGAGTTTACTCAAGGAGTAGGTGAGAGCAATGTGGCGATAGCTAGATGCTAAAAGAGGTGTTTTATTCTTTTTTAGGATTGGAATATTTATTGCTTTACTCCACAATGTAGGAAATTTTTCTTCGGTGAAAATTTTGTTGAAAATCTTTAGTATATGTTTTTGGTCAGGAAGTGATAGATTTTTGATTATTCCAATCTTAATACCATCTGGTCCTGGAGCAGAGTCTTTCCTAGATGAGAGGGCGAGGGAAAATTCAGAAAAGGAAAATGGAAGGTTTAAAGGGTCATTATTGTGAGGAGTAACTGACAGGAATGGTGAAGATTCCTTTTTATTTTTTATTTTTTGAAAGTCTGGGGGGTAGTTCGATGTAAGAGAAGTTTCATGGAATGACTTAGCTAAAAGATTAGCTATGTCTTTGGAGTCAGTGATCAGTAGATTACCGGATTTAAGAACAGAAACAGGAGGGGAGAAGCCATGTCCCATAATTCTATTTACAGTGGACCAAAATTCTTTGATGGGTGTGTGACGGTTGACTTTCGCTAGGAAATTTGCCCAAGATTGTTTTTTACTATACAGAGTGGTGTTTCGAGCTCGTTTCTTGGCAGAAAGGTAAGATTCATAATTGGAGGAAGAAGGACATCGGAGAAATTTCCTCAGACTTCTCTTGCGCTCATATATAGCTTGGGAGCATTCAGGTGTCCACCAAGGGACTGATTGTTTGGTACACTTTGTTGATTTTGGGATGGAGATTTCGGCAGCTTTAATGATTTTACTGTTTAGATTTTTAATTATGACGTCAATGTTGTTTTCATCAAGGTCAAGATCATCAAGTTGTACATTGTCTCGGAATTTGTTCCAGTCAGCTTTGTGTAGTTGCCAGCTGCTGGGTTTGGAGTATAAGTTGTTTTTAATTGTTGATCGGATGAGGATAGGGAAATGATCGCTGCCAAAAGAGTCTGTGAGGGCATACCAGGAGAAATAAGGTTGAAGAGAAGGACTGACAATACTGAGATCAATTCTCGAGACAGTGCCCGACCGGGCACTGAAATGGGTGGGAGAGCTTGAGTTTAAGATGTTAAGGTGATTTTTATCGATAAAGGTTTCTAAGTTATGGCCGTTGTTGTTTGTGTACTCCCCGTACCAAAGTATGTTGTGGGCATTGAAATCTCCAAGCAGTACTACTGGGGGAGGGAGTTGGAGGAAAAGATCTTCAAGTTCATCAGATGAAAGCTTGTGTTGAGGATGGATATAAATGGAACATACAGTCATAGGTTTAGGAGAGAGGATTCTAGCAGCGACTACTTGAAGATGGGAAGATAAGGACAGAGCTTGAAAAGTGAGGGTGTTTTTAATCAGGAGGCACACACCACCACATGCAATTTTGCCAGAGAGACAATCTTTTCTTATAATTTCGTAATTGCGTAGTGTGAAGTTATCGATGACTTTGAGGTGGGTTTCCTGAATACTTGCAACGGAGAGGTCGAATTCATTAATTAGATATTGTAAATCATTGCGATGAAAGTTTAAGCCCGAAATATTCCATTGAAGAAAGTGAAGGTGTTCCATTATGTGGTATGATCAAATATTGGTATGTTGCAAAAGGAAATATGTTGTCTTATATTTTTTGATATTGTTAATAATGGCGGTTTTAGTTTTACTGGTTAACTTTGCAGTACTTAAAATGTGTTTAGCGAGGAATGAAATGTTTTACATAATGTGTAACTAGTTATTTTGTGTTGGACCACTTGTTTTTGGAGTTTTGACCTTGTTTTGGGAGGGATGGTTTGAAGTGTTTGAGCCTTGTGAGACTGGGCGTTTACAGCTGATTTTGTCCAGGTTGAGGGTAGATTTGGATGTATTTGCCAAAACGAGTTTTTTGGGAGGATTCTTGTTGATTGTGGGAGTAGAGAGTTGAGGGGATACAATTAGAGGAGGGTTATTGGCGCTAGAGGGGACAGATATTAAGAGCTCGCTTTGTTTGTCTTCAGGTGTAAGGCACTTTCCTGCAAGAAGGTGTACAAGTTTCGAGAGCCTGGCAATCTCTTCAACGAGGGAATCAATTTTTTGATTTTGGGAGGTGAGGTTTGTAAGGGAAGATGATATAGGGACATGGGTAGGAGTTTGAGTAGGGGAAGGAGGATGAGGGATAGGTTGGGATTTTGTAGATGAGGCTGTTTGGGAATAGAGCACAGTTAGTCTGTCCTGAGGAGCTGTTCGCTGTTTGTAAAGGATTTCGGCTTGTTTGAATGAAACTTTTTCGTTTTTTCGGATGTTTTCAATTTTCTTTTCAGCAACATATATGGGGCATTGGCGGTTAAAAGCCGGATGAGGTCCTGAACAATTTATACAATGGGATGAGTTTGAGCATTCAGAGGTTTCATGATTTGTATCACCACAATTACCGCAATTTTTGGTTTTGCAATATTTACTTAGATGGCGGTACCTAAAACATGAGAAACACAGCATCGGGTTAGGTGTAAAGGGGCGAACTTTGATCTGAAGGAAGTCGAGAATTATTTTTTCAGGAATGTCAGGTTTTTGGAATGTAAGGAATAAAGTTGGGGTGGGAACAGGTTTTCCGTTCATGTTTTTCTTCATTCTCTCAACCTTAATGACTCCTTGAGGTTCGAGTTCGGATAGTATTTCTGTTTCAGAGCAATGAAACAGTTCAGGAATGAACACAACTCCCTTTGAAAAGTTTAGTGAGCGATAGAGGGTGAAATTCACGTTTGTATTTTCGTAGGTTTTGATGTTTTGGATGTTTAAGAAGTCGTTTTTGCAGTTAATGTCAAGAAGGATGGTTCCATTCCGGAGAAATTTTAAAATGATTTTGGGAGCATAACTTTTTATGAACCTGCATACTTTAAATGGGCTAAAATTATTGAAAGAAATGTCCTTTTCAGATTCTAGGGACATAACTACGAATTTTCTGCACCATTTTCCTGTTATTTTTAGGTCAGGTGGCTTCGTCTCGAGAGAAGAGTCCATCTCATTCATGTTCCACTACCTCACTACAGTTGTATTTAAAATGAGGGAAAAGTAAAAAGAAATAGAATAACAAAGAGTTAGGAAAATGAATATGGAAGAATGGAAGGAAGTTGAAAAGAGAAAAGTAGTAACAATTAAATACTCCCTGAGATAAAGTAGAGAGGAATAGTCGAGTTAATCCTTTAGAGAGATAACAAGGTGATGTTCACTGCACAAAGGTTGATACTAGACTTGAAAACAGTGTTTAACTTTTACAAATACATGTAGGGTGTTAAAAAAAAATAAATTTATACAATGCAAGAAAATTTTAAATTAAAAAAATGAATTTATGCACGTTAGAAACTTTTACATGAAAAACGAATTTATACAATGCTAGAATAAATTATTTTTTATAGCGTGGCATAATTTAAACTTTTTAACATCCTACATGTATTTGTAAAATTTAAACAGTGTTTATAAATCTCAGGCTTGAAGATGACCGCAATAAAGATTGGAACGGCATTTTTTTAAACCTTTTTGTAGTGATGAGAAATTGTATGTCTATTGGGCCAATGAAATTAATTTATTTTACACTGGCACAATCTATTTTGGTTTATGGAATTATTGTCTCGTTGTAACAAAGAATGTGTGGTGATCAGTGACCATTAGTTAATGATTATTTGTCAAATCGTGAGGTTCGTCTGATGTGACGTTGGTTTTCGAAAAACATTTTCTTTATCGTGCCAACGTTTCGATCTTTATTGAGATCATCTTCAGGGCTCATTAAAGATCGAAACGTTGGCACGATAAAGATATTGTTTTTCTGAAGCCTACGTTACACCAGACAGCATCTCACGATCTCCGAATAATTATTAACTAACGGTCACTAAACACCACACAGAATATTTAGATTAATTACAAACTGACTATTTCATTGCACAATAATTCAATACAGTACGAAAGAATTTTTGAGAATGTCCTGCTTGCAACTATCGTCGGAAAACCTTGTCGCTGAACAGGTTGAAAATACTTAATTTGCCTATTTGTTAAATTTATTGCAAAATTTGAAGATCCATTAAAAGATTACTAATGGATCTTAAAATCATGCAATAAACGTGAAAATGAAAATTCGATAATGCCTCAAATAAATATGTACAATGCCTATAAACGGGTTAGTGGAGGCTGTTCGCCGGCCCTGGAGGTAGAAAAGGAGTTGATTTTGAGTCTGATGCCGGAATTTCCTTGGATGATAAAGGCCAAAATAATTGAACAGTTCTAAAGCCGCGCACACTCTTACCCGATGCAACGCTATGCGACGCTACCCGATGCGACCTGACGTCTTGCCATGATTTGGTAGGGGGTGCACATCTACGCGACGTCAAGCGCACGCCACATACCATAGTCACACAGCGTCACAAACCAATATCGCAATCGCAACGCCTTTTACTAATTTGGAATCATCACCCAAAACTGAAAACACAAGACTCACACACACAAAAAAAACGAAAACCCTCAGTGATTGAAGTGAAAATTGCCCTGAGACCTTATACAGAGTTAACACGACAAAATAAACAAATACAGTTCTTACATAAATAATCAAATAAAAAATTGATAATCAAGCTTGCAATGTATGTGGTTTGGATCATGCTGAACAAATTATGTCTTTCAAATTGTGAGAGATTGGTTTTGGTCTGTCCATTTTTTAAATATATTTTTGTCTGTGTACTTAGCACACTACTAAAAATTCACAAGTGTAACCAGAACAAAATATGAAAAAATAAAATATATATACTAACAGAAGCTTTATGAAATGTCACTGTTTCGTTTGTGAGATACATCGGACAGCCGGGGACAAATCAATTACCCGATAAGTGATGCACCTTCTGGTTGAGTGTAAAATAATTCAATGGCAGACCGGCTATTGATGTGGGAAGATAAAAGACTGTAGTCTATCGGCCATTCCAAGAGTAGGACTAAGCGTAATAATGTTTCACAAGGCCGAGTTATTGGCAACATAAAGATGGCCGAGGTTCCGCCGATAAGAAAGAACCAGGCGCAATAAAGTAACGCTGGATATCCTCGGATATGCTAATGTGAAGAGCTCAATATATCAGCTCATTTCATTTCGTCCATGTGTACTAGTGGTGGAGGCAAGCGAATAAATCAGGGATGTGGGAATTTTCTGTTAATTTATAGTGGACATCGCAGCGGGTCATGATGGACGGTGACATGGGCCGAATCGTGGTCCCTTCTCTAAATCACATTGGCTCATTATGTATTCATCATGCTGCCAATCACTCCTAGCTTTCTTAACTTACATTCCGACTCCTACTATATTTTGACAATATTTTACTAGGCCAATGACAGACAATCTTCAGAAGAAGAAGCATCACATTTAAGAAACACTGCCGGACTGCTAATTCATCTCCTTCATAAAACACATTTTGTAATTATTGAACATAAATAGATATGCTATTTTATTAAACTGATCGACACCTCACTTCACCGGGTCGGTCCGTTTACTCTCAAGAGTCAGATTACACTTAAAGTCGTGTTCACAAAATCGAGACGGATAACCACCACACTTTTTTAAAAATTATATTTTAATATAAACGGCTGTTTGTGACCGTTGCTTGATTATTTGGAGATCGTGAGATGCGTTCTGGTGTGACTTAGGTTTTCGAAAAACATTTTCTTTTTCGTGGCAACGTTTCATCAGGGCTGAAGATGATCTCCATAAAGATCGAAACGTTGGCACGATAAAGAAAATATTTTCCTAAAACCTACTTCACATCAGACCTATCTCCCTACCTCCACAGAATCAATTTTAATAAACATTTTCGTAATTTGAACTTATATGTCATTGGTTCATTTTTACAATGGATACCAGGAACTGGAGGAGTTACTCCTGAGCACTGCAGCTGTACAGCTTATTGTACTTTATCATTGGCTTCATTTTTTGGGGGGCTCGCAACACATGTTTGAATTTGAGCCCCCGATGTGCCCGTGTTCTTCCGTAGAAGAAACTCATTTTTGGACCAAATTCAGGGTTTCTCAGATCTGATCCCGCTCCTTCCATTGATCAGTGGCGCGTTAATTTTGTTTCAATTGCGTCCACCGGTCTTAGGCAGCAGAAAAATTCCATACGAGAGGGTGGGGATCGAACCCACGACCGCGGGATCTAACTAGTCGAGAGTCTGACACATTAACCACTCGGCTACCGCATCCTCCTACACGTCCTTTACAGGAAATTATACTTTTTTTTAAATCGTAGATTAGACTATTTATCAATTCTTACGTTTATTCTTTGCAAGTTGTGGGTCAGGTTTTATCCTTTATATTGTCATATATATATAATTAATCGCCTTTGGCTCGGTCAATTTTAGATTTACTTAAGCAGGCAATGAGAATCGAAATAAGAAATATACACGTTATTTTTAGTCTGGAGAAAAATGGAGCTTGATGAATAGCATTTTTAATAAAAGTATGCCGTTCCAATACTACAAAGAATAGCCGTACTGCATGTATTTTTGATAATAATGATTTCATGCGTTTATTCGGTTTTCTCAGAAAAAAATCGTGTATCCTTACAGATATTTTTCCTAACCCAGGTTAAACAATAAATTAACAAAAATATTTCGAGTATTGTGACAAAGACGATTAAAATGTTCTGTCATTTCAAGTAATAATTAGTGAGTTGTATTTTAACATGAACTAAACTGCAATAACAACCGTTGAATCTCATAAATACAAACGTATCGGGTTGTCCGGAAAATAATGCAGGATTTTGGTATTAAACAAAAAAAAGAAACTAGTTACTTTAAAGCAATGTTCTTTAATCAAAATAATTTCCCATACTCTCAATACATTTCTCCCAACGTGTTGGTAACTTATTAATTCCGTCTGAGTAGAATTCAGAATTTTTAGAATTGATAAAGTCAATAAATGCATTTTCCAGTTCCGTTTGATTTTTGAATATTATGTGTTGTAAGTAGTGGTCCAGGTGTCTAAAAAAATGGTAGTCAGTAGGCGAGAGGTCCGGAGAGTAG
>CM077107.1:21440015-21452719 GCA_039619505.1 Cimex hemipterus
CGTTACACGTGACACATGTGGTCGAGCGTTGTCATGCAACAAAATGGGCCCTTTCCGATTTCACTTTTCCAATCGCCTTGAGGTGGTCAGCGACGGTCGTTTTACTGACTTTGAGTTGCTCTGCAAGTTCTCGAACAGTTGTTTTGGGGTTTTCTTCCACCACTGATCGCAGAACATCATCATTAAGAGAGGAAGGCCTTCCACGACCTTCTTCATCTTCAAGGCTGAAATCTCCCTCCCGAAATTTTTTAAACCACCTTTGCACAGTGCACTCATTAACACAACCCTCGCCCCAGACTTGGTTAATGTTTCTAGCCGTTTGGGCTCCGCTTCGGCCGAGTTTAAACTCGTAAAAGAAAATCGTACGAAATTCTCGCTTTGACATTATAAGGATGACTGAATTATTTCCAAGTAGCGGAATGCTACAGAGGTAAACAAACAATATCATTTGGAAGAGGATTAATAAGTGTTGACATTCATACAAATGAGTAATCCTGTAAACGTAAACAGAATATTTTATATAGATTTTTTTTAATGAAAACTTAAAATCCTGCATTATTTTCCGGACAACCCAATATAAAGACTCAATTATTACACATCTTGAATTCATTACGTTAAGCGGTCTCCTTTTTTTTCTAAGATAAAACAATAAAATAAATGAAGATAAAATAAAAATAGTCGGAAGTATTAAATTTTCAATAAACTAAAATAATGAGAGGCTGTACAAAAAAAGGGGGTTTACTCTGCGACTAGGCGAAGGGTTGATGGAGTTCTGGCCCGAGTCCTGAAATTCCAGATAAGGGAAAAAAGACCGGTTCAGGGGATTTTTACACAATTTTGAATTTAACTCGAAATAAACGTGAGCGAGGAGAACTAAGGGTCATAGGTTTACCAAAAATTTATTAAAATATAGAATGATAGGAAATAGAAGGAGTACTGGAGGGGCGATTTGGGATTAGAGAGGCAGGCAGATAAAGAAGAATCTTCTAAAAAGGACATTGATCATATATAATTTACATAACTAATGCTATCGTAAATGCTGTGTAAATAGAAATGTTTTTGGAATATTTTAACTACGAGATTATATGAACTCTCGGGGTGTAGGGTGGTTTTGAAAGAAAAAAAAGCTACCCGACGCCTTGCCACGTTTTGGCAGAGTGTGACATCTGTGCGGCTCAAGCGCCCGTCACGTACAATCACACAGCGTGTATCACAAATCCGTATCACAATCGCAACGCCTTGTTTGTTCTTAATGCATCATTTTGAGCAAAATCATTTAATAAATTATTTGTTAAACGTGATTGTTTTAAATAAAGTTATTCCGGTATTTTGATAAATTTTCTGACTAGCCTTAAGAATTAAATATTTTTATAAAAACTTATAATTTTTGATCTCGTTTAATTTGGTTTATATTCAAATAAAAATGTTGTAATTAATATAAGGACAAAATTACAAATACATAGTTTGTACATAGTTTGAAAAAAAAAATGACTGTCCTGTTCTGTCGCTACTCGACGAAAATCGTGTAATTTTATGAGCAAAACCATTAAATAACGTGTTCGTTAAATTTTATGAGCAAAACCGTGTAATAAATTGTTCGTTAAATTTATTATATCAAAATATGGTATTTCGGTGTTTTGGTCAATTTTTTTAACAAACCATTAAAATTAATTTTAAAAAAACTTAAGAATTTTTGATCTCGTTTAATTTGGTTTATATTCAAATAAAAATATTGTAATTAATATAAGGACAAAATTACAAATACATAGTTTGAAAAAAAATTACTGTCCTGTTATGTCGCTACTCGACGAAAATCGTGTAATTTTATGAGCGAAACCATGAAATAACGTGTTAGTTAAATTTTATGACTGTATGTAATAAATTGTTCGTTAAATTTATTATATCAAAAAATGGTATTTCGGTGTTTTGGTCAATTTTTTTAACAAACATTAAAATTAATTTTTTTAAATAAAAACTAAACAGTTTTTGATCTCAGTTAATTTGGTTTGTTTGAGTTGAGTTGAGTTTGAGTAAAAATACGAGTGTCCGATTCTTTTGTCTTCGACTGTACTCGATGCGACCCGACGAAAATCTGGACAGTGGGGGATCGCAGAGCGTAGAGTAGGGTGGCGTAGCATCGGGCTGATGTGCACGGGGGTAATACAAGCTTATGGAAAAATGAACTTTGGATTTGCGTCGGGTAGCGTCGCACAGCGTTGCATCGGGTAAGTGTGGTCCCGGCTTAGAAGGATACTACCAGGCACTGCAGGCTTTCGGCTTATTGCACTTTGTTAGACCAATAGAGTAGTAGCTCTATTGGAACCCGAATCACAACTTTTGTGTTTCAATTTGAAAGTTCAATAAAAATAATTTATATATTTCACCAACAATTAAAACTTTATCTTTGAAATTATTATATTTGGTGTTTTTTTTTCTTCAACTTTTCTATTTATCCAAAGCATTTTGAAACGGAGTAGACATAATATTATTTATTTCATATAAAACAATATAAAATACACACACGTTTGCAAAGTTTGGAATAGCGAAATAATTAAAGAGATTATTCTTATGTTAAGACAGTAAGAGCGAGTATTTTCCCAGTCGGAGCGTACAATGTAACGTTAGAACTACACTGGTAATATCTGAAAGCTAATCCTTAGCAATTAAAGGATGAAATAAATCTTTAGAAAATAATCTCTTAGGTTCTGTTGTTTGGGAAAAGGTTTAAAGAGAAAATCTGGCCGTTAGCAGTGTCTCTTAGGAATACTTGTTAATTAGTTATCTCGTACATTCCAGATAACAAGCGTCATGCACGATTAGTAATATTTACGTAAGAAAAACGCCGAGTACGATTTGTGTTATTAAAGCCGTTAATCGACTGTGTATGTTGATGTTAATTTATTCATCAGTTAAACACACTAACTCACCAGATAAGTTTCTAACTTAAGTGGCCGTATAAAGTAAGGCGGACCCCGCTGGTGGAACCGATTCTCTCAGCACATATTTATTTCCCGTCTTTTCAGATTCATTTTTTCCCCTTTTACTTCATACGCATAACAGTCGGTTTGATTTAGAGAGGCGTCTCTTCTTCGATATCGTTAGCTGGATATTTAAAGTCGGTATATTTCAAATTAATCGTCTTTCTGGTTCGGGTGGAGCAATAACAATTACCGAGGGACATTAGTGCCTCGGCCTCCTATTTATTGCCTCAAAGTCAAATTTTAATCTAAAGTGTCCATTGAGATCTGGCGGTATTATGCGCCCTTATCTCCGAGGCGAGCTGGGCTAATGACATCTGAGGAACCGGTCTTTCAAATCTCCGTTCCATCTTTCCGGACTCTTCTCCACTTTGACGCCCGGGCCCTTCGGATCCTCCAGTTTTCCTGCGGCGACCGTGGATTACGTCCTAGGTGATTGATTAACCCGATGAAAACTCGGACAGGCTCCGAAAGATAATTCTCCCCCCCCCTTGTTACTCTAGTTAACTCACTAAGAAATTGTTCTCGTATTCTACTCCGAAACCCCGTCGGCCGGATTTTTTATTTTATTTTTATTTTTATATGTATTGCGCTGTGTTTGACGAAATTTGGCGCTCTATACTCCACTGCGATCAGATTTCTTATTGCACTTGGATTTAAGACGTTATCTCGTCAGAAAATCCGTCATTGCATTACATGCTACCGATTAGATCATCTGATGATCCATTTAAAAATTTTACACGACGACCTGCCTCCTGCACGCCAAGTTTTCGTTATTTATCTGTTTTTAATTAAATTTAACTACTGTTTTTAATTTTTAAGTAGCTACACCATAATGTACCTAGCTAGCCGAAAAAACAATTTTATGTACCTCCTAACTTTATTATGTGTGTAAATATATTACGTATTTTTTAAATTTACATTTCTTGTTCGTTTAGAAGTTCTAATGTTATTAAATATACAGAAGATTATAATAATTCGTACAGCTCATCAAGTCTGCCTTCTACGCAGTTGTGTCCTTTCTGGACTAAGCAGGGAGGAAGTAACTGTACGATTCCAGCTTCTGTACAAATTTTATGTTCGACGCCTCTATAGGGTGTTTACTAACCCGAAATTTGCTGTGTGTTCCGAGTCGAATGCTAGATGCGTCGCAAATACATGGAGAACGGATCGAAACGGCGTCGACCCGTGGACGCCTACCTCCTTGCACAGCAAGCAAGAGCTGTGACAAAAGTGGCAGTTGCATCGACACGTGTATAGAGGTTTTCGGAAGAAAAAATGTCTGCCCATGACAGTTATTGGTTGAACCACAGGTGATTTTGTTATGATTTAAACAAAGAGTAGAACTCATAATTAACGCCCAACCTGAGAATGCTATATGCTCATAGGGAAATTCAATTTTGTCGAGTCCGTCATGGAACTGAATTCTCACCTTATATACGCATAAGGGCGGGTGTTCCTCAGGGAAGCATATTTGGGCCTTTTCTATTTTCCATATACACTGCAGATATTCCTACACACGTTAACATTTCGACACACACATTCGCTGATGATACCCGCAACACTCAGCACTTACAACAACACCTGTATGAATTAACGCTATTGTGCACAAAGTGGAGAATAAAGGTAAACCTAACAAAAAGCTTTCAAATTACACTATCCATAAAGGCCTATCCCGTTTGTACACGAACTCATTAAAACCCGCTATAACAAATTTCATCAATCACTGAACACACACAGTAACCTATTCGTACGAAATTTATCACTTCCAACCCCAATTGAAAATCCTCCAAGACGATTGAAGCGAAAGTGGCCCCGAGACCTCATTGTGTGAAGACTAAAGAAGATAGGTGAAGGAGTGACTGGGCAACTTCTCCTACAAGAGCCTCAAATGAAAATTCACCACGTAGCAACATATTTACTTAATACATCACGTAGATGTAAATAACAAATACATGTAATAATAAAAAAAGGGGAAATTCAAAATTTTTCGAATCGAGTTATACTGCCACCAGCTGGACAAGCGAAGTGTCTACAACCAACAGGGGAAAAAAGCAAAAAGGACAAAGTATGTCGTGTCTTCCTTTAAATAACAATAATAATAAAATACAGGCCACTAAATTACCTCCGTGCAGCGTGCGAAAGCATAAACTCATTAGTCGGATTGAACAGATTTATTATCAACATATTCTGCAGAAAAAGGTATAATTGAATTAAAAGTTATTAGACAGAGTTTTCCCTTATCTATCCCATTTCTACGACTGTGGATGTATCCACAAAATTGTTTTCTTTGAAGTCATAAATCTTTAAACGATCTGAATGTATGGTTGTGCAAGACGAGCAAACAAACGGAAAAGAAGGATTCAATGTTTAACAATGTACAGCTTAAAAGGCTTTTTCATGCCTGACTACAATGAAGTTAATTTACAGAAGGGGGCGAGAAACGGCCCGGGGACAATTTTTCCTCCGACTTCAGTAGACAGTTGTGGAGGGGAATAGTCAGTCGCTGGCTCTCCATAATCGATAGAAATAAGTTAGTAGGAATTTATTGGAGTCGTGTTTGAAAAGGAATCAGGGGGGGAGACATGATCCCGGTTAATTTATTATATTTCCGTTTGTGATTTGCTGAAGCCGTATTGTCGGTGAGAGCACCAGTTCCCTGAGTTATAGACAGGGGAGACTGATTAGCGTGGTGCCTTTCAATCCCACTCTCGCACAAACACCAACAACCACCGCTATTATTTTGCAGTACAGGACATAATATAATTTTATTCACGTGTGTCGTTTTTCTCTTAAACTGTATTTTTCGTTTTCATTTAATCAATTTGTGTAGGAACAAGTAAAGAGGCTCTTCTCGAGTTTTCACCATTTAGAATAAAACAAATCGAAAAAAAGGCTAGCATTTCAACCAACTCGGCATATTTGATCGGGCAGTTAAACAACAATGAAAATAATTAAATTAAACTACCATATTTGGGGATACAGTTTTATTAATTATTCTTTTCTAAGGTCTTCATTGAGATAAAAAATTTAGTATTGAGAGCGGGATTCGAACCCACGTCGGCTAAATACGCCGCCGCTCTACCAATTGAGCTACCGCGAGCTTCGATCCATTCGGACACTAACTTCCCCATCTCAACTCCCCTCCGCGTTGAAAAATGGCAATAAGGAGGAAAAATTCAAAAGGTGGGTTAATGTCCGAGTGGATCGAAGTCTCAAGTGGTACAGCTACGTATCTAGTCGAAGGTCGTGGGTTCGAATCCCGCTCGTGACACTAACTTTTTTATATCAACAAAAATACCTTAATTAATTGAAAGATATTAATTGGTCAATAGAATACTAAATATAATGGATGTAATGAGTGAAACGAAGTATAGCTTCACTACCACACTGGTTGGCTCTCCGTGGCTACTTCATACCGAGAATCGGATCCTGATTACATGGCATTTGAAAAATATTGAAAGAAAGAAAAGTTGTAGGTTGAGATGGTGTCCTAGAGGATCGAAGTCACGATAGCTCAAGTGGTAGAGTAGCGGCGTATCTAGCCGGAGATCGTGGGTTCGAATCCCGCTCATGACACCAACTTTTGCTTAATTAAAAATTTGATCTGACCTTATACCTCATGTCTGTAATAAATAAATTGCATAATTATACCAACCCCGCCCTCTTCACTATTCAATACACACAAAAGTTGGTAAAATGACCCATCGTGGCCATTGAAAATTCAAGGACAAACAGAACTAAAGTGGTAAATAAATCTCCTTCAATGGACTTGATTGATAAAAAAAACCTGGCTTGCATGGTAGACTCGAATAGTGTAGATAAAAATAATTTACAATACAACTTTATATAAAACTCCACAACCACGGAGTGTTTATTGTTATTAGGACGAGAAGAGATGAAATGGACTGCGGGTCTTTCTCTTCCTAAGTGGAAGCGCTCATTAAGAACGATGGTCGAGGTAGAGCGCGTGGTTGCAATACAATATCTTAAGCCTTTAAAGAACACGCTCTCAATCCTTTTCCATAAGATGTCGCTGATTTGCGAAAAAACCCAGCTCCAACCGTGAGAAAAAAAATTATTTATACATTAACAGAGATTTAGTTAGATGAATGCAATTTTAACATTTCCTATATATCTTAACATGTTTAAGACTGTCGTGTCTTTCTTTCCAAGGATCTAATATGCTATTTCCAAAGTAAAGAAATTCCTGTCATATGTGCGAGCTTTCGTCCAAATATCCGTCGGGTGTCGCGAAGGAGAGGCCGGGTTACTCTACGATATTTTATTCGTTCGGTTTTCAATTAAAAAGTGATGGGCTGTGGCAGGATTCGAACTCAGAACCGCTAGCGTGTCAAATACAAATCGGACGCACTAGCCACTCAGCCGCCATTTTACGTTCTATAATAAACAGAAGGAACCTAAATTAATCGATCAACTTTATTACGTAGAATTATTTTAAGGTTTTAAGTTGAGATAAAAAGTTCAGTGTTACGAGCGGCATCCGAACCCAAGACCTTTGGCTTGATCCGCCGCTACTTGAGCTAAATTGACTTCGATCGCCCCGGGCACTAATCTTCCATCTCAACAGCACGTTTTGAATTTTCCCGCCTTTTTGTTCCATTTTTCAGGTTGTGACCGGACCACGAAAAATAGTGAATTTATTACGTAGGTTACAGTTGTACTGTATCCATTACCCTTTGAAATCGTTAAACATGGGCTTGCACCCCAACTATGACAATCTGACAATCTTGAGTTGCAGAACACGTCGCGGACATGGCATTGACAACCATCATATTATTCATTTAGATTAGCTATATCTCCAGCGAATAGTGAGGTTTCGCTTAGTGGTGACTAGGGCACATGCTTCCGAAGGGATGGAGTATACCAACCATACTAAATTGAAGTGAAACAAACCTGCCCATTGAATATGGCACAAGTTCAGCTCAAGAGGACTGAACGTATGGTTTTCCAGTCTTGGTGGGATGGCTCTCCTAAAGGGGTCCATACACGCTCAATATTATTGCACAATATGGGTTGCACAATATTTTGACGGAGGCCCTACACTTCTCAATATTATTGCGCAGTATTTTGATTGTGCAATAAATTGTATCGTATGTAGGCAATATTGATGGTTGTGCGATATATTGCACAATCGCGAGCACAGACAACCTTCAAGGCAATATATTGTGCATGTTCCAAACAGAATTTCTTGTAGTGAACTAACGTTGAGTGATAGTGATTTGTGTTGTGTGATTATCGCTGTGAGTACCAGTACGAAAAGGAAGAAGAGCTCACAAACAGTAGCTAATTGATAGGGAATACTACACCCACGACCAATTACTTAATGAACTGAGAGTGTCTGAACCAGATGACATTCGATAAACGTCAATGAGTTCGAAAATGAATTGCCAATCAACTTCCTTGGCAGCCAAGACGACAAGTACTCTACCACGTGTTGATACTGACTGATGGGATATTGAGCAATATTGCCTACACACGGCACAACCTTTTCCCGTTTGCGCAATATATTTTCAAGGATTTGAATTTAGCACAATATATTGCACCACCTTTCCATTTCGACTATACATGATCAAATATATTGCACAAATCTATACAACGAAAAGCTACTAGCAAACCAAGGAGCTGCAAAGAGCAAGATATGGTTCAAGAGTGGCTAAACGAAAGGCACAGACGGAGAGTGCCACGGAAAACAAACCCTGAGCACTGAAGATGATTTCAGTAAAGATCGAAACTTTGGGATGATAAAGAAAACAAATAATTTTCTTTTAATTTACTAACAAACACACATTTTGAAGCAACTGGTCGGCTAAATGGGTATGTGTTTATTTTCGTTCTTTATCTTTCAAGCGTATTATTTTTTTTTTTATTCAGAATACTTTGTGCATTGTCTTTTTCAGTTTTGGCACGAATTTTAACAAAAGCAAGTTAATCGAGGATTGTGATCTGTGTAATTCTTTTGTGTTGGTAATTTTCGTGTACTGTACTGACGTGCGATACCAATCGATGAATAAAGTATTGAGTATTTTCTTTCGATACCGAGTATTGTATCGAATACTTTTCGTAGTATCGGAAAATATACTCCAATAGATTTTTCGTCGAGTGTTCATGAATTGTTATTTTGTTGAATTGTTATTATTTCATTCATTGAATTGTTAATTTACTAATTGAAACTTACATTACATCAAACTGGGAATTGACTAGTTACTGTTAAGAGCGCCTGAAAGTGGCATCTGTCATCAAGGTTAATCAAAATTTTTAATTGCTGGTTGATAACTCATAATCTCGCACTTTCAATTTCAGTAATTTCTTATAGTTTTTGTCTTCAAGTCCATAAAACGTGTACGCCATCCTTCTCGAACCTGATCATGACTCCTCCCAAAAGTCAGACATGAGGTTATTTTACTAAGAAAACTAAATCGTCGCCATCGTGTAAACTCTGGGGAATACAAAAAACTTGTGGTTAATTTTCTCAAAACTTGATAACGATAAAATTGAAGTATCAATTATGTCGAAATGCGTTGGCCCCTTCTCCTTGCACTTACCTACGTTCTCACTTACTGTATGATAAAATACTTAAAAATGAAAAAAAACAAAAAAAACCGGCAAATTGTTGATTGTTTCAACACATGAGTGTATTTTAACCAAAGTTCAAGACAATAGTTTATGAATAAACGAAAAAACTACTCATTTGAGTAAGTAAACGTTAGTGTCGAATAATTTCTTTCCTTACTTGACTAGTATATCGAATAATTATTCAAATATCGTGAGATGCGGTCTGGTGTGATTGGCCACTCTCAACACGACATGGCACAATTACACAGAAGACAAACACTTTGAGCCCTGAAGATGATCTCAATAAAAGATCGAAACGTTGGCACGATAAAGAAAATGTTTTTCTGATACCTACATCACACCAGACCGCATCTCACGATATTTGAATAATTATCCGTTAACGGTCACTAATCTCTACACAGTATATCGAATCTTACTTTCGAGTACTGGTATGAAATATTTTCAGGTATCGCACGTCACTAACTACACGAGGTGTGATACGATGGAATACGATGATTATTCGGAGATGAGAGATGCGGTCTGGTGTGACGAAGGTTTTAGAAAAACATTTTCTTTAACGTGTTACGTTTCGATCTATATTGAGATCATCTTCAGGGCTCAAGGTGTTTGTTTTCCGTGTATATGTGTCATTCTTGTGTGACGTGTTGAGAGTGCTGGAATACTTTTACACCTCGTTAACTAATTTTCGTTGGTAAAAATGTAATGAAGTTCGTACTGTGTTGAAAGAGGGAAGGTTGGGTTTGCGGCGAATCGAGTGAGTGGACCAATTAGACCTGGTGTTGTGTATTTTAGTTCTGATGACCTGAAAACGAACGACGTGCGATCTTACCGTGTATATTGGCTTCTACTATGTTCTCATAGTTAGCTTGTAAAAATGTGTAGAAATTAGTGACCGTTAATCGATAATTATTGAGATATCGTGAGATGCGGTCTGGCGTGATGTAGGTTTCAGAAAAACGTTTTCTTTATCGTGCCAACGTTTCTATTTTTTATTGACCGCATCTCACGATATCTCAATACTTAGCTTGTACCTTTGTTGTATGTAAATCATGTATCGCGATTACTACAGTATTCAGTATTAGATGTATAAAACTGGATTTAAAAAAAAGCCTGTTTTCCTTTCGTACATCCAACATACCGGAACTCTGTTGGTATCTTGGAGTATTTTTCCGTTCAGTCCCTTTATAAACTTTGCCTTCGTCAATTTGAACGGTGGATTTTCGAATTGGGCTCGTGTGGGCGACTGACGAATTAGCCGTGCTCGATTTGAATGGGGGATTCCTTTTTTGGCTCGATTAATCTGTATAATAATTATATGTGGATACTCCGAACGGTTTGTCATTGTCGACCCTCCACCGACAACGTAGAATTATCGTGTCCGAAGAGAGGAACATATTAATTACCGAAACATTAATATCTTCCTTCATGATAAATCTATGTAATAATGCCGATAAGAAATCTCTAAAAGAGATGATATTGAAGAGAATACGTTCTCTGTTGTTATTAAGTGAACGTTTAAGTTTCTATTTTTCTGATTAATCGGTCGTAAGCTGCAAGGTAAACTACAATTTTGTCCGACATCTTACTCATCTGATGTGAACATCCTTTACGCTGATTTCAGACTTACAACTATTTTTGTTTCCAAGACCAAAAAACAGACCTCAAAACTGCAATACACCCACTTGAAGTTATTAATACGAATGTATCAAATCTGCCATTATCTATTAAAAAATAAAATATTCAGCTAATTTTTTTAGGAATAAGAAAATGATAAAATTAATTGCACTAGCTTATTGTTATGTACGTGCGGATGCGGATTATAAAATACTTGGTAAAATAAACGGATGGAAAAAATTCATTTAAGCACAACAGCGGCAAAACGAACTACGAACCCACCTCATGCAAAACAGTAGCTACCAAATCCCGAACAATTTCGCAAAACGATAAGGAGGGCGCAGTATGCAGTTACGAATGTCTTTTGTATAAGGGATAGTTTAACTTGAAACCAAGTCCTCATTTCTCCAAAATTAAAAAGAATTAGTTTCCTATATCATAAAACTTTTCAGTTCTTTCGCTGACCGCGCAACACACGGCACACTACGGTTTAGTCTGAAGTGCTCGGAGAAATTCCACGCTTGTACCTCCGACGACGGTATCATTGAAAAAATCCCAAGATTTTTCGTTCCCTATCAGAGAAACAATTCTGTTCGACGACAAAAATAAATCATGATAATGAAAACTCATCGGAATAAGAGTCCGAAACTTGAAAAAATTAAGGACATAAATTTATTTCAAATTCGTGGGAATGCAACTTGATAATTAAAATTGTACGATGGAAAGGACGATTAAAATTACTGGAAGGGGCAATCTCGGGATTCAATGAACCAGCGAAGGGCGGCAGTACATGTACGTTTTGGCGGGGTGTGCTCATCTATACGTCAATCGCACCTCACGTACAGTCACACAGCGTGTATCACAAATCACAATCGCAACGCATTTTTTTGTTCTTAATACATTATTTTGAGCAAAACCATGTTATAAATTATTTGTTAAATTTAATAAATAACTTGAAATAAATAGAGTTATTCCTGTGTTTTGATCAATTTCTGCCTAACCAGCATAACTGAATAATTTAAATTTAAATTAAAAATATTTTTTATAAAAACATGAATTTTTGATTTATCATGCCAACGTGTCGATCTTAATTGAGATGATCTTCAGAGCCTGGGATTTATAAACATTGTTTAAATTTTACAAATACACGTAGGATGTGAAGGAAAAAAAACAACTAATAATAAAAATTTTTCTAGCATTGTTTAAATTCATTGTTTTATCTAAAATTTTCTAGCAGTGTATAGATTCATTTTGTAAACTAATTTTTTTTAGCATTGTATAAATTCATTCATTTTTTAATGTCAAATTTTTCAGCATTGTATAAATTCATTCTTTTTTTAATGTCAAATTTTTCAGCATTGTATAAATTCATCCTTTTTTTAAATGTCAAATTTTTCTGCATTGTATAAATTCATCCTTTTTTTAAATGTAAAATTTTTCAGCAGTGTATAAATTCATCCTTTTCTTAAATGTCAAATTTTTCAGCATTGTATAAATTCATTTTTTTATCTAAAA
>CM077107.1:21454860-21477441 GCA_039619505.1 Cimex hemipterus
GACATTTAAAAAAAGAATGGATTTGTACCATGCTAAAAAATTTTAGATTATAAAATGAATCTATACAATGCTAGAAAATGGGACATTTAAAAAAAGAATGGATTTGTACCATGCTAAAAAATTTTAGATTATAAAATTAATCTATACAATGCTAGAAAATGGGACATTTAAAAAAAGAATGGATTTGTACCATGCTAAAAATTTTAGATTATAAAATGAATCTATACAATGCTAGGAAAATTTAGATTCAATCAAAGTATTTCTACTTGGGTTTTTTTTATCCACATCCTACATGTATTTGTACAATTTAAACAATGTTTATAAATCCCAGGCCCTGAAGATGATCTCAATAAAGATCGAAACGTTGGCACAATAAAGAAAATGTTTTTCTGAAACCTACATCACACCACACCGCATCTCACGATCTTTAAATGATCTTGGTTAATCATCAATATATGCAATGTACATTTTTTCAGATACAAATTTATTATTATAATTATTCGTTATTTAAAAATTGTAAAGAACTTTTTTTTACACTTCGCCATTTTAATATTCATAATGAATATAATACGTTGAAAAATAATGTACAGCACATATATGTAAATTGTCTAATAGGTTTAACAAATCGCATATAAAGGAAGAAAGGTTACATCGTAGACATTCCTAGGCGTCGTTAAAGACGAGTAGCACGTGTTACGTTTGAGACGAGTTCGTAAAAAAAGTGAATCGGCTTTTGATATGGTCTTTACGTGGTAATTTGTCTAACGGAGGAAGACGGAGCACGTACGGGCATGAACAAGAGCGCCCAGTTAACAGGAATACAAGAGCTGAGGTGTCTAACAGGAAAGATGAAAAGGAGCAGGAAGCGGGTGTTGCAAGCGTCGCTAACCCGAATGCATACTTTTCCAAAGGGTCAGCGACGTCAACGGGACATTGGCTTGACCGACTCGTTGAATTTATGACTGTACGTCGGATGTCCGCGAACCGTACCGTTCCAGCCTCGAGGAATTTATTGCAAGGAGTGGCCGAAGGGAAACTCCATTGGGGCGAGGAATTAAAATCCACCGTTTGACGTCTAGATAACTCATCTGGCCGCTAATGTACGCACTGATCGGAGAAAGCACCCACCGGGCATCAAATCGGACAATGACTAGAAATTTCAGTTAGAAAGGGCTAGGATTATTTATTGGAACGATGAAACTGATTAATAACACTTGTATTCAGTGACCAATTTAATGTTAGATATTAACCGTTCAACCAGTCTGTATTTTTACAAAACAATCCTCGTCGTAATGGTACGCCTGTAAATGTCATTCATCGAAATGTTAATGAGAATTTTAGCTTAGGTATGTAATTATTTAGACATGGTGAGGTCTGGTGTGACGTGGGTTTTAGTGAAATATTTTCTGTATCGTGACAACGTTCTATCTTTATTGAAATCATCTTCAGGGCCGGAGATTTAGAAACATTGTGTGAATTTGCAAATATATGCACCATGTGGAAAAAAAATCATTAATTTATACAATGCTAGATAATTTTACATTTAAAACAATGAATTTATACCATGTTAGAAAACGTTTAGATTCAATCAAAGTAACTCACTCAAAGTGTTTGTTTTTCGTGTTGATGTGTCATTCTTGTGAGTCATGTTGAGAGCGACAGTTGAAATTTTGAGACGGTGGGGAAGGAAGTCGGGATAATTAAGGAAAGGAACCTAAATTGTTGAAAAATTGGATTATGGAGAAATGTTTGATGATTGTTTTATCTGTTATATGTGTCGTTTTGTCTCAATCTTTTTGTCTGATTTAATGATGATACATGTATATTATCGATATACTCACAAGAATTTCCACGGAAAACAAACACTTCGCGTGAGTACAAATACTATGCATTTTGTAGCTGATATAAATTTATTTTTTCACATCCTACATGTATTTGTAAAATTTAAACAATGTTTATAAATTACAGGCCCTGAAGATGACCGCAATAAAGATCGAAACGTTGGCTCGATAAAGGAAATGTTTTTCTAAAACCGACGTCACACCAGACCGCACCTCACGATCTTCAAATAATCATTGTCTGACGGTCACTAAACACCACACACTGCACAAACTGAACCAATTATAATGATTTATGCTACTTATTTTTTATGTTTATATCAATTTTACTGAAAGTGAACAAAATGAGCTGCAGTTTCTTTTGGAAGGGAGACTTCATAAAAGTGTGAAAGAAGGAAGTTTATTTTCGTATTTTCTAGTTATTTCCATCGACTATGGAATTATTAATGAGATGTTCTTAATTATACTCCAATCTCAATAATAATATTATAAAATTTTAACATTTATAAAAAGAAAATAACCCCCAAAAAAATTTATCTCTAATTCTATTAAAAGTAGGTTTGACAATAGTTAAATGGTATTGTATGAGTAGACAGTTTTACTGGGCTTTACACTGTTATACAGAACCATGTTCATGGAATTATTGTTTAGGTTATTATTTGGAGGTCGTGAGGTGCGGTCTGGTGTGGCGTAGGTTTTGGAAAAACATTTTCTTAATCCAGCCAACGTTTCGGCCTTTATCGAGACCATCTTCAGTGATCAAAGTGTTTGTTTTCCGTGTAGATGTGGCATTCTTGTTTGTTCTCTGTCAACACCCTCTCTCGGGACACTCTCAACACTTCAGACAAGAATGACGCATCTACACGGAAAAAACACTTCGATCCCTGAAGATGATCTCAATAAATATCGAAACGTTGGCTCGATTAGGTAAAAGTTTTTTCTGAAACCTACGTCACACCAGACCGCACCTCACGGTCTCTGAATAATCATTGGCTAACGGGCACTAAACACCACAGAGTTCTCTGTAATTTTCACATTTTGTTTTCAGAATAAGTGGTCATTAACGACCCAAATATATATAGACTATATTTGATTTTTCTTGTCATTCGGTTATCTTGAAAGCGGCTTGACCGTTTGTCGGCAGTTGAGGTATGAGCAAAAAATATCCTTTAAAAAACGGATTAATAGGCAAACGGAAGCATGATAAATCATAAACTTTGAACCCGTTTCCAGGTGCAATTGTCAAACAACTGTGACGCATTGCTACAGGGAGTCGACATTCGGAGTGATATATTCTCGTCTAGGTCGTTCTTTAATAGCGCAATTGAAACAGAGAGGGAAAAAAGTGAAAAAATGTAGGAGCGATATTATTGTATAGGGCCGGAGGTGGCAGGAGGGTGCAGCATGTCGTTGTTATCATGTGATTCATGATCTTCGAAGGGGGTGCAACCTTTACAAGCTAAGAAATTTACGACTTTATTCATTGACACGAGAGCAAGGGAGGGAAGCCGCCGTGAAATCGCTGCGGCCAACGTGGGAAACGCTAGCGATTCGTAGGCAAATAGCTAGGACGAGTTTTCGTTACAGCCCCCGTTAGTAAATAGTGAAGCCGGCGAAAGTGGGTGCTAGGCAAATAGAACAAATCTTATACAGATAAACGTATAAACAAGAAATGCAATCCTATTTCTGTACAGACTATTTTTATCATTTGTTACACGCTTACATCTTATTGATCCCCTTTTGGATACCTTATTTTTTCATAATTTTTAATTAACAATACAGTACAAGAAACATACGTGGTTTCTTAGTATTTGGCGATCTTCAAGAGAACATCTCTCGTGGGGCCTGGTGAGGATGAATTGTTCTAATGGTCATCCTAGACAATTCCTCAAAATTCTTTACGTTAAATTTATACAAAATCAAATAGTTTTCAAATACATAAGTGTAAATTTCGCCTTGTTTGACTCAAAGTCTCATCGATTTTCAAAACCTATTACAGATTATATTTCAAAAAATGTTTCCTTTTCAATTTGGTGGTTTTCCATGGACTTCAGATCTGATTTTATTGAAACACAATATTCGAGATAAACATACAGGTCTTACTATAAGAGATTATTTAGTACGTTTTTGTTGATATGATTGTGTCGAGAATTAATAATAATAATAATAAAATAAACACTCAGTGATTACAAATATTTTGATTGTATATAACTTTTTTTATGCATCGTATTAATTCAGTTTTTCCACATACTGCATATATTTGTTAAAATTAAACAATGTTTGTACATCACAGTCCCTGCAAATGATCTCAATAAAGATCGAAACGTTGGTACGATAAAGAAAATATTTTTCTGAAACCTAAATCACACCAGACCTCATTTCGCGATCTTCGAATGATCATAGACCAACGGTCACCAAAAACACCACACTTTTCACACTATAGATAATTATTGAGATATCGTGAGATGCGGTCTGGCGTGATGTAGCTTTCAGAAAAACATTTTCTTTATCCTGCCAACGTTTCGATCTCTATTGAGTTCATCTTCATGGCCAGGGATTTACAAACATTGTTTACATTTAACAAATACAATTAGGATTTAGTTCTCAATGGCACGCTCAACACGACTCAAGTACCCAACAGACAAACACTTTGAGTGAGGAGAAATAGTTTGATTGAATATAAAATATATTTTGTATTGTATAAATTCACTTTTCCACAGCCTAAATGTATTTGTTAAATGTAAACAATATTTGTAAATCCCAGGCCCTGAAGATGATCTGAATAAAGATCGAAAATTTGGCACGACGAAGAAAATGCTTTTCTGAAGCCCACGTCGCGCCAGACAGCATCTCACGATCTCCGAATTGACTAACGGTCACTAAACACCACACATAACAACCAATAATGCTAATAAAAAAGTATTTACACTCTTGAATGGCAAAGAAGGAAAACCTGTTTAGTACACTAAACGATTCTGCAGTTCCAATTTAATTATTTATTTTTTTAAGAGTTTCTTTGGTTAAAAGAAGAAGAACAGCAACAATAAAATTGATAGGAAAGTAACAAATTGAAATGCAAACTAATTAAACAGTTGGAATAAAATGTATTTGAGTTAAGCCTAAACAAAGTGTTGTTTACATATCATATTCTTCTCAACCAACAAAAAATTATATTTTAATTCCACTAAACTGACTGATCTCTCATTGAAAGAACAAAACCAATTGGTCCCAGCTGGTAGTACCCGTCGAAAATATCAAAGAAAGAAGTCTAATAATATTGAATAATAATGGATTTGGTAGATCTGACTAACCCATGCAAACCAATATTATTTTTATACGAAATTTACGCAAAATCTCATTATACCGTCGGATAGAGGCAGTCTTTAGTGGAAATATCAGTTGTTGTTTTTTTTTTCATATTTCCTACTGTAATTTCTGTGATGATCCGAGGTTTATTAGATCGAATAAAATAAAATTTTACCACGACACAACCTATCTGTCGAAACCACATTTGGCGTATAAACAATTAATTATTTGCTTGTAGGACGTAATTATCATCGGGAGTGGGCAACATACAGGAAATATGGGTTAACAATCAATCAAACATAATGAAAAATGTGACAGCCTTAGTACGGCAAACAGATAAATGAAATATGCCAAAAATTTTAATTTCCCTTCGTCAACTCTTAAATGACACTCTTCTGTCCTATGGAAGATAATTCGTCTGATTATACATTTGTCAAGCTTGGATCAGTATAATGAATGACCCAATGTCATTTTATATTGATTCCCTAATCTGATGCACGAAGCTTTAGCCGAGGTTGAAGCATGCAATGGTCAAATGAACGGCGAACTGAAATGTGAGGTTTTCAGGTCAAAACAGGTGAGTCGGCGAAAGGGCTTTGTTGCAGTTAACCTGTTCAAGGGTTGGCCAAGTCTGACATCGACTAACAGCACACCATAACTCCTCTTGACCTTCCTCGACTGCGAAAAGATGATTTTTGAAATTTCATTTTTGTTTGTTTACTTCACTCAGATTACTAACCGTATTATTTATATTAAATTTACATTCATTAGTGAAAATTATTTTCTTCAATTTTTTTATCACTCAACATATAAAAAACTTCCTCGGAGCGGGTTGCGATTTAAAATGTGATAATTTCACAGCTAATTTAGCAAAACTTTCTGTTCAGTTTTTATGCACATTTCTTAAAAGTATTTGATTACAATGTTCTTCCAATCTGTTTGATTTCCTTTCGAATGGGACGGAATCTCGCATGATTTAGTGAACATTCCATCATGATTGCAAGTATTAAAACGGAGTTTTTGGTTTTAAATTTAAAATTAAATTCACATATCGTGAGATGCGGTCTGGTGAGTCGTAGGTTTCAGAAAAACATTTCTTTACCGTGCCAACGTTTCGATCTTTATTGAAATCATATTCAGGGCCTGGAATTTGTAAACATTGTTCAAATTTTACAAATACATGTAGGATGTAGGCTCGGTAGCGTTTCATCCGAGCCACTCTCAAGAGTGACACATTGAGCCCTGAAGATGATCTCAATAAAGATCGAAACGTTCGCACGATAAAGGAAATGTTTTTCTGAAGCCTACGACTCACCAGACCGCATCTCAAGATCTCCAAATAATCATTGGCTAACGGTCACTAAACACCACACATTTATCTGTTATTTTGGGACAATATACTGCAAACTAAGATTTTTTTGACTCTGTCTTTACTGATAGCCAAAATTTTGTCCCTCCCTTCTTCACTCTGGATATTAATCCAGAACGTCGGATGGACAGATTTCTTAATTAAAGAGTTGGAATCATGGATTTTAATGACAATACAATGAAAATAAACAATAGGATAAATATGAGATGCGGTCTGGTGTGATGTAGATTTTGGAAAAGCATATTCTCTATCGTGCCAACGTTTCGATCTTCACTGAGATCATCTTCAGTATCTGGGAATTGAATTTAACAAATACAAAGTATGTGGAAAAAGATGAATTTATACAAGCAAAAAAACGTTTTATATTCAATCATGGTTTTCGTAGTCTCTGATTTCTCTCAAAATCCAACGTATATAAACATAAAACAGCAATATCTCACTGACACACTCAACACGGCACCCAAGAATGACACATTACGTAGAAACCAAACACTTCGAAAGAGTACAAATACTACGATTGAATATAAAAAACTTTTTTTTTGCATTGTATAAAGTAATTTTTTTCCACATATTACATGTTTTTGTTCAATTCGAACAATGTTTGTCAGTACCAGACACTGAAGATGGTCTCAACAATGATCGAAATGTTGGCACAATAAGGACAATGTTGTCTCTATATGTTTCTAAATCTACGTCACACCAGACCGCATCTCACGATCTCCGAATAATATTTTTTTCCTTCAAATAATTATATTAGGCACGAAACTGTGACACAATTTGAAATACATTTTTTAGTTTAATTTATACTGTGTGGCGTTTAGTGAGCTTTAATTAATGATTATTTGGAAATCGTGAGATGCGGTCTGGTGTGATTTAGGTTTAGAAAAACATTTTCTTTATCGTGCCAACGTTTCCATCATTATTGATATCATCTTCAAATTCTGGGATTGACAAACATTGTTCAAATTTAACGAATACATGTAGGTTGTGGAAATAAATAAATTTATAGAATGCAAAAAAAATGCGTTCAATCAAACTATTTGTATCATTCCAGAAAACAAACACTTTGATGAGTACAAATACTTTGATTGAACATAATTTTTTGGATTGTATTAATTCCTGTTTTTCATATCCTACATCTATTTGTAAAATTTAAACGATGTTTATAAATCGCACGCGCTGAAGATGTTCTTAATAAAAACAGAAACGTTGGCAGGATAAAGAAAATGTTTTTTTTTTTTTTCTAAAACCTATGTTACACTAGGCATTTCACGATCTCCAAATAAGTTTAAACAATCTGTAGAGATTAGTGACCGTTAACGAATAATTATTCAGATATCGTGAGATGCTGTCCAGCTACATACATTGGTCTTACATCCCAATATCTGGACAGGAGAGTAAAACTCTAAAAATCTACGATTGCAAAAACCCAAACAAAATCCTACAGCACTCGCTACCCACCACTTTGAACAACAACACAATTTAACTTCAAAAATCCACACAGAACAAAACAAATTTAAACGTAATTTTTTAGAAATGGTTTACATCAACAAGGATAAACACAGCATCAATTACAGAACAGATACATGCAAACTCAGTTGCAGCTACGCTAACATCATTAATCAAATTCACTACAGATAACATACATATATCATCACATTACATTCCATACATCACATATTTTTCTCATAGTCTAATTGTCCAACAATCTAATTTTCCTTTTCCCATTTATCCCTTTCTATATAATCCTGAAAGAATAAAGCGGCTGAAACATTACCAACACATTGTTTCCCTTTGTCGGCTCTTTTCACCTCAAAGAAGCCGACGACTTATACAAAATTGTCTCTTCTATACCCACTTCCTTCCCCACCACTTCAAAATCCAACATATATAAACATGAAACAGTAAAATCTCACTGGCACTATCAACACGACATGGCACAATTACACAGAAGACAAACACTTTGAGTGAGTAGAAATACTTTGATAGAATATAAAATATAATCTTTGCATTGTATAAATTCACTTTTCCAAATTCTATATGTATCTTCTAAATGTAAACTATGTTTGTACATCCCAGGCCCTGAAGATGATCTCAATAAAGATCGAAAGGTTGGCACGATAAAGAAAATGTTTTTCTGATACCTACATCAAACCAGACCGCATCTCACGATATCTGAATAAATAATTTTAAACAATGTTTGTAAATATCAGGGCCTGAAGATGATCTCAATAAAGGTCGAAACGTTGGCACGATGATAAGTTTTTCTAAGCACCAATTCACACCAGACGACATCTCACGATCTCCAAATAATCATCAATTTATCCTTTTTCTTGGATGCGCTTGCACTTTTGAGGTCACCGACGCCCTTAAAAAACTTGCAAAATTTCCTCTTCTTTCAAAAACACCGTAACGACGGGGACTGATAATTATGCATGGGTGAAAGTGCAAATCCGCGTTTAAAAAATTAATTACTCAATAATTGAATATAATATTCCATTTAATTATATTGTACTTTGTATCAAAATCAACTCTGTTTTTTATACTGCTTGTATAGTAGCAATATGAACATGCTGTCACACTACGCCAATACGGTGAAAAATAAATAGGGTAAAAAATATAAATGTACAAAAGAGGGGGGTTAAATTATGAGCGTAACAGTTTTTTAGAAAGTCGGGCTGAAGTCGAGTACAAAGAGGAGAATCTGACGTTAACCTTTTATAAAATGTTGACAAAATATTTAAATTAATCAACAAGATGAAGATGGATGGGTTTTTTCGGACAGGCAGCGCGAAGTCGGGAGGCGCCAAAGTTCTCGGCACGTGCGGCTCTTGTGACTGCTGCAACCTGGCGAGCCGCAATCTAGTTAGCACGTCTTACAACGACGAAGACAGGTTAGAAACAGAAACGGGCAGAATAAACAGTGGATTTCGATTTTGAGGAAAGAAAAAGACACGGAAGGCGAGTCCAAAGGGCGCCCGAGGACTGGAAGACGTCCGAAAGCGGGACGAGGAAGGAGTCGGCGTACGGTCGCTCGAGTCGCGGCGGAGACTGGAGAATCGGCGCTCTAAACGATTTCTAAACCCGGAGAGGGTTGAGGCTTATAAGGTAGGTGTACAATCATTTTGAACTGAAAAGAAAGCAAACGGAAGCGTTTTGAAAGTCTTACCTGTCTAACGTGGAGGCGAAGTTCGTCCGTAGCCGCGGTTTCGGGCGTCCGTAGCGCGTTTGAAAGGCGTCGGTGGGCGGTCGTGATGCGCATGTAGGCGGGGCGAGTGTCCCCGCCCAGCCGTCATGACGTCACAGGGCGGCCGCGCGCCCCCTGACGAGCCTTGACGGATGGACGGCCAGTCGTTCCTCGACCCTCGAGTTGGCCAGAACCCCGCCGGACTGTGAATGTGACTCCTGTGTGACTCTCGACGAGATGACCCAGTGAGACAAGTGTCGAAATGACCCCCGCCGCATAGGTCCACAGATCCGCCCCTCCCCCGAGTGTGATCCCAAAATTTTGTTTGTTATTTGGATCGAGGTGCCTTCTTCGAGATGACGCGGAGGAAGCAGAACTGCCCCAAAAGGATGAAATGTGAGTAACGTCTTTCATCCGTTTACATTCCCTTCCTGGACGAACGGCACAAATAATAAATCGATAAAATAAAATCCATTTAAACACTGACACACGAACGACGGCAGACCGTAACGAGAAACGCCGAGCGAAAAAATACGCGTGTTAATTGTCAAACGAGCTTTGGTATCAATCGAATCATGAGGTCGTCCATCTCGCAACGATCACGTGCCTGTGTTTACATCAACCCTCGACACCCCCACTACCTCGTGGCCGGCGATGCAACCCGCGGAGGTGGTCACAGACCGACTTGTCTTCCTCTCTTTTCAATTAATTAACCACGAAAATTGGAAAAATTCCACCGAACCACGACTGGAAAATCGCCGCTGGAAAACGCGCCGATTCTCGGTGAAAAACGTACTTTCGCGAGTGACTCAGGTGACAAATTTTAACTGATAAACGCAAAGTAAGCCCCACGACAATCCAAAATTAAGATCAGTTATCAAATTTAAAAAAAAAAAAATATCTAAACTCAAAAATTGAAGCGTTAAACAACCACCAAGTTATCGGACCACAGCACTTTCGTCTCTGCGTACTATGATTATTTGAATTTGTATATTACGTAAATTTACATTTTTTCAACTGACAACCTTTAAAGTGCACAACAGTTGTTTTAGTTGCTCAAGTACAATCTCTCGATTTTATAAATTTCGCCTAAAATTTTATAAATATATTGTTTTCACTATGTATCTTGAAACTTTCTACAAACAAAGTATTAAAATTTGGTAATAGATTGTTAACAATAGGTAGAATGATAGAAAAAAAAATCACTTGCTTTTTTATCTAGAAATACGGAAAATTTGTTCGGATTTATTTACCTGGATTAAAAATAAATTTTATTTCATTATGTTTAGGTGTTTTTTTTTTTTTTAATCAGCAATAATGCTTCTGTGCATCATTTGATCGTAATCGTTTGAACAAAAAAATTTTTTTTTAAACATTTCTTTATTACATATCGTAGTTTCCCCATAATTCACGCGTGGTTATTGTTTTCCCACGTTTCCCGATTTTCCAAGTCTTTAAGCGGAAAAGTAATCTTTAATGTGGGTTTAATTTTGGCAAAATCCCACGCTTTCAGTTAGAAAAAAACAACACATTCCCGTCGAAATTCATCTTCAAAATTGAAAAAAAAAAGTTTTTAAACTATGTATTTCGCGCTTTACGCTTTTTTTTACAATATAATGTATTCACTGCGTCAACAGCAATTTACGTTTCGGACAATTTCTGATGATGATTTAACGATGAACGTAAGACAAGTCCATTGTCAGATCACAGCGGAAAAACATATTTAAATTACATTTTAATGAGCGTATACACAGTTTATATTTTTGAATGAATATACGGAATATTCGGAAAACGCCCAATATCGTAAATGTGCTTGAAATACATTTTCTGTCATTTCAGTTGATTTCTAAAAATAAGCATAATAATAAAAATACACTAAATATATTAAATATTGACGACAATAATTTGTTTATGTTGTATGCAAATTTCTACAGAATTGACTATTCATAATATAAAATTAAATATTCATCCTTGGAGGTCATTTAAAGCCAGTTGTATCTTAATCTTATTGTTGTTGCTCGCGTTGATTACAATTGTCAAAGTTGGCCGGGGTTCAGAAATTTGAAACAGTTTTCGAAAAACTTCGGACCGTTTACACTTCGCGAAGGGACTGGCATGCGTGAAAAAAACCTTCCGAGGGGAGACTTGTTTAAATTTGTCAGTATTGACGAGCCCGTGTGTTCTAGTTTATATATATTAAACTGGCTGTGTAAAGTACGGTAAATTATAATAAATATTTTATGATAAGATTAGGAATAATTATAACGGAATTTTTTTTCTGACCTGAAGGTGATCTCAATAAAATATCGAAACGTTGGTACGATAAAGAAAATGTTTTTCTGGTACCCTACATCACACCAGAACGCATCTCACGATGTCTCAATTTTTTTTTCGTTTTCTATTGAATTTATTTTGGCCGGTCAAGAAATATGATTGATATTAAACACGAGTGGGGAAAAATCTTAGGTTGAATGGAAATAATAAAAAAAATAATGCGTACTTAATTGATCAAGTTCTGTCTGATATTTAACTTTGATGACCTAAATATAATATTAATGATGGTATAATAATAAATGAAATAATAATACATATATTTATTATTGCCGAAATTTTAATAATGTGATAATTTCTAGTAGAATTTTCCGGGCATAGATTGCTTTATATATATAAATAATATTTCTTTTGAGCAAATTTAGACAATTAATAATTTATTTATTAAAATTTTCGCTCTAGTAGAAACTTCGCATAAAAATCTAACTAGCAATTAATTCTTACCGCTGTGCATAAAAAAAATCTAAATGTGTCTAATTCTCTTACTAATTAGTATTTTTGTTTGTTAATATATAATTCCCTCAGTCTTCATTCAGCTGTATTGCCGTACAAAGCTGGAGGTTCTTTCTTATATTTGTTTTATTTGTCGCTGACGTGAATTGGGAGGATCTTCACCTAATCTGTTACCGTTAAAAATATTTCATATAAATTTTTGTGTTTATTAGCAATGAAGGCGTGATTCAGAGAAATAACTTTTATTTTTCTTATCCTTAATAGAAAAACATAAATTCGCTTGTGTTGACAAATTTAAAGAGTAAGTTAGATAATGGCTTCGACGGATGATTTCAGACGAAATAGTTTATATTTTTTCCTAATGACAATTTCCTCGGTTTTTCATCTGGCGTTGGTTGCTATTGAGCCGAGAAAAGTCGTGAGTAGCGAGTGTTTGGAAGTTGTCAACAATATTGACGAGCTCATGCAACAGTTATCGGGGTTTATCTCTCTTGTGTACACAGATAGGGTTGGCGCTCTGTTATTTGCTCTACCGTCTCTACCCGGTAAGAGTGGCTCTTCGAAAAAAAGGAATCCCCGTGAGGTAGCAGTTTAGTTACAGACAAAAACGAGGAGTGAAAACAGATGATAGAATGAACAATGTAGTGTGAACAATGCCCCGTGATTGACAGGCAGGCATTGAGCCCGGCAATGACTGATAGATCCAGATAGAGAAGAGATAATAAATTGACTCCAAACAAAAGATAGGACGGCTTACAGATGCCGCATTACATCCTCCTCCCGTCTCCTTTCTCTTTACACCACTTTAGGGTTCTGAGATCCGTTATGAGATGTGGACGACAACTACGCGATTTAAGCATCCCAGCCCTTCTCTTTAATTTCAAACCTTCAGAAATGTCCGACAATTCAAACTGTTTGATATTCTAACGATTGTAAAGATAAAGCACTTTTAGATTCACGAAAGGTCTGCAACAATATGGAACCGTTGAAGTTCTTTCGTTTAAGATCATCCTGGTCCACTTAAGGAGCTGGGTTTGTTCATCCGTAAAGCTGCAAGGTAGGGCAGACCAAGGTGATGGAAGACGCCTAAACAAACAACTTTTATCGGCTCACTCTTACCTTCAGTGGTTTCTGCACACTCTCGTGGTGGGCCTGTGCAATGAAAGGACGCCAGAACGAGAAAGAGAATCGCTGCCGAGCGTATACGACAGACTGAACCATCAGAGATTAGGTTGATCAGGTCGACTATGGCCGGAAACGACAAAGCTACATTCGAAATTTTACAATATCTAAGACTGAAGGATGATCAGAGGGGAAGTAGAACAAATTAAGCAAACAAAATTCACAATCGATTTTACTTTGAGGCGCTTAAAACGCGGTCGACTTATCGTGAAATGTGAAAAAAATGAACAAATAGCTAAATAAATTTGGTTGCAGTAGATGGCACTTAGCTTTATCACCTGTTATGGCATAGTAAAGAAAATTACTGTATGGATCTTCCATTTCATTCCAGTAACTATCCTTACTATTTTTTGACAAGTTAAAATTACGAAAAGAAAATTGAGAATTTTTGACGGGTGTGCTTGTAGAAAACCAACCCTTCACTTAGTGTGATTAGTTTTAATCGATAATTATTCAGATATCGTGAGCTGCGGTCCGTTGTGATATAGGTTTCAGAAAAAACATTTTCTTTATCGTGCCAAAGTTTCGATCTTTATTGAGATCATGTTAAGGTCTCAAAGTGTTTGTCTTCTATGTACTTGTGCCATTCTCGCGCGTCGTGTTGGGAGTGCGTATATTTGGTTGATTTATTGAATTATGTTTTTTTATGAATGAAACAAAAGTTATGTACGTAAAAGTGTTATAAAGTTCATAAGAAAATATAACTACTAAAGTACAAATCTTACCACATAATCAGCGCAAAATTGGAATTGTCTTGGATTATGTTTTACATAAAAATTAATCACTTTTTCTTTTTTTAATGATTTAAACAGTATAAAAAATTTTCAATGACAAATCTACCTTTTAAATCATTGTTTTCTTACATTCCCATTTTTTTCTACTTATTTAGCTGACTCGAAAAAGTTTTATGAACTAGGTGACCGTGGTTGACTGTTGGAAATGAAAGTGAGATGAATTTAAAAAAATCGACCTGTGATTTATTTGTCTCTTTTTATTTTGTCGAAAAACATCAGTTCCTAATATAGGCCAATTATACATGTATGAATGAACGAAGAAAATGTTTTGTCACCTATTGTAATCAACAAAATAGCACTTGATTTTTCGATAAACGGCTCCACTAAAAAACGAAAGCATTTATCTCAGTTCGCTCTCAACTTCCTGATTTCAAACTGAGCAATTAGGGTAAGTCATAGGTGGGAAATAGTTTTCAAATCATTTTTCCATGGTAGGGTAGGTAATTCGATTTATAGCTTCCCCCCCCCGGGCCCATTACACAAGGATTTAATTAGGACGAGTGACCCTATCGAACACCCCTAGCCACCCCTTCCTTCACTTCTTGTAAATATTATTCAATGCATTGTTTTTCAAATTGCCTTTACATTGTTAGATGATATTGTATCATTTAAAATATTGTTTATTTACTGTTGGTCATTACGTTTTCAAAGATTTTTTAACGGCAAGACAGTGAACTGTGACTTGAACGGTTTTGAAATATTTCAAGAAAAGTTAGTTTAGTTAACTGTTTTTATTGATATTTTTCATTAAACCGACCCTACAATTTAATTGAGTGTGTAGAAAATTAGTGATCGTTAATCCATAATTATTGCGATATCGTGAGATGCTGTCTGGTGTGATCTAGGCTTCAGAAAAACATTTTCTTTGCCGTGCCAACGTTTCGATCTTTTATTGAGATCATCTTCAGGGCCTGGGATATACAAACATTGTTTACATTTAAAAAATACATGTAGGATGTGGAAAAGTGAATTTATACAGTGCAAAATGTATTTTATTTTCGATCAAAGGAATTCTACTCACTCAAAGTTTTTATCTTCTGTGTAATTGTGCCATTGTTGTGTGTCGTGTCGAGAGTGGCAGTGAGATTTTGCTGTTTTACTACTCTCAACACGACACCCAAGAATGGCACAATTACACAGAAGGCAAACACTTTGAGTGAGTAGAAATCCTTTGATCGAATATAAAATACATTTTGCACTGTATAAATTCACTTTTCCACATCCTACATGTATTTTTTAAATATAAACAATGTTTGTAAATCCCAGGCCCTGAGGATGATCTCAATAAAGATCGAAAGGTTGGCACGAAAAAAAAATGTTTTTCTGAAACCTAGATCACACCAGACCGCATCTCACGATATGTGAATAATTATCTAATCTCTACACATTTTTAAACTACAAAAATTCCCCAGTTGTAGTTCATTGGATTTAAAAGTAGGGGAACAACATTTCTGTGAACAAAATCTTTATAACCTATAAATAAGCCTAAGATATCGATGAAAAACCTTCTTATTGTCTGGTTAAAACCTAAAAATTAACAAGAACAGAGTGGATTTACTCAGCGTACAAATGTGACTTCACATCCTACATTTATTTTATATTAATTATTCAGATATCGTGAGATGTAGGTTTCAGAAAAACATTTTCTTTATAGTGCCAACGTTTCGATCTTTTATTGAGCCCTGAAGATGATCTCAATAAAGATCGCAGGCAAAATCAACTTTTCATGGGAAATAAGAGAGACATTTTTGACATGCATATATTACCTTATATTACCTTCTTCATTTCATTTATATGAAGAATTACCACATTGTTTCCTGCTTAGTATAATTTATGTTAAATTAATGGCTAATAAACGGTTTATTTTTCGCTTAAATCACGCCGAGAATTGGCCGACATTCAGTCGTTATACCAACCTTCACACATACAAAAGTGGATGAAACCAAGGAGGAAATAAGATAGTATGAAAGTAAAGTTAAATTTCACTTGAGAACTCAAAACCTGGGACCGATTGTGCGACTTGTTCTAAAATCCTACTTGAACCAGAATTTATTTCAAAAGTGTTTTGACCGATTGCCTGTCGATTAAGTTCAACATCCTTTTTTTTTTAAAGTAAGGTGCAACTTTCTAATTGAGAGTTTCGCCTCGTCGGTATGCTAATGAACAGAATTTATTGGTGGAATAAGATGATGAGAAATTCGATGGGGCGACGGTGGGGAATCGAACCCACGACTGCGGGATTGTCCAAAGTTTGACGTCCTCTCCATTCGACCGGGGTCATGTCACCCATTTTTTTTTTTTTTTTTTAGAATTGTATCGAAACTCAAATTCATGATCCTTGTCTTATTCCGAGTCCTGTATCTGAAAAAACACTCTACCCGTACTGCATCGTTCACCGTCTGCAATATTGCACACTCACTTATCTCGTATGCCTGTCCTTGAAAATTTTTCGAATGACGCGTTTTCATTTTCATGCGACATAGATCAACACTGAGCAAGATAAAATAACGAAGCGACCAACAACTAGGATAAGCAGGCAAGAATGTCTGGTAATGGCAAAACTGCAAATTTTTCTCCAATTCACTTTCATTTCTTTGTATGTACTGATATTTCATCGTCTGGTCGGTTATCGTAAAACAGCATAAACAGGTAAATAGGTTTTACTAAGGATCATTAATATCATGATGATAATTTATAAGGGATTCAACTAACTACTAAAAATGTTAGATTTATATTTTCATGGTAGCATTGAAACAGCAAAATTTATTTCCGTTGGATGAAACAGACTACAGTTGGCACGAATGTGCTCTGATTAAAAAAAGAAGAAATTTAATAACAAGATTGATAATGATTGATTTATTTAAATATCCATTGCTCATAAGTTGACTTTGATATTAAAATCGAAATCTTTTTAAGTTGAGTTGTTTCTTCATTATTGCTTGCTTATTCATTTTATGGTCATGTGACTGTAGCAGGGCGCTCATCGCCACCTTTCTTTTGGAATCTCTTATCTCGGGGAAAATACCGTCAAGGGTTCATTGGCGAAATGCTTCTCGCTGTTGCGTGCCAATCACAAATAAGGTACCTTCGGCCTAATACCTTATTTGCATGACTGCGCATTGGTGAGTACCCGTCAATAGAGGAAAAAATTAGGCTTAGACTTTTTTTGACTCGTGTGATTTACTTCTTTCTTAGTGAGAACCGCAGGCAGTGTACGAAGAAATTAAAAAAAATGTAACTAATGTTTGTAAATCCCAGGCCCTGAAGATGATCTCAATAAAGATCGAAACGTTGGCACTATAAAATGTTTTTCTAAAACCTACATCACACCAGACCGCATCTCACGATTTTCAAATTAATTATTTTATTCGAGTAACTGCTAAGTGATTTGTGAAAAGCATTCTCTAGTTTTTAATTTTTAGGATTTATCAACGTTAAAAAATGACTCTCTTTAGAACAAAATGTTTATACTCCTGTTATTGTTAATTTTTAAGGTGAAATGTTTTTACCAATAATCTACAGTTAGCTGCCAGCAGCGTTTCATTTTTTATGTTAGCCTTTTTTTAAACCAAATTATTATTTATTCAATCACCTCTCAATCGAATGAAGTGTCAGGGACTTCATGTAACATTTGTCATGTTAGTATTGTCCTGAATCTCATAGGGGAAAATTGTTCGTACAAACGGGTTTTTTGATATAGAAAAAAATTCGAAATTACAGTCGGATCGAACCGTCTATTATATTTGATTATAAATGGTACTGCTGGACGCTTAGAGGTATTGCTAATCTTAATGAAATTGCACGCTCCCGGCCAAAGCGGGACCTAAGATTGGTCAGTACTTAGTGCTTGGATTAGAGGATACAGAGGTAAAAACAATCATTTTCTTGTGCCGTTTATTCAAACGGGTTTCCTGCTATGCTCAAATATCTTACATATTTTCGTTCGACTATTCATTAATTATTCATTCTCTATGTGTGTAGCATGAAGTAAATATTATAGTGTTGCTCAGAAATGCAATAATTGATTTGTGTCAATGTATTGAAAACTGTGCCTTTAAGATTTCAACTTGAGGTGAGAAAGTAGCAAAGATAGTCGTTACGTCGCGTGTAGTAATTAGGCTAAAATTGCGAATTGTTCCTTTATGATATATTATATCTTATTATCTTATATTTATTTCTTCTGTAAAACTTGAATCAGGCTTCACCGGGCGAAGCGAATTCGCATTGAAATCTCCTACAAGGATGACGGTAATTTCGTAGCTTTTACTTTCTGGCAAGTGACTAAACTTTGTTGATGTATGGAATGTTCTGATTTGGTCAAATGTAAATTGCCCTGACCATAAGCCAAACGATATTCTGCACACAGTTCTTAGCAGTTGAAGCGCAGGATGATTCAATGTGCTTAAAATTCGTTTCTATTTTATCTTCTACTTTGCTTACGATTCACGTGAAATAATGTTCCTCCATGGATTGCGTGATTTGAACGGAGGGTTCAATCGAAATTTGAAATATCAATTCGTTGGTCGTTTTATATCAATATCACTTCATTGTATCACTGAATATCTCAGGTCGTTACCATGACAGGGTTGAGAAGGTAGTTACTGACAGTCCTGATTTGCAGGTGGAATCCTGGATGACCGTCAAGGTTATCAACTAATTCGCAAGTAACCAACAATGGATAAATTGTCGCTGGGATCGACTAACAGTTGTAGTTGTAATGTGTAATCGAGGTTATTGTGAAGGTTTGGGGTGTTTTTAAATTAAAATTAAAAAAAAAAAAGTTTTGCGGTCCACTGTTTTCGACATCATTTGAGGGCCTGACACACAAACTTTGTAAACAAACATTTTATCACACTGATGATACATTCATTTCATTTTTATATTTGCTTACATATTATAAATAAATATTTATTGAGAAATCGTGAGATGCGCTCTGATGTGATGTCGGTTTCAGAAAAATGTTTTCTTTCATCTTGCCAACGTTTCGATCTTTATTGAGATCATCTTCAGGGCCTGAATTTTAAAAACGTCAGTTAAATTTAACAAATACAGGTAGGATAAGGAAAAAGTGAATTTCTGCAATGCAAAATATATATTTTTTTAATATTCATTCTAATTTCTAATCACTCAAAGTGTCTTCTGTGCAATTGTGCAATTACAATTAGACTAGAATGGCACAATTACACTGAAGACAAACATTTTGAGTGATTAGAAATAATTTTATTGAATACAAAAAATTTTTGTTTTGCATTAGATAAATTTATTTTTTTCACGTCCCACTTGTGTTTGTTAAATGTAAACAATTTTTGTAAATCCAAGATGATCCCAAGAAAGATCGAAACGTTGGCACGAAAAAGAAAATGTTTTGTGAAACCTACATCACACCAGACCGCATCTCACGATATCTAAATAGATATCGATTAACGGTTACCAATTTCCACACATTATAAATAAATAAATAATTGATAAATAACATTATACAACTTTTCCGTGTGATTAATCCACCCTTTTACTACTCATAAAACCGTTAGTTTTATAGAACGTAAAAATAATATAACAACAATCGTCCTATTTTTTAAAGTAAACAACAAAGAACAAGTTTAAAATAATAAAAAATATGTTGATAATTGAAAATCACAAGTGCTAATCATGACTAGAAGTCGTTTGTGGCTCTATAAAGACAGTTCTTGGTTTCCAATCGTAAATCTAAAATACAGAACAGAAGCATACATTTTTTGGAACTTTTAATATGCAATAATTGTATATAAATTCGATTCGATTGTACTATAATTATGTTTTATAATTATATATTTATTCGGAGATCGTGAGATGCTTTCAGGTGTGAGTTAGGTTTTAGTAATGGATTTTCTTTATCGTGTCAACGTTTTGATCTTTATTGAGATCTTCATGGCCTCAAAGTATTGTTTTCCGTGTAGATTAGTCATTCTTGTGAGTCGTTTTAAGTGTCCCCACAAACAAAAACAAACACTTTGACCCCTGAAGTTGAACTCAATAAAGATCGAAACCTTGGAACGATAAAGGAAATGTTTTTCCAAAACCTACGTCCCACCAGACCGCATCTCACGATTTCCGAATAATATTGTCTAACCGTCACTAATCACCACGCGTTATATATTTATTCATTGTGTTAATCTTTTCTGTTTGACATTTCGTAAATTGCAAGATCTAATACTAAAGTGGAGACGCAATATTTCTTTTATGGAACGTCTCGTCAGAATTCTTTCTTTGTCCGAGATTACGGGGATATCAAATTTAACATGATGATGTATCGATTACCATGTTGAGAAAAACAATTAGGGCAGCTACATCCAGTTATCTTGGTTGTATGCAGCAGCCTTTTTCTGACATTTTCACCCGTTATTGGTGCCACTGGACATTCTAACCAAACCAGAGTTTTGAATATCAGTCTGAGTATAAACTGGTCCGCTAATCGTCCTATTTACCAACCGATGGGAGACATTTACATCAGGTTTTACTACGAACAATTTGTTCAGCCCTGGCTAGTTCTACTCACAAACTACGTGTGCAGTGGACAAACAGTTTTCGAGTAGAACTATCCTTTCCCACTAGTGAATTGGTACATTCACTACTCCATAGCTATTTCTGTATGTTTTTCGCATTATTATGTCATAAGCCCAATCTCCGGGGTCTGTTTTATGGTGTTGTGTTCTGGCACGTTTTGTGTTCGAAATGCTACTTGCTCTGCATTATCTCAGCCATAGAAAAAAATCGATTCAATTTTAAGCAATATTCAGAAAACAGACTTGAAATTAAATCAAGTCATTAACCAAATACGTAACTTGATTTAATTAAAAAGCAAAACAAAATTTAGTTGGGGTTAAAATAAACTACTCAAAAATGAATAGGAATATTGCCAATTTTGTAGTATTTACTTTTTCTAGAATTTTATTATTAATTGAAATAAAATTTATTAGAAATTATTATGATTTTACTTTTAAGGACAACGTAATTAAGGGATTTTGAAAAGAACCATATAAAAGGTTTTAATTTCATGAGTTTGTTTATGCGATACAATTTTTTAAAAAATTAATTCATTGCATAATTATTCAGATATCGTGAGATGCAGTCTGGTGTGATGTAGGTTTCAGAAGAACATTTTCTTTTTCGTGCCAACATTTCGATCTTTTATTGAGATCATTTTCAGGGCTCAAAGTGTTGTTTTCCGTGCAGATGTGTCATTCTTATGAGTCGTTTTGAGAGTCCCCACAAGAATGCCACATCTACACAAAAACAAAGACTTTGAGACTACGATAAAGAAATTGTTTTTCTGAAACCTACATCACACTAGACCGCATCTCACGATATCTGAATAATTATGCAATATATTAATTTAAAAAAAAATGTATCCCATAAACAAATTTATGAAATTAAAATTAAAACATTACATTTTGAAGGAGCTGGCTCTTAGACGATCTACACACCGCGACCATTATTCGTCTTTTCTGTATCTCTATTCTTTTTTTTACTTAGAGCTCGTTAAGCTTAAGACATTTTACCGGACTCCAAAGCTTTATCAAGGGCTCCCACATGAATCCACCAGGGCCTGGCTTTTGCCTGTCTCCGAATCAAGAACCTCAGCCTGGACACGTTCGACTATTTCTTCTTTGCAGTATCTTTTCTGCCACTCCGAGTCTATACATATGGATCCGGAGTCTGCAGCGTCCAGTCACCAGCCGAACTATTATTCTCGTTCTAGCACGTCTTATATTTAGTAGATGTCCCGTTAGTTTCTGCGATGGTTCTTTGATCAACTGGTTTTTATGCTACATCTACATTGAACAGAGGACATATTCATAATCCATTGTATAATGGATGCGTGTTTGACAAGCCACAAAAGGGTTCAGGGCCAATACGTGTCTTCATCGAATTTTATTCCTAGGCCAATTTATCGAGCTTCCCTACTCTGCCCTGTAATCCGTGTATCCAGGCAAGGGTTTGCAAGATAGGTACGTACGTCGATGTGTTGTTGCCTGTATGAATATTATACGCACGTATATATACGTGTGTATATATATATATATATATATATATATATATATATATATATATATATATTTAACTTATTGAGATATCGTGAGA
>CM077107.1:21477841-21501711 GCA_039619505.1 Cimex hemipterus
ATATATATATATATATATATATTTAACTTATTGAGATATCGTGAGATGCGGCGTGGTGTGATGTAGGTTTCAGAAAAACATTTTCTTTATAGTGCCAACGTTTTGATCTTTTATTGAGCCCTGAAGATGATCTCAATAAAGATCGAAACGTTGGCACTATAAAGAAAATATTTTTCTGGTACCTATATCACACCACACCGCATCTCACGATATCTCAATAATTATCGCTTAACGGTCACTAATCTCCACATTAAAAAAATTCATTTTTTTAAATAATACTTTTTACTTTTTCACCAGAATATTACATGTGCTAATATATATTTTTTTTTAAGGAGGGTCAGAAATAACGTCCTAACCTCTCGGCTACCGCGTTCAATATAGCGTATATACATACAGTAGGCCATAACTGTTTAATTTGTAAATATGTCTATATTTGACATTTTATCATCGGTATTCAAAGATTTGGTCACAGTGCAGAACAAAAAAAAAGTTAATATGTAGCTCATCTAAAGTATTAATAGGACAATGTGTTGACTAAAAGAAATGGGTTACGTCAGGAAATGGAGGTTGTTTCAATCAGGAATGGTTTTTGACGTTTCCCCTTGCCCTACCCTCTTACATCACGCACTAAATTTCCTCTTTCCTCAGGTTTTCTTATGTTACCCTCATTAAGAAGTTTTGCTTCATAAACTTGACGGTTGTACGTAGTTTTATTAAAAAAAAAAAAAAAATTGAACCGTGACTATTTGTACATAACCAAGATAAAGATGCCGTTGATAAATGAATGTTGGTGAAACGAATCAGTCCTGTTTATTTTTCTATCTTCCTATAAGCATAGCGTTAATTTACGTATCGTTTCGTTAAAAATAAAATCCCTACAAACAAAACGTACATCAGAAAAAAAAGTATAATTTAATACGTGAAACATTTTAAAAATCCTTTCTTTTCTTTGTAGTACGGAGAAGTAAAAGGGAGCTTTATATCCATTATTTTAACCAGAGTCGAGTTTGAAGAAAGATCGGTTTGAAATGGAAACGTTTCCGTTGGTAATCAAACCGGCCAGTCGTTCGCATCATACTCCGTTCAAAACCGTGTCATGTTAAAAATTAAAATATATATGTGTGTGTGTAGCGATAATCGTTTGTGAGACTATTTTTAACAGGCTACTTACATTTGGCACGAGACGACAGATTGTAGCGTGTTTTCGTTTTCATTGGAACATATATATTTTTGACGATTTAACACCAATTCGCCTCATGTAAGAAGCGCGTAAACGATCCATAAATTTATAAAAATATTTATCTCGATCAATGTACAATACATATATATATAATATTATGTATGTATGATAATAGCTACATAATAATATTATATAGCTATATATAAATTTACATAAATATATTCTCCTTCTGTGCAACGTTAGAAAAAAGATCGGTAAAAGCGACATACGTGGACGAAATGCGCTCACAGCCAGAAACACACCCGATGCTACGCCATGCGACGCTACCCGATCCTACCCTACGCAAATACAATCTCCGATTTTCCGTAAGGTTGCATTACTCCCGTGCACATCTACCCGATGCTATGCTGCGCTACGCTACTCTAGCGAGCCCCACTGTCACGAATTTCGTCGGGTAGCATTGTGTACAGTCGAAGACAAAAGAACCTGGCGCTCATATTTTTATTCTAACTACATGTATTATTGTCGTTATATTAATTACAACATACTTATTTTAATATAAACCAAATTAACTGTGATTAAAAATTAATTCGTTTTTATTTAAAAAAATAATTTTAATGGCTCGATAGAAAATTAGTTAAAACACCGGAATAAGATTTCTTGATATAATGATTTTAACTTACAATTTATTGTACTCGCTTCGGCGGTGCATATACTAAAATTGGAAAAATTTATTACACGTTTTTGCTCATAAAATTTAATTAACAATTTATTTCATTGTTTTTCACTTAAAAATTCAACATTTTGTAATATCGGGTAGGATCAGAACAGGACACTCATTTTTTTTTTTTTTTTAAAGTTTGTTTCAAACTAAGTTCATGTAATGTTGTTGTTATATTAATTACAACATGTTATTTTAATGTAAACCAAATTAACCGAGATAAAAAATGCGTAAGTTTTTGTAAACATTGTTTAATTCTTATGGTTAGGAGTAACTTTATTTAAAACAAACAATTTATTAGATGGTTGTGCTCATAAAATTTAACTAACAATTTATTACAAGGTTTCGCTCAAAATAGTGCATTGAGAACAAACGATGCGTTGCGATTGTGATTTTTGTGACAAACGCTGTGGACTGTACGCGATGTGAACTTGCCTCGGATAGATGTACACACCCCAGCAAAACGTGGCAAGGCGTCGAGTAGCATCGGGTAAGTGTCCGACTTAATACTTATTGAGCTTAATGCATAGCGTCTATAGAAGACGGCAATTTCACTGCGTTTATTGCTTTATTGTTTTTTCTATGAAAAACGAGAAGAAAATATATTTGTAATAAGTTGCGATGAAGCCCGATAGCAATAATTTACGTTTTGAATTTTAATATTACGGTTTGTCGTTTTAATTGTTTTTCTGTCCTAGTTGAGAGAAGACGGTGGAAGTTTAAGACATGAAACGAATTGGATTCTTTAAAACATACTAGTAAATGGCTCATTTCTCTATGTATTCCGGACAAGGGGATATCTAAATATAATAATTTTTCTATTTTTTTGTTAGTTTTTTTCCTTGGGCAATAGAAAAAAATGCAATACGTGCTTGTTAGGCTCTCTGATCCTTGCTCGTTGTAATGAAGTAGGTTTGAACCTTTATAACCCGAATTATTTGATGAGCGACCTAGTATAAAAAAAAAATATTAAAAAAAAATCAGTAGACAAAATTAACGTACTTGTATGTAATAGCACCGATTATGTTGCTCCAACGAGGTTCAGGTGGGTGTATTACTATTATAATGGGGGGAAGGTGCATCCTGCATTTTTTTCGGAATCGGACCCGATACTCCGACAGTATCACCACGTCCTCGCCTTAACATTCAATATTATATGGGTTAAGAGTTTTCAGATGAAAGTGTGATTTTTAAGAACAATATTTTATTTGTGAAAGTTTTACGAAACTGAAAATACCTAACGTGTCAAAACTGTTTTAATTTTTGTTTTTCAACAGAATAAACTTATTTGTATACTCGGCAGACGGTTCATTGCCATTGTGGATTCTGTATTTTATGTTATTAATCAATACAGTTTTCACGATACTTAGATTGAAAAAAAAAATATATATATGTAGGGATTAGTGACCGTTAATAGATAATTATTCAGCTATCGTGAGATGCGGTCTGGTGTGATGTAAGTGTCAGAAAAATTTTTTCTTTATCGTGCCAACATTTCGATCTTTTATTAAGATCATCTTCAGGGCCGGTGATTTTGAAAAGCGAATTTGTTCAATGCAAAATATATTTCATATTCAATCAAAGTATTTGAGTGAGTAGAAATACTTTGATTGAATATAAACTATGTTTTGAATTGTATAAATTCACTTTTCCACATCCAAATGTATTTGTTATATGTAAACAGGCTCTGAAGATGATCTCCATAAAGATCGAAACGTTGGCACAAAAAAGAAGACGTTTTTCTCAAACCTAAATCACAACAGACCGCATCTCACGATCTCTAAATAAAAATTCGAAAAAAATTTCTTTGCCAGAATTAAAATAACATACCGGTAAGACCTACCTCTATTTTTTTAAACGACGGTTCGCAACAGTAGAGGTTAGATCAACGCTAGGAGTACCAGTGTTTTTGAAACAAAAACTCCCATTTGTAAGTATGCCGGGTTCGAATTCAGGGCCGCCGGATTCGAACCTTTGACTTTACCTTTCTCTGTTGAGCGCCTTGTCAACGCCTAATCCGTTCCGGCCACCAACGCCCAGGTATACCTCGTATATTCTCCTGTTTACTATATATAATGCGACCCATAATAAACAATGAGTTTAGAATAGAATAGGTAAAAGTTATCTTTAAAAAAATAGATTGTTTTTTATAACATTCTATTCCCAAGGAAATAGCAACCGAGAACGTCGTGGGTTTTTTTTTAAATTTCGGAAACGGATGGACATTCAACAAGGCGAAACCGGTTCCGCGATGTGGACGTTTCGCAAAAAAAAGCCACCCTTAGAACTCATTAAGAGTTCAATTAAGACGAGAAATATAAATAAACTTGGTAATTAAACCTGGGATTCGACATTCGCGGGCAACTGACCAAAAATGTTATTGTACGTCGCTAATCCGTTCTTTTTCAGCGAGTGCCAAAGTGTTTGGGGCCTGTGGTGTGTGTGTGTGGGGGGGGGGGGTTCTTCTTTGACATTTTTATGCCCGACTCCAGTCACCTTTTTGGGTTTGCTTTTAGTGTTTGGTCGTTAGCTCGATCCCTACTTTGTAGCAACGCGGGCGCCATTACTCCAGAAGGGAAGGGGTTGATGATTTACTGTTAGCAGGCCCCAAGGACCACTGATATATGTGTTAATATGTGCTCCCGGACTCACAGACAGCCGCTCATCCTTTAAGCATCATAGCAAAACATAACGGATAAATAACATATAATGCCCACTTTTTTAGACAAATAAAATAATCAATAACTAAAATAGGGCTAAATTTATGAAAATCATCTCACAGCCCGTTCTGCTCTTTGGAGGATGAGATCTAACGTATCGGATTTACTCGTAAAAAATATTTCTATAAATATACAAAAAATAAATTTACTTGTAGGCCAAAATATTGCTAATTTATTGCTTTCAGGTCCATTCTATAATTACTGTGTAGAGATTAGTGACCATTAATTGATAATTGTTCAGATATCGTGAGATGCGATCTGGTGTGATGTAGGCTTCAGAAAAACATTTTCTTTATCGTGCCAAACTTTCGATCTTTTATTGAGATCATCTTCAGTGCCTGGGATTTACAAACATTGTTTACATTTAAAAAATACGTTTAGGATGTAGAAATGTGAATTTATACAATGCAAAATATAGTTTATATTCAATCAAAGTTGGTCACGATAAAGAAAACGTTTTTCTGAAAACTACATCACACCAGACCGCATCTCACGATATCTGAACAATCTATAATTACGTTTTTTATTGGCTAAAATTGTTTTATGATAAAATGGTTTTGAGTAGTTCTTTTCTTTTGAGTTTACTTTTTTTGCATTTCATTATTACATTTTCCATGGTTTCCGTTTGCCCCCTATACTCACAAGCTGGTCAGTCTGATACATTGATTTTGTTTAAGTAAGAGACGAAGTCGGTTTATTGTGTGCTTGATCCTTCAACCCGCCTTTGAAAATGAGGTTGTATTTTTTTTTTGTGGGTGTGTAAAACCCTTCTTTTTTTCATTCTGTGTGTCGCTGTTTCGAAGATTTAATTGTCCATCGTGTATTAAATCTGGTGGTTCCTGAATAGCGTATTGGACGCCATCTTCCCAGTGTTTTCGCCAATGTAACCACTCTTTCCTTTCAATACTGCAAGGTCCCGTACCCACGCTAGTTTGTTCTAGTTGTCAGTCGCATTGCACCTGCGATATTTCAATTTGGTCAGCAGTGATACAGAAATAATAGACTTTTTTGTTTTTTTAAGGAATCCGAATAGTTCATCTGAATAAATACTGATTTCCTATGGCAATTTAATAAGGCGTTCGTATTTATATCTGGGGGTGATACAACGGGAAATCTTGCGGAATTTCTTTTTCGAGCCGTCTATAGTGGTAGACCAAAGGCGTGTCTAGCCGAAGGTCGTGGGTTCGAATCCCGCTCGTAACGCGGAATTTTTTGTTATCTCAACCAATACTTTGCTACAATCACATGGCGTCAGGTGGTTCCATATAAAAATTCATAAATCCTCTGGGTTATTATTAAAAAAATATATTTTGAAAAATGACAAAAAGGAGGGAAAATTCGAAAGGTGGGGTTGAGGTGGGAAAGGTAGTGTCTCACTAGATCGAAGTCACTATGACTCAAGTGGTAAAGCAGCGGCGTATCTAGCGGAAGGTCGTGGGTTCGAATCCCGCTCGTGACACTGACTTTTGTTATCTCAACTAAAAACCTTACTTATTTGACTTATTGTTTAAGCGGACTACGAAAACCAGGGAATGTATATACAGAGCGATCCCCAAGCCATCTACCTCAGACTTCTTTCTTGAAAACAATATTGGCAGAAAATAAATGACAATATTTTGGAAGTTTTAGAGATATTTCATCTCAACGTCGTTAAAAAGTGCTAGAATAGCAGCGTTTAAACTGGACGACATAAATAAATCTAATGATTTTATATCAGTTGTACGTTAATTGTTTATGTATGTTGTAATATTGTTACTGTATTGCTTTTATATTTGTTGTTTTTATTTTATACGACTATAACAGAGTAAAAATTTTTTTTCGTTGCAACTATTTGATAAGTTAAAATTTATATTCACCAAAGAATTGTATTATTCAGGCCATATTGGTATTAAATTATATACATCGAGGCTCCCTTTTTATGTTGGTTTTCGAACCGGTGAATTCTATTTAGTTCAACTAATAGCTACGCACATAAAAAAATATCGGTATTTTAATTAAAATCCGACAGATTATAGTGGATATACGTACGTGATATTCAGCATTCGTGTGCTTCTTTTCCGAATGCGAACAAACTGAAGGAATATAAAAAAAAAAACTGTTAAAATGAAAGCTGAATCCGCCTCTGGAGTCTTTCCCACGTTTCGGCGATCAGGTGTAATTTATACAAATGTATTGAAAGTCTATTAAAGCCTAAACCTAATACATCTCCGAGCTCTCGTCCTTGGTCTCTAATCAGTTCAATTTGGATCCGGGCCGGCCACATTTATAAATACGTCTTGATGGATCTGAATTTATAAATCCGGCGTCCCCGTCTACCTGGCATTGTCACAGGGAATAACAGCATTATAAATCCGGATTTAAAAGAGTCTCCTGTTTTTGATAAATTGTGAACATGGGTTGTTTATGTGACTTGTTTCGCTAGCCTTCTTGCGTCTTCACGTCGTACTAGAATCAAAAATAGGCTTAACCAATAACTAAGTTGATTATTTTTGGGATTTATCAATTCCAGAAACCATGGGCATGGAGCAGATTGTAATTTTTTTAAATTTAATTAAATTCAATTGTTTTGTTGTTCAATTAATTCATCGTTCCGAAACAATAACAAAAATCGACTGCTCAGAATGTCTGCGTAAAACGTCCAAATATTCGCTGGCGTTGTATTTGGTAAGAATATATTTATTGTTAGATTTAATGATTCGAAAGAATCTAATTCAGATTCAGGTTATTAGGTTATTCCTGAATTTTTTCTCTTAATTAACCTCTGAATTATAAATATGCAGACGTATGGGTCCTATAAAATAGACAAGCAGGGAAGGATTTTTAGTCACTATCGCTGTTGAGCAGGGATAGTTGGCGTTTTGTTGAAAATGTTGAGAGTATGCGCATGATAATTCGAATTTCACAAAGCAATTGATGAAATTAACTTGTTTATTCAGATATCGTGAGATGCTGTCTGGTATGACCACCAAATGTTGTTCCAAAAACTACATCACACCAGACCGCATCTCACGATATCTGAATAATTATCAATTAACGGTCACTAATCTCTGCACAAAATTAACGTGTTTACCAACTGATTTATCAAATTATTAGCTATGTTTTTTTATCGATCGTTCTTTCTTTCTGTAAGTACTATGATACGAAATATCCTTAAAACAGACAATCGACGAGATTACAGGTTACAGAATCGATCTATTATTGTGACGAGTTCGAGTGCAACTAGTGATGTTAGTCACTATTGTGAAATAAACCTGGTTCAGTGTAAAATTTATTTATAAAATCTCACCATCCAGTTCGGTAATTAAGATGACATCATTCGTCTCCATAAATCTAACGCATCACATTCATAGCTGCGCGTAACCCGTCTATTATTAAATTCGACCTCTGCAGATAGCTGAAAGATGGGCTTCCACCGAACAAAGTCCGTTTTTAGAAACGGCTAGAAAAATAACTTCTTTTTTTTTTAGTGAGAATCGCATTTGGCAGGTTACCTAATGCCGGCTATTACGCTTCTAGGTTATAGACGACAGTAATGTATATCTCTTTTTCTTGGATCCGTTAACTACATCAACCAATTCTCCAATCCCATTGACTAAACATGAATAATATCATATTAATTGGGTTATTTCCTGTTTTTATTGTATGTTTGCTTTCATAGTAAACCCTTAGGGTAATTCTTATCAGGCAGGTTATCTTAAAATTTGTATACATTTGTAGAATTGAATTCATTATTCTACAAATCGAACAAGCAGTACTTGGTAAAAGCCCTGGATTTCTAATTTTAAAAGTTGACACTTCCAGGGTAGATTTTGGTACAAGTTAGCGTAACATGCGAGTTACGCTTGTTGTTTTTAAAGATCCATACCAGCGTATCCATAGTAATTAGATATGTGTAGAGATTAGTGACCGTTAATCGATAATTATTCAGATATCGTGAGATGCGGTCTGGTGTGATATATGATATAGGTTTCAGAAAAACGATTTCTTTATCGAGCCAACGTTTCGATCTTTATTGAGATCATCTTCAGGGCCTGGGATTTACAAACATTAGTTACATTTACAAAATACATGTAGATTGTGGAAAAGTGAATTTATACAATGCAAAACATATTTTATATTCAATCATAGTATTTCTACCCGCCCAAAGTGTATCTCTTTTGTGTATATTGTTCTGTATATAACTTGATTGAATATAAAATTGTATAAATTACTTTTCTACATCCTAAACGTATTGGTTAAATGTAAGCAATGTTTGTAAATCCCAGGCACTGAAGATGATCTCAATAAAGATCGAAACGTTGGTATGATAATAATAATGTTGATTTACACTTATAAATTATATTATATGTATATATATATATAACATACATATACTTGCGGATATTACTTATTATATTGTGTATAAGTGTAATTAGAATGTTACATTAGAATTAAGGTTGGAAATATTTAAATTTTGAACTCAATAAAATAAATTTCTCACTGGATGTTTTCATTATAAGAAAGGCTCTGTGTTGATTCGTTCTCATTTTTTTGTAGGTGTTGATGAAATTCAAATTACAAAGTTTCATAGAAACAGAATTTCGGTTCCTTGAAATTGAAAATTACTTATTGAGGTATCGTGAGATGCGATCTGGAGTGATGTAGGTTTCAGAAAAAATTTTTTTTTTATTGTGCCATTTTTCTGAAACCTACATCACACCAGACTGCATCTCACGATATCTGAATAATTATCTATTAACGGTCACTAATCTCTACACATTCCAAATTATGTACTTTCGATTTTTCTGGTTATTACGATGACGCATAGGAATAAAATATGATGTAATTTTAAACTCGGCCAATAAGTTATAAAAGCTTGTGTCCCTAGAATAACAGCAGTCCGGGGAAAACAAGAAACACATCCATATGTATAGACTAGTACCTGAACCAGCGGAGGTCCTAGTCAAATAATTTCTGTACTTATGAATTTCCTTTTCCCTGCGGCTTCTTTGATCCGAGGGTAAACAGTCCTAAAGGTCTATTAAAAGGGCTCAGTTTATGGTTATTAGCTTAGGGGCGGGAAGCGCCTCTTTTGTTTTATTAAGCCGAACAGTTTGGAAACGCTGTCGGAGCTTTTCGCCCGGAGCCAGTTGCAACATTTTTCCTTGAACGATTTATATTTTATCGGTGTGGCTTCTGACGGAAGATAAGGGCTGAAGCTACCCTTCGCGCTCGCTCTATCCCTCTCTAATTTATGATGACGTGATGAACAGACGTCATAAACCACACTAGGCTCTGTGTTATCGGCATTTGTCTTGATTTGTGGCCCGTCAGACTTAGCCAGTATCTTAGCAATACCAATACTTATACCCGCAGCAAAACTAGTCATTCTTTTTTCTTTGTATATAAAAAAAGTGCATTTTCTGTAAAAATTAAGTAAAATCTAGTTCAATTCCAATTGCATTTCACTTTCTATTATAATCTCAATGAATACGTTCCTCATTAATTTTGACGATCATATCCAAAAAGATTTATTTTCGTTTTACTGAACTTTAATTTTCCATCTTTCCACTGATATTCCGACGTTACACCATAAATTTTTGCTTCGTTTGAACTATTTTCTTATTATTGTTAGACGTGTGTCAATTGTTACAAATTAGACTTGTGATATTTACTGTTAAGGCCAGCGAGGTGACCCCCCACCATTTTGGTCCGTCTATAGTGGTAAAATGTGCCCCTAGTCAGAACAGGAAGGTAACTATACAAAACGTTTATTTTTTGTGCAAATAAGTTAAAATCTATAAGTAAAAAAAAAGAAACCTCTGTTTCATTTATTATCATCTATTTACAAATGAATTAAACGTTTTCAGGTTCACAATTTTTGATCACGCTTCATTTGACCAAAATTTTTTTAATGTAACAACATGTCAAATGAGTGCTGGACAGCGATTTTCTTGATTTGTAGGCGGTGAAAAACAAATTATCCAGACAAAAGGTCTGAATAAAATTTACGCCGACATATAAAGTTGGAAATATGTTTTAAAATTTCGAACCTGTCATTATTTTCTTTTGACACAAAATTTAAAATCTATCCATAAAACAAACGTCGTTATTGTTATTATTATAATTAATATTGTTTAGTTTAAACACTGAGATTAGAATGTATCATATTACTAATTTCCCTTAGATATTTTATCTCGCCTACAGTTCGATCGAAAATGTTTTTTTTTTTTTTTCGTTTTTGTAAGTGATTTGTTGTTACGTTTTTTTATTCAAATTTTTTTGTTCATATTTACTTTTAATTTCCCTCGAGAACGGGATTTTCCCCCCGATGTGAAAACGCCGGTCCTAATCCTTACCCTTTGCCCGGCCTCTTCTTAGACCAATTTCTGCCAACATTTCTTCTTCAAAGAGTCTTTGTGAGGGTCTTCTTTCATCCTGTCAACGATGTCCCTCTATTTGATCACACCGGATAGAACATTGGGATCATCATCATCATATTTTCCTTGTAGAAAAGTTTGTATTTTTCCGTTACACGGGATGCATTTTATGATAGACCCAGTTTTTTTCGTTGTGGTTCGCCCGTGGGTATTATTATTTGAAAACTATTTCTGGAGTGTCATGTGTCATTACCAATGATGCACAAATTTCAGCTAATCCAGTCGCAAAGTTTTATTTTTATTTTGATTTAATAATAACAGTACTATAATTCTACTATGAGTAATGATTATGGTTAATTCCATGAAATTTTGTAGTCCGATTGGCCCAATGAATTCTTTTCAATTAATTAATCTTTAAGTGAGGTATTGGTTGAGATAAAAAAGTCATTGTCACGAGCGGGATTCGAACCCACGACTTTCGGTTCAATACACCACTGGGTTGGTGGAGTATTTAACCGAAGGTCGTGGGTTCGAATCCCGCTCGTGTCACTGCCTTCTTTATGTACTACGTACAATACATACATAACGGTTAATCAATTGAAAATAATTAAGTTAATATTTTACTTTATATAATTATATTAACGTTTCAAACTCGCCTTGTCACACATCACATTTTTTCTTGTTTTATATTTTTTAATATAATTATTCAGATATCGTGAGATGCGGTCTGGTGTGATGTAGGTATCAGAAAATACATTTTCTTTGCCTTGAAAATGTTTTTCTGAAACGTACATCACACCAGACCGCATCTCACGATATCTGAATAATTATCGATTAACGGTCTCTCATCTCTACCCAATTATTTCATGTAATTGAAAAAGATCGTTCCATTATCTTGTATATTTTCAATTCAAAATACTGTTTTATTAATTACTGCATTGGGAGACTTGTGTACTACTCGTTGGTGAACGGTGAACGGTGAATTCAGGCGAAAGTTGTGCCCTTTACGATAACGATAACATTGTATCTCTTTTATGATTTTATTGAAGTAATAATGCCGACGCGCGACCCACAACCCGATAAGGCTGAAAGACCTTTTTATAACAAGAGAATTCCCGCTAATAGGGATGTAGTAGGGAACAGTCTGGCGGTACCGTCGTGAAATTCGGCGACCGACCCACCTGACCGTTAATAAAAGTGACAAACCGTACGATTCGAAGTGTATAGGAATAAAATAGGGCGGGAAAAAGTCGAACCGCATTCGCCTGAATATAAAGTTTACATCGTTTCATCGTTTTGTTTAACGCCCCCGAACCTCAAAAGCGATGGTGAAGGCTTTTCTTTCCAATGTGTAAATGGCGACACCCACGTGGTCGTTCGTCGGGGTCGAATTAGCATCGTATTTGATTATATTTATACGCTGCTCTGACACAACGGGATTTGCATTGGATTTTTCGGTCTGTCAGCCCTCTCTGAAATTATAATTAGGACTAATCATCGATCGAGGTAGTCTTGGCAAATGTTTAAAAACAACATCCTCGTCATCTCCTTTATCTGTCTAACAATGTCGTTCATTCGAGTTAATTAGTTGTTTGAAACAGTTGATACAATAATAAAAATATGTTTTCAAGCCATTTACAAATCATAAATTGTCTTTAAAATTTTCTGATTCAAGTTGTACAGTTTTTCGAAGTTACCTGGTAAATTTAAAGTTCTGAAAGTGGCAATGGCTTGTTTTTCACGCCGCAATTTCGCGCCAATTATTAACCAACTCGTTAAAAGCAAAATCGTGTATGGTTTGTTCTCATAGCCCTCGATGCACGGCACAGACCAGTTTAATCAGGGATGGCTAACTAAGCAAGAAGGAAACCAAAATTGTTTTGAAATTCGTTTATTTGTATATGAATAAATCTTTCGTTAGTATGCTTTTAGAATGAAAGTATTTATTAGCGTGAAGGTTAAAAAGTTATGGAGGAACATCGAGTACTCCATCACCCTAATTGAATTAATGGCATGTAAATAGGTGTGAACATATTTAAGAATGAATGGGTTTGGAAATGCATGTAGCGTGCTGAATTGACCTGGCTGTTGACAGCACCTCTCCCTGGAGCCAAACGTCGGTGGCTGGACGGATAACTTTGAGGTCCATTCTCCCGGTCAGCCAACACCCGGGTTTGAATGATTCGCGAGTCTACCGGCAAATTTTTTGTTTGTGATGGTTTCTTTATTCCGTGTAACTTTAATACGTATTGTGTTACATATTGTCGCATTTAGAGGGTGAACGGTATCGTAATCTCGTGCCAAAAGGTCCAGGCTTCTACGTCATACCAGTCATCAAAGATCCTTCGTCAGGATTGACCTGTAGTCCACGGCTACCGAACCCTCACCTTCCAAGATTCCCAGGCTTTCCTGGTTAGCCGGGATACAAGCCTGGCCTGCACCGTGGGCAGAATAAAGCAGAGTTGAATCTTGGAGCTGTAGAGAGGTTGGACAGGACACGAGACGAACAGCCTAATTCCGGTCCCTGTGTTAGAGGCTGAGTCTTCATCTTGACGTAGTTCACCAAAAGGATGGAACAGTGACCGCCGCTTGCAAGATCATCAATGATAATCCCTCTTAATGAAGAAATAAAGCAGCTTATCAGCTCTAAGTAGTAACTGTAACAGTTATTAAAGTAATTCTATTTTTCCATATAAGAACACCGCTGCACCTCTGAGTGGAAAATCCCTTAGCACAGAAGAAAGAGAGGAAAAAATGATTTTTGTATTTATTGTATTTTTTTAGCTCTTTTTTGAGTAAACAACTTTAATACAATAATGGATATCATTGTAAATTAATTTAATTGAAATCATTTAGTATAACAGTCACTGAACAATTTTTCCTTGAATCAAAACAGTCGAGAAATTATTCAGATATCGTGAGATGCGGTCTGACTTTAAGCTGTGTGTCCGTATGTAGATGAAATTTGTTCAGAGTTCTTTCAGTTCTTTCATATTCTTCGTTCTTCTCGTGAGGAAATGTGTAGAGATTAGTGACCGCATCTCACGATATCTGAATAATTATCGATTAACGGCCACTAATCTCTGCACAGTCGAGAAAAATGAATTTGTCGTCTATATTTAAAAGTTGGATAATTTTCGATCATTATTCATTTGACACCGGATAAAGCGCGTTGGCTTTCGCCTTACTTGTTTTGTAGGTGGTGAAAGTCAAATTACACTGGAATCAAGATCCGACATCCTGCTTGGCCTGTGTCCTTTGCAGAATATTAAATTCAGGAAAAAAATACATCAGAAACTAAAAAAATTTAGAAATATTAGTTTCGCCTGTCGCATTCGTTTTGAATTATTATCAATATTTTGTTTAATCAATGTTCTTTGTACTAATAATCGATTTTGATATAGTTTTAACAGAATGTATTTACTCGAAACAGGGAACGTTTAAAAACATGATTTTCAATTTTGTCAGCTGGCCTAAATTCAGTTACGTTTGATTTCTGTCAATAGTTATCGAGATTTTTTACCTCTCGAGGCTGGTTACTAATGTCGACTTGGCAGCCTCGTAGATGTTTCCGTTTTATACTTAATTTAATTTGATTAATTACCACCACTTGACTACAAGCGTTTCTTTCTTTAGCGCATTTAGACAAATGCTTTATTTTTCACACAAGGCCTGGATTTAGTTCTGCCATTTTCTACATCGCCTTGTTCTAGGATTTATTACATTTAAATAAATAACATCGCTTCACTTCACTTTGGGAAATTTCTTTTTGTTTAAACATAACTTTTTTCGTTTTACGATAGACAGAATTTATAGAAAACTGTATAAAATCGTCTCTGGATCTGTTGTAGATGCGCCTGTGATGGCGTTGACGATGCATTAGACCGATGTTCAATCCATCACCTGCGTGACACCGGTGTCTACTTAGCCAGATGTCGGCCATTTGTGGACACAGGTCGAGCAAAAACAATGACGCGTGTTTTCACTTAACAATAAATCTCCTTGCCTTTATTAATGATTGATTAATGTCCCTCGATTTCAAATTGATGGGCTGTCCCAATATTTAATACGACTCGGAAATGTACTTTTTGTATTATCTTCGGCCAAGAATTCAGGGGAGTCTTTTACTTGAAGTAAAAATGGCTGACCACAAGCAACCTTTCTCAACATGTCGGATTGATTTATCACATCATTACTACGTTAATATACTATAATTCATATACAACTAGGAAAGGTTTTTAAATTTTATTTTGCCTCGCAGCTGTCCGTGTTTTTTACGGATAATTCTTGGTTGATTGTTCATGTAGGTCATTGGTATTGGTAACTGTATTCCTTTTTGATAGTGCCGTACTTTAAACGGTTTACTTGATAAATATGAGTTACAGCTGTGTGTATTCACAAGGTTTTCAAGTTGAATACATACTTCCATCAGCCTATATCAAAATATATAAAGCATCCCGACTAAACACAAAATTACTCAAAAACACCCCTCTGCAACAAGACCTGATGATGATGATGATTATGATGATGTAATATTTCAGGGTGTCGTATACTGCGCCCTTTAAGAGCTATTGTATCCCCCATTCTCTGCCTCAAGCACATCGGTGAGTCCTTATTCGTCAAGAAACTTGATTAATAGGCCCGGTTTTAATGGTTCAAGCTCTTCTATGGTCACATTGTCCATTCCAAAACACTTCCTCCTCCGGGCTAATGTTGGTCCGCAGTTCAAGTGTGTTGGTGTCTCTTCTGCTTCTTTGCAGTATCTACATGTGCCATCTTGGATTGTTCCAATCTTCTGTAACTTAGAAAGAGGCTGTCTTTTATTCTGTGACCTTCGTGAGCTCGCGCATGACCTGCGTAACTACCCCGGGAACGCTGGCCGGGCGACAGCATGTAAGCGTTGAGGACGTAATGATCATGCTATAGCACCACGAATGCGTGAATGAGCGTCGGGTGCGGATAGTGAATCAGCGGTGCTCTAAGATCGTGTGTTCTTTGCACAGTTGTGCGTATGACCGGCGTGGTACCCTTGGGGAAGCGAAGGATCCGACCACGTAGGCTTGGCCTATGGCGTCCCTCGAATGGGCATGATAGGTGTAGGCCGAGCGCGATATGAGACCTTTTGACCGTACGCAGTGCTCATCTAGGGGGTGGGTAGCACTCTCACTTAAATCGGCGTTCCCGAAAGTTTCTACGCTGGGGAAGCCTCCCACTCAGAGAGATAGAGTTCGTCTTCTCTATCTAGGGAGCATGCGGGAGAGCAGGCTGATGTATTTCGACCTGCTATCCCTTTCCATGCGACATTCCAATTCGAACAAGATGAGAGCGAGATAGTAACAGCCCTTAGGGGTGCGAAGCCTGTACATCAGCGCTCAGGCGGAGATGCGTCAGCTCTCATTTTGAGAAACGGCCACATCCGGTAAGAGCTCTATATAGCTTAGGTACGGACGTTAAAGATCCTCTGGCCATCCTATGGCCAAGAGTCCGGAACGAAATGTCTTCTTTAGATGTCCATTTAGTCTGCAGTCCTGTTAGGATTCGCAGTCTGTTCCTGCTTCCTTTGACACATTCTGTGATTTCTTTCCTGCCGAAATTGGTTAGAAGATTCTTGGATTGTCTGTGTCCAATAAGTGAATTCCAAAGTTCCCTCATTTTCTTTTTGTACCTCTGTCTGAGATATTCGTTAATAGGATGAACACCTATGCGACAGAAGGGTCGCAACAAGACCTAAGTAACGAAAAAAAAGAAAAATAGAAACGCTTAGATTGCATAAACCTGCCTCAAAGATGGCAAAAAGCCAAAATTTGTCTGACATAAAACGAGCTAGGGCAGCGCGGATCGAAATGATCGGAAATGTCCAGGCTACAGGTCAATCGCACGACAGATTTCAATAAGAGATTTTCTAATTTACTCGGATTATGTACATTAATAAAAATAATCGTCTTACAAACCGTGGGAATAATAATATAAACACCCCTCTTGTCTTATCGAAATATTGTAATAGGAAAACATTGGCTTGATGAAATCTCACCGATCCAACCGGATCTTTCTTATTCAAATTATCCATATTCTGACGCATACCTCTGACCTTTTACTCAGACTCGTCATCAATAAATCAATCTTTTTTTTTTTTTTTTTTAATTCTTCATTATTCAAAACCGTGTCGACAGCAACGATTTGACAACACCGCCGTATGATATTTCATTTAATTAAGTCTTTTTATGTAGTATAAGGGTTGGAATTATTTTCATTTGTAAGTTGGGAGATTTCCTTTCAGTAGGAAACTAAGCAGAAGCCGTTTCGCTATTCGTAATGAAAAATCCCTTCCTTCTAGCTATCCAGATTATCTTATTTCGAAACCGACCTGGCATCATTCGAGAAGAAACTTGTTTCTTTGGTGCGCAGGCCACATCATTTTATCTTCCTTCGAAAACGAAAAGCGGTAGCGTTCCATTTTATCTTCTCTTGTTATTTTATAACAAAAAAGAACGAAATTTTGTTGTCTGTCTGTCTGTCTGTCTGTCTGTCTCTCTCTCTCTCTCTCTCTCTCTCTCTCTCTCTCTCACTCTCTCTCCCTCCCTCCCTCTCTCTCTCACTCATACTCTCTCTTTCTCTGTTTCTCTCTTTGTTCCTCTCAATCTGTTTCTCTCACTCATACTCTCTCTTTCTCCCTCTCTCTTTCTCTGTTTCTCTCTTTGTTCCTCTCTCTCTGTTTCTCTCACTCTCACTCATACTCTCTCTTTCTCTCTTCGTTTCTCTCTTTCTTCCTCTCTCTCACTCTTTCTCTTTCTCTTTCTCTTTCTCTTTCTCTCTCTCTCTCTCTCTCTCTCTCTCTCTCTCTATCTGTCTATCTATCGCTATTTTCCTACCTTTTTGTATCTATCTCCCTCCCTCCCTCTCATTCTCTCTTTTTCTCTCTTCGTTTCTCTCTTTATCCCTCTATCTCTCTCTCTCTCTTCGTTAGGTCTCTTGTCTTGCTAAAACATACTTTCCTTTGCAAAATGCAGCCCGTTTTAAATTCACGTCATTCTAATGTGTAGGAGCATAGTAAAACAAAAATATTAAATTTGCTCACGATGTGTGGTGTTAGTCAAAAATAGCTATTGCCGCCACATTAAGTGAGTAATTGAAATTTATGAGACCAGATCAGTTGGTGTTTTTGAAATTGGAGTGAGATCAGTCTGAAAAAACAAAGGATTCGTTATTAACGATCCGTTGGGCAATTACGACGTGATGTAATGGGGCTTGTATTAAACTCGGTCTCCACATAAAACAAGGCTGCTTCACTGATTTATCGAAAAGGCTGTGATTTGTGCTGCGGGGTTCCAAGTCTCCCTTTGCTTGACACTTTCCAGTCTGCTGTTTACAATCGGCGATTTATCGTGGGGTTAGGGCCCGTTTTGAAATAAACTTCAACATCTCACTCGGGGCGGCTCATGCGTTATTCAATAAGGCAGTAAAACTTTGTTTAAACTATTAGGTATTCATTTGGAGTCGGGATGTTTACCCGAAGTGAATGTAAATAAATTGTGGCCAGGATTATTTTTGTTTCGGATTTACTTTTTCGGCTAATGGCCATTTCACGCTTATTTACATGGTTGGTGGAAAAGGATGATGATACCAGACCAAATCGGCTTTTTTGGATGTATGCGGCGATAAACATGCAAGGCGGGTGGCCAGCCAATTTTCTCTCTCACCTTAATTTCTTACGTCCGTCTTTTTAAGCAATTTCACTATAAATAAACATAAGAATGAATTCTTATCCTTAGCAATTGTTTGATGTTCCTGAAATTTATGAGATTCCATAGAATTAATTAATACAGAAATAGTACAAATTTCGACATAAATATTTTAGATTGTAACGTAAACTAACACTGTAAGAGTTTTAAAAAAGGAAAAACTCGGAAAAACAAACCGATCACGACAGATAGCATAATGCCGCCTGACGGACATGACACAGACAGACAGAAAACATGGCAGCCCAGGAGGATGTATGCAACTTCCTAACCAGAGATAAAACACAAAAATTGTTAATTATTTACATAAATATTTATAAAATATAATAATTACATATAATAACAATTCGATATATATATAGGGTGGGAAGTTGTCCGAATGGATCGAAGTCACTATTCTCAAGTGGTAGAGCACGGCTTACTTAGCCAAAGGTCGTGGGTTGGAATCCCGCTCGTTACGCTGACTTTTTTTATCTCAACCAATAATTAAAGATTAAATAATTATTAGTTATTTGGTTAATCGGACCACGAAATCAATGGATTTAATAAGTTAAATGAATTATATCGTGAGATGCGGTCTGGTGTGACCTAGGTTTTGGAAAAATATTTTCTTTATCGTGCCATCGTTTCGATCTTTAATTCAGATATCGTGAGATGCGGTCTGGTGTGATGTAGGTTTCACAAAAGCATTTTATTTATCGTGCCAACGTTTCGATCTTTATTCAGATATCGTGAGATGCGGTCTGGTGTGATGTACGCTTTAGAAAAATTAATTATTCAGATATCGTGAGATGCTGTCTGGTGTGATGTAGATTTCAGAAAAACATTTTCTTTATCGTGCCAACGTTTCGTTCTTTATTGAGATCATCTGCAGGGCTCAAAGTTATTGTTTTCTCCGTAATTGTGTCATTCTTGTGTGTTGTTTTAAGAGAGCCCCACAAAATTTGAGCGCTGAAGATGATCTCAATAAAGATCGAAACCTTGGCTGGATAAAGAAAATATTTTTCTCAAACCTAGGTCACACCAGACCGCATCTCACGGTCTCCTAATAAGCATCGACTAACGGTCACTAATCACCACACGTAAAAATTAATTAATTGAAAGATGTTATTTGGCTAATCGGACTATGAAATTTAATGAAGCTATATATAATATGTTTCATTTCTCTTTCTTGCAATACAAAAAACATTCAGAATTCGAACTGGGTGTGAGAGTTATCTCCATGAACAATGAGCAAATTGTACATTCTTCCAATTGGAAGTCTATGATTAACTGAAACTTTAAACAGTAATTTAGATCAAGATGAATAAAATAAGATCAGTATGAATGAATGAGTAATGATAGTTGTAGAGTTTGTTGGCAAACAGAAGGAAGTGGGTTAGGGGGTCGGAACTTTTATAAATGAATTGGGGGAGGTTGGGGTGGTCCATTCAACAGGCTGTTAGCCCCGCATCTTTCAATAGCCCAATTTTTTGGTTCGTGTTTTTCCCTGTGACCCGAATGAATCAAGGACCATGAATCCAAAAGTGGCCGTATACATACGTCAATCAGCGACAATACCTCCTTTTCACTGGGGGACAAACAACACAATGGAATAATAATAGCTGGTCGGAGCGTTGAACAGCGAAAAGTTGCCTTACCCACTTCCGAGTCAGGATTAACGAGTTACTGTTTGACTACCGTCTAACCGAAAACGTTCGGCCTCGGCTCAACAATTATTTCCAAATTTACACCTCAAACTTGTAGCATTTGATTGGTCAAAATACCATTTCTCTACTTTCGCCACAACCATTATAAAATCATTAATTAGTAAATAAATCTCTTTATATTTTTCTTCATTACGAAAATGACATATGTGATTTTACCTAAATTGCTAAATTAATTTTTAAGGGCGTTTTAAAGGCCAAAACATCCAAACATTCTATTTTAGGTTAGTTGTTATATCCCTTCCTTGTGCTAAAAAGCTCTGACTCCACCCATTCACTCATAAATTAATATATCCTAGTTCCAGTCGAAGCTTTAATTTATTCTTTTTATATTCTTAATTTGAAAAGCTAGATGTGTGCAAAAATCCCATTTTTTATTATAAAATTTATTGCTGTTCTGTAATTAGAATTTAGAATTTTTGTTACATAATTTACACATTTCCCATAGGCTTGTAAGGCCAATAAAAATAATAATAATTTTCACTTTCATCTTTAATTAAGGCATTGGTTGAGATAAAAAATAGTCAGCGTCATGAGCGGGATTCGAACCATCGACCTTCGGCTCAACACGCCTCTGCTGTACCACTTGAGCTATCATGACATCGATCTACTCGGACACCATCTTCCCATCTCAACCCCACTTTTGTTTGTAAATTTTCCCTCCTTTTGCCATTTTTCAAATAAACAAAAATATTGACTATTTTGAGATCTTCTTCAGAGCTCAAAGTGGCTCTTGTCTGACACAATTACACAGAAGACAAACACTTTGAACCCTGAAGATGATCTTGATCAAGATCGAAACGTTGGCACGATAAAGAAAATGTTTTCCTAAAACCTAACTCACACCAGACCGCATCTCACGATATCTGAATAATCCTTAAATACAAAGTACAGAAATAAGCATATTTAAAATGAACAAAACATTATTTTTAATAAATTTAAACATAAATTAAAATTAAATTAATCCACCAAAAAGATTTCTTTTGTATATTTTAAAGTACTAGTGGTAATATATATATAAGTATTAATATATATAAAGACCTCCATTTGTAATAAAATAAAGTAAATTCTGCTAGGTTTTTTTTCTTGAGAGTTCGCAACAACAGAGGGCATATAAACCCTCAGGGTGCCGGTTTTTTTTTTAAAAAAAGCCCATTTATAAGTATGTCGGATTCGAACCCGAGACCTTCACTTTACAGTGATGAGCGCCGTGTCAAAGGCTAAACCTTGCGGCCACGATAAATAAAAACTTTGAGCCCTGAAGAGGATCTCGATAATGTTCGAAACGTTGGCACGATAAAGAAATGTTTTTCTGAAACCTATATCACACCAGACCGCATCTCACGATTTCTAAATAAATTTTGATTAACGGTCAATAATTACCAAATATGAAAAAAATGGGGTTGAAATGGGTACTTGGTACCCTAGTAGTATCCTAGCTCATGACTCTGTCTTTTATATCTCATCCTTACCTACCTTAATTTAAGATTAATATACGAAAGGAATTTATTTTGTTTGTCGGACCACGAAACACAATCGATTTAATAATAATAATAATTATTATTATTACGTTCTATTGCAGGGTAACCTACAGTGCAGTCATATCAGCCCCCTATTAACTGTGAGGGCCGAGTACTCCATCGGCCCTCTTCCTTGCTGGTTCATCCAAAAAAACAACTGTAAAACTACCTACCCAAATGAACAAATATGTATACAAACATACACTTGGTATAGCTAATATAAAATAAATATTATATTTACAACATTTAAATATGAGGAGATACCCCTATTTCCTTTAAAATCTGAACAGGGTACTACGAGCTTTATTTAGGATGCCATGCCTACTCGCTCCCTGTGAGAACTAAAGCGCGGCACTCTTGACTTTCTTTTATTGACAGTTTATTCACGATTCTCTTATTTGTAATTTTAATGTTAATTTGGCCTTGGTTTCATAAAAAATGGTTTTGAAGAATTTCTGAAGTCTTGACATTACTTCTTATGTCAAATCCAGTCCGGGGAACCGTGCATATACATTTCATATGTACAATTGTAATGTTCAGTCATAAGATTGAGGACTTGAAATAATTTACGGCGTGATGAGCCAGTAGTTCGGTCATATCCGATTATTTGTATTTTTTTTATGAACTATTAACCATTTGGTTTCCAAACAGCTTCAGCTGTCTGATTTTGAGACGGATTGTTTAAGAACTGTTCTGTCGTTATTAAGGCGAAAGTCGTGGCGCCTAGTTTCTTTCAATAAAAAGAGCGTCCGTCGCTAATAACAGGTGACAGAGCTCTGTGTTTAGTGCCAGTGTTTTATTGCCACAAATTACATAGGGTGCCCCTTCCACTTGTCATTACCTAGCACCACCTCGCGAACGCAAAAAACTCCACTTCCTCCATGACTCCATTAGATTTTTTTTTGTTATATATAAAAGTAATAGAGCTCGTCCTAAGTGAACCTCAAATTGGCCTGCCTAGATACCGTCTCATTAAAAAAATTACAATTAAATTGTCTTTTAATGTTTATGTAGGAGTCTTCGGCCCTTGCTTGTCTTCCGCGCGGCTGGCACGAAAATTTTGAAAAGGGTCAAATCAACGTATTGTATAAGAACAATTAGTAGAAAATGTATCCTTTCAGATTTGTGTTTGGCGTATTTGATTGGCAAAAACATAAATAAATAAAAAAAATACCAAAATATTTACATGTTTGGTAGTACTATAACAGAAAAAATCTTTTATGTTTACACTATTCGCATTTTTATAAGTGTATATAGTTTGCATCGAAATAACAAGTGAATCTTGGAATAACAATAAAATTCAGTATTGTAAACTGAATAATCCGTTATCCGCATAAGTAAAACGATTCTCGATAATTAATATATTTGAAAATGTGTAGAGATTAGTGACCGTTAATCGATAATTATTCAGATATCGTGAGATGGGGTCTGGTGTGATGTAGGTTTCAGAAAAAACGTTTTCACGATAAAGAAAATGTTTTTTTCTGAAACCTACATCACACCAGACCGCATCTCACGATATCCGAATAATTATGTTTGAAAATATATTTATTTACACAGATAACATTCTGAATGTTAAAATATACATACTTATGTTATTATGTAAAACATCTGTGTTATCCGTGAGAAGGTGGAAAGGATGGCGTTGTTTAATATTTTATTGCCTGTTTCATGTATTCCCCAGAGCTCTTTAATTAATTTAATCAAGGAAACGTTTTCCACAGCCTTAACTTGTTGCACGAAACCAGGGAGGAACGCACCAAAAGCGATATTGATTTCCATTGCGAGGCTTAAGGAATTTCTAGTTTCGGTTTAATTAGCATTTTTTTTTTTCATTTTGGGATAAAAAAGTTTAAACGTAGTGATTGGTCGGCTCTCTCTCCCTCTCTCTCTCTCTCTCTCTCTCTCTCTCTCTCTCTCTCTCTCTC
>CM077107.1:21508663-21538443 GCA_039619505.1 Cimex hemipterus
GATACTTACATCACACCAGACCGCATCTCACGATATCTGAATAATTACTACATACTATTTTAAAACGCGATTTATTCACACATTTAATTTACTGACTAATTTAATAGATCGCTCCGAATATCCCACGAGCAGAAATGTGTCAGTGTGCCGAATAAATTGTTCTTCAGCGAGTAGAAAGTAAAAGATGATATACTTCGATAAAACGTCAAGATTTATGGGAAACAAATAAAAATTACATACTTGTATACTTGTCATCTGTTTTCTTATCTCTGAGACCGTCAACTGTCCTAATTAGGAGAAATTCGTTTTCTCTTCTTTGAAGTAGTTAATTTTTTAATTTCGAATTTCTTTCAAACGTAATCGGTTAAATAAAATCCCGAATGAGTTTCCTTTACTTAATGCAAAAATTGAGTTGTTATAGATAAAGATAGATGTTAAACTCAAATAATAAGGTATTTTTAAGTAGAATATGGCAAAAATTTCAGAAAAATTGGTAGAAAAATTTGTCCAAAATATTTGTTTTTTTATTTTTACATTTCTAGTACCGTTTTTTTCAATGTACGCTAAGAGATCAAAACGTTTTGAAGTATCTATTGAACTTTAAAATTTAAATAAATTGGTCGAGTACAACATTCAAACGGTTGCCCCGTTAACACCCGCTGTGTTTTCATATAATTCTTAAACAAGAATTGTCTTACGGGTGATAGAGAGCTGTCAGGATTTAAGAGTATTTTAAATATTTTGAACCAACAGCTATCGAAGAACTTTCTCGACAAAACCGGTTCGAAGTTAAAGCCAGGTGCTAAATAAGAAAATAAGTTAAATACGAATAAAAGGTTCAGAAATTAATCTATAAATTAAAATTGTTAAAACCTAATTGTGGGAATTTTCGATTTTTTTTTTTGGTTCATTCCAGAAATTAGTTTAAGCACATGTTATGGTTCGTTGCTCGTATTATCTACGCATTGATCTGATTAGAGTTTTATTTATTAAAATATTAACATGCTTAAAATAAAAAATATATTTTTTTAAACAAAAATCGATTGTTCGATTTTGTAATTTCCAATTAGAATTTCTTTCTGAAGGTGATTGATGAGCCTTCTCGGTTTGAATTTGTTTTTCTTTCCAAAGGTAGATTGCCAATATTTAAATAAAATATATGTCAGTTGATTTATGTTTCAAACTATACCACCAGAGCATTCCACGGTTACGGAACGTTCGAATTTGTGTGCAATTTAAAATTCCCTAACCTATGACACAGTCATAGAATGATTCACATTTCGATTTCTGCCCAGCTCGCGGACAAAGGATAGTTTTGTTAGGCAGCTTTGTAAAATGTGCTGCTTTTTCCCCCTGCTGTTATCTAACACTGTTGGCGCCGTCTGGTACACTTATTGACATAATATTAGTTTTATTTTTGACATAACCGATATTGGCTTGTCGATTTAAAAAAAAAAATTAATAACTTTTACTTCGGCTGTGAGAAAGAATAGAATTGAGACAGATATTTTGATATTTTAGAGAATTAAACGGATAGGATTCATAATAATTTAATAAATAATCGAATATCCAAGACACTTTAAATTCTGATGTTTTCACAATTTCCCCAATGTTTCGTTAACAGGTGGCATTTTCATGATTTAAATTGTATTTTAAACGATTATTCGAAGGATATAAGATGCGGCCGGGTTTGACGTAGACGCTTTAGAAAAATAGTTTCTTTATCGTCCCAACGTTTTGGTCTTTATTGAGATCATCTTCAGGGCCTGGGTATTACAAACGTTGTTTACATTTAAAAAATACATATAGGATGTGGAAAAGTGAATGTATACAATGCAAAATATATTTTATATTCAATCAAAGCATTTTTATGCTATGTATATTTTTTAAATGTAAACAATGTTTGTAAATCCCAGGCCCTGAAGATGATCTCAATGAAAGATCGAAACGTTGCCACGAAGAAGAAAATGCTTTTCTGAAACCTATGTCACACCAGACGGCATCTCACGATATCTGAATAATTATCTATTAACGGTCACTAATCTCTACACATTTTCAAATATATTATCAAGAATGCTCTTATTTATGCGGATTACGGATTATTCGGTTTACAATACTGAATTTTAGTCTTATTCCAAGATTATGCTTTAAATTTCGATGCAAACTATATACACTGATGAAAAATGCTAATAGTGTAAAAATAAATTTTAAAAGAATTTTTCCCTTATTGTACTACTCTACATGTGACTGTTTTAGTATTTTTAAAAATTTATTTATGTTTTTGCGAATCTAATACGCCAAACACAATCTGGAAGGATTTTCTACTAATTGATCTCACGTAAGGTACTAGCAGCAGAATAATAATAATCCGTTGATTTGACCTTTTTAAAAAGTTTCATGCTAGCCGCGAAGAAGACAAGCTACGTTTCGATCTTTATTGAGGACATCTTCAGGGCTCAAAATGTTTGTTTTCTCTGTAGAAATTTCATTCTCGTCTGTTGAGAGGGTATTTTCAACATTATGTGATTGTGTTTTAATTGTTGGTTTTTTGTTTGAGAGGGGTAAGGGATTTGCAACAGAAGAGGTCTTTTTTTGTCAATCCAAGGGGTGCCGATGTTTTTGAGAAAAAAGGCCGTTTGTAGTGCGTTTGGTTCCTGGCCACTGGGTTCGAACTGGGACCCTTAAGCGATGTGTCTAGTCTTAACCCCCCCCCCAAAAAAAAAGTTTATCTTGTAATAAAATATCATTGTTATTCTTTCAATGGCACTTGATATAGGTCACTTAGGTTGTAGTGACCGCCATTTAGTATGCCTGTGAACCACTTCACGTCTTCCTTAATGAATCATAATTGATTGCTTCACGTATTTCTCATTTTTCCGAACAAGGCGGATTTTGTCGCAAAAATACTCTACTTGGCTCTAGATTTAGTTTTGTGCAGTAGCCAATTCTCTCATTTTTAATTGTATACCTCTTCACTCCCGAATTTGATGAACGACTCAGATTGCGTTACTTCATTGAGGAACTCTATAGGAAATTACAATTAATTATGGCTTTTAGTTGAGATTAAAAAGTCAATGACATGAGCGGGATTCGAACCCCCGACATCGATGGTGTCCGTGTGGATTGAGGTCACCATAGCTCAAGTGGTAGAACAGCGGGGTATCAAGCCGAAGGTCGTGGGTTCGAATCCCGCTCGTGCCATTGACTTTTTTATCTCAACTAAAAACCATAATTAATTGTAATATATTAATTGGTCAAGCGGACCACGAAATTAGTTAATCTGTAGGAAATATAGACAAAAAATATTTGGTTCAAAAAATTGATTGTAGTCAACATACGATTATGATAGAAAGTTATATCATTCCGAAATCATAAAAAAATCTATAAATTTGAGTTTGTACATACAGTGATATGTCATCATGACATATGACATGTCATCATCTAACAATTTAAGAAAAATTAAACTTTAACTTGTCTGATTTTTAAAAATTCTGTGATATCAAATATTTGTCGAAGTATTAGACGGCATGGCGTGGTTTAAGGAGTATTTATCTAATTCGAAACCAGTTATGCTACGCGTTAATCTGGTTGGTGCAAAAAAAGTCGAAAGCTGTGGTGGAAATTCACAGCAAAATACCCGTGATAAAAGAGAGATATACAAACCAGCTTCAAAACTTCTACAAATTGTCATGTCGTCTCGAAGGACTGTCCGTGTTTGAGACAAAGACATTGACAAGGGAGTAATGAAGCCATCCGGACACATTCTGCGGACCCGACCAGAATCTTTAGTAGTACCGTGGAAAAGGGGGCTCGATTGGTCACTATAAAAGAAAAGATATCTTTGTAAACGCGCTTTAAACGCTTGGAGATTCAAGCTTTCTTTAAAATCCGAAAAGGCAAATTGCGCTTGCTTTTTTTTTAAATTATTTTTTGAAGGTTTTCCACTCCTAACTAGGTGACAATAAAGCTTCAATTTTTATTATCTATTTACAAGTCATTTTGAGGAGGAAAAAACTTTCAAGTAGTTGTTTCCGAGCATTCTGAACTCTTGAATATCCTTGTGCCAGCTGCGTTTCGGCATTCCGCCATCTTCAACGGTGGGTCGCCGATCGAGATGACCTTTCTGCAGGGACGTCGCTTGACCTTTGGCCGGTGGCAACAAGGATTCTGACGTTTTTCATCTTGCTTCTAGTCGATAAGACGCGGAATTTCTTCTCAGACTCTGTAAGGTCGTAAATGGGGATTGACGCCAGCCCCTCAGGATCCTGAGCTAGGAAGGTCAACCCGTCTCATACGAGGGCCATAGGTGGCGGTCATCGTTTAAATCTGGAATATGAGAAGCGCGAATGAAAAGGAAATTTTTTTTAATGTAATTTTTAAAAAATATTTATATAATGAATTTCAAACACGTTTCAACATCCATGCTTTTAAAAGTTTCGTTTATTTTGATTTTGATCGATCGATTTGCATTATCCAAGGTCGTTAAGTTTGCCTGATTTATATAAAAATCAAATGAAAAAAAAAATTCTCTCTCAGTGCCGTGGGTTTTCTTGACCGGTGACGCCGACTGAATATATACAGCGGCCGTGCGTATAACAAAGTTGTGGTAGAGTTATATAAAAAGTCGCTGGCAACCTGTCGGGGATTGATCACTGGCATCCTGCAGTGACACACGGATTTATACTCAAGTCCGAGTCTACATCAAACATAATTGACTCCACTCCCGGCCACTTCCAGCCTCATATATTATCCACCGCCGGATCAAATTGCGCACAATTCCGACACGTTATTCTCGAGGAAATAGACGGAACAGTTTTTCAAGGATTGTAATCAGAGGGTGTCACCTCTTTTTGGACAGTTGTCAAAAATGTCTCGATATGTATTAACATTTGAAATGTGCCGAATATAGTTCTTTCCTTTTCTATTTTTGCCCTATCGTTTTTGAAATTTGGAACAATCGTTCGGCGTACAAACCACATAATGACGAAAAATATACACTCATATACACACATGTGCAGAGCCAATACGTTGTTACATATACAATCCCAATGAAACGCACAAAATATTTGGCACGTAGTAAAGAGTTTTGAAAAGCAATTAAATTTTTACTTTGGTCACCCTTAGCCCATATCATTGAAAGACCTTCATGCCTAACATCAATCAGGTTGGCATAGGTACTTGGTCTAATCCGCATGGAATGTAATCAAAAAATTTAACACGTAGTGAATCAACTTTTATTACGAAAACATTACAGCCTGTTTTTTCCTTTGAGTGTACATTGTTAAAATTAGAGGGCAAATAAGAAGAATCATATAGAATTATGGTTTTAAATTGGGCGCTGTGCCTGCTGAGTGCCAGTATGTCTAGCTCTCTTATCTGATAGGGCTTTGGGTAAAAGCTGTATTTCAGTCAGAGACCGGGAGTAAACAAGCATCTGTCCGTCCGACTGAGTGATTTAAACATATTTCTCAGTACATTATCACGGCGTGGAAGAGCCCTGGGACAAACACCAATAACTCAATGTCGCCGCACAATAAAAACCTATAAACATAAGGGAATAATAAAACAGGAGCAGTGTCGCTAACCTCGCAATTATAAATCACGATGTCGGAGCCGTCCCATATGCGTGCTTTACTGTAATTGGGACCGGCTAATCCATCGCCCGGCTCGCGGTGTTTTTCCTAACCCTGGCGTATTGATGTCTTTCGTACATCGACTGATTGAAAACCGAGAAGCTATCATCTTCATGACATTTTACTGTCTTCGTTTGTTTACCCATCCGTCCATCAATTCAGTCACAAAACATGAAAACATCTCTGGTTTTGGTACCTGGAAGAGGAGAGAGTTCGATTCGTTCCGGATTGACCAAATAAACATAATTGTATGGCGTTTGGATAAAACTGTGAGTTTAATTTTATGCGTGGTGATTAGGACCGTTAATCGATAATTGCTTATATAACAGACCGCATCTCACGATTTCCAAATAATTAATTTTAAGCAAACACCTTCGTATTCTAGCTCAATCGCTTGATTGGTAGGACTTATAACAGAGACCCAATACACCACAGAATTTATGCCTTTTGTTTTATCTGTGTAAGTCGATGAGGGTGAATCGCCGTAAATTAGGTGGTTCTTTGACGTTGGAGCAATACCTTAACGAGGGAGTATGAATGAGCGACAGACTACTCCAGCAGACTATTAAAGATAAGCTAAAAGCTTTTGGCCAATTTATACGTTTGATAATGTTAATTAGTGGGGAAATAATTAGGCTCCGCCTCGGGTTCAAGTCCACCTGCTCGGCGGTAGAATGACAATAAATAATTGTTTTATCTGAGGCAGGTGGTCTTCACCTGTCGTAGGCATCGGACCAACTAAATCATTCCTTCGATTTCACACTCGGACGGAGTCTGCTTGGAATTAACCCACACGCCATTTTTTCTCCACCCCCTCTCCATCGCGCTTTACCAACCGAGGGTGATATGATATACTGTGAATGACGCAATAAATCTGTCCCGAGGAACGTTTCGGGGGAGAAAACTCACTCGTAAATTATCAGACTGGGGGAGGGGGTAACGGAAAATCGATGTGGGGCAGGGAGTTTCTCTGGGCCTTCGTCTTTGACTGAACGGTAAAACATGTAAATGATTGGTTCGGACTAAAAGTGGTCTCCGTCAAAACCGGTGGCTCGGCCGGCCGACTGACAGCCGTCTGACGTATAGCAGTACATCAATAAGCCGAAGACCTCCGACGGATCCGTCAGCCTCCGGAGGTGTCTTCCCTTTGACCACTCGTCCATACGTAAGCCTACAACTTATCGTTTTTCATTTATTATCCGGCCGGAACGGCTCCCGACGGATTACTCTTGATTTTTTATCGGTTCTTCTTCGTGCCCTATTTTTCAAATCGCCTGTCACAGCCTCGGCCTTTTAAAAACACCTTAGTATCCTTCAGTTAGTTCATCTCCGCCTCGTGATCCCGTCCGAGATCGCTCACCGAACGACGCCAAAACCCTTCGTAAAAAAGGTGGCCACCGAGGAGTCGAAACCTCCTAAGAATTAGCGCGTGCCTCGATTTTCGCAAGCCTTCCTTTTCGGACATTGGCCGTCGATTACCCACGAGAACGGATTAAGGAACGGATAGAAGACCGATAAATCCCTTTCCCCGTCTACTCGTTTTGCATTGGGTTTTAAACAATTTTGAATTAACAGTGGGAGAGCGAGTGACTGAGTGAGTCAGCGAGCCGTTGAGAATTTATGAGGCCGATTAAGGGACCCACACGAGCCTCTCCTGAGTCGCTGAATTATGGCCCTGTCGATTAATGTGAACCTCTGGCAACCCCTTTTACAGATAATCCAGTCGCTCCCTCAAACGAAAAATTGTCTTAGCCTCTCCGTGTATTGACAATCGGACGGCCTTCCCAATATGTCCGCAATATATCGGAAAATGTTTAAGGCCGCCAGGTGAGATCTATATCACGGTTTTCCTCCACTGATCCGGCTCTACTTGATTTAAAGACCCCTAATGGAAACACAACAAATCTCCTCACAAATTGTTTTATTCAAAAATCCAAGACGATATTTTGATGATATGTATTTCCGCAAAGTTGTGCTTTTGACGGCCAGCGAAAATTATGTTTCCTAACATTGCAATTCTTACAATAATGTTATCTCTGTTAAAGAATTATTATGTGTATTGTAAGAATTCATGACCATTTCCTCACATTCATTTCCATACAATTCTTGTACTTTTCTGTAAATATTTTAATTAATTCAATTACAGTTGCCCGATTGTACAATTATATATTTCAATTAATTAATCTTTATGTAAGGTATGATCGAGATAAAAAAGTCAGTGTCACGAGCGGGATTCGAACTCACGTCCTTCGACTAAATACGCCGCTTTTTTTTCTTCCACTTGAACTATCGTGACTTCGACCACTCGGACACCAGCTTCCGATCTCAACCCCACATTTTTAATTTTCTTCCTTTTTTGCCATTTTCAAATGTCGTGTATTTCATTCTCGGCGACAAATGAAACGACACGGGAGAGCTTTAGTGAAGTTTATTTAATTTTGCTTATCAATTATTCAGATATCGTGAGATGCGGTCGTGGCACGATAAAGAATATGGTTTTCTGATACCTACATCACACCAGACCGCATCTCACGATATCTGATTAATTATCTATTAACGGTCACTAATCTCTACACATTTTGATTATTATTAAATAGAATAGGTTTCGGGCTAAATAAATTATTTTCAATTAATTAATCTTTAAGTAAAGTATTGGTTGAGATAAAAAAGCCACTGTCACAGGCGGTATCGAACCCACGTCTTTCGGATAGGCCGCTGCTCTAACTTCCCACATCAACTCAACTTCCGAAGTTCGTTCACTTCTTTTTACCATTTTTCTAATACGAAACATTCGATTGTTCAAGTGATAGAGCAGTGTCCTATTTAGCCGAAGGTCGTTGGTTCAAAAACCGCTCGTGACACTGACTTTTCATCTGAAGCAACATCGACTAACTGACAACAAAAGTAATTTACTGCGTGTTCTTACTATAGAAATAAAGGTCTACATCGCTTAAGATGATGATGAACGATGTTTTGGTTTTCAAAATTCAGGCTATTCTACGGAAAATTATGCATTTCGAAAAAATCTACTTTCTTATAGTCCTCCCAAGATGCTTTGCTGATGAAGGATACATACTGTTTTATTACCCCACATAGACGGTTCAACATCCATCTTTAATGCTCAAACAAGGAAAATTAGAAACGTTGAGAATGTGAAGAGAAGTATTTCGGTGATATAATTCGTCGAGTATTCTGTGGTGGCTAGAAGGTTCAAAACATAAAGATATGTCGAATGCAGGGCTCATTCGAAACAGAAGTAAATAATGGAGAAAGAGGCTACGAACCGGGCCAAAACGCTCCTTGACGTTGGAGATAAAGTGAAATATTGTATTCCGACTCGAGTGTCATTGGGCGATCAGGGGTGGAAGGGACAGGCATTAAATTAGCAAAATGTTTAAAGGGAATGGGTTTTTTGGGGTAGCGGAGGCGGGTATGCAGGAACCACAATCCCCTTTAAATTTATGGTCAAGTAGGGACGCCATTGTAGTCTTGGCACAGTGACTAGAGTCGGCGACCACTTTGATTTAAGCACGTCCAACCCTTTGCTTCCCTAACTTTCAATAAATCTCCGAAGGGTATAATGAAGCGCCGCCTCCAACCGCCGCCACCGCCTCCGACCTATTGTTCTTCGCCCCTTTGATCGATCTAACAACACTCCCTTAATACAGTTTTCGCGACAGGTCCATTTTCCCAAGACAAAGGCGGGTGGACATCAAATTGTTTTTGTCTTCGGATGAATTATCCGGGAGGATTTTTCGGCTGCCGCATCGCAGTCGGCCCTTGTCGAGCGCTTTCCCACCTGCCGCAGCGTACCGATCGATATCGCGTTACGGGGAATTCCTCGTGCAACCGGTTTCACTCCGAAGCAGTGGTGTTTAATGGTAGGTACCTCGTGTTAATTCAGTTAAAGCCGAGAAGGGTGCTTCAACAAGTGAGGGGGAAACAGCCCCGTTCACAGACACAGTCTTCTGATAAAGAAAAACTAATGGACACTCATTTGTTCTTTCTCTCGACATTGTTTGCTCACACTCTACAGGTTTTTATGTGTACTGAACCATACTAAATCTCCGTTTATTTTGATTCGATGTAACAACAAAACCCTCGCTATTTTTCTTTCATTATTATGTAAGAAATTAATCGATACGTACTGAATGTGTTAAAAGGGATGGAAATAGTATTGGAAGTATTTGATGCTATACCAAAATAAAGGGATGGCTCATACGATTTGATATTATTTTGTTTGGCAAAACTATTAGAAAACAATATATTTATTTACGTTTTTTTCCTAATCTTACTAATCCTAAACCTTTAATCCTAATCCTCCTTTTCTCAGTAAAACTTTGTTCAAAGACGTAGTTTTTGGTCTTCTCTACAAATCACCCAAACTATTAAATGCGTGGTGTTTAGTGACCGTTAGTCAATGATTATTCGGAAATCGCGAGATGCGGTCTGGCGCGACGTAGGTTGTAGAAAAACATCTTCTTTATCCTGCCAACGTTTCGATCTTTATCGAGATCATCTTCAGGGCCCAGTGTTTGTTTTCCGTGTAGGTGCGTCATTCTTGTCTGTAGTGCCATTTTAATGATTGTGGTGATTTCTATGTTTAAAATGTTTCTTTTGAACTGTATTGTAGCGTTATGTATGTCGTTAATTCTGATGTTTGGTAGTGTTAGTGTGGCATTTGCGAATTTAGCAGCAGGAAATACATTTACATGTCTTGTATTGTTGCCTGCATTTCAACTCAAAGTTCTCCGATTGATAGCCGATGCAAGTTTCTTCTCACTGTTGGTCATGTCATTCAGAATAATGGTGCAATTAACCAAAATAGCTAGAACGCGTGGCACATGCCAAAATAAACTAGTGGATTTTAATTGAGTTATATTTTTTGTAATTAAAACAAATACATCTATTTCTTGAGAGGAAAAAAAACAATGGCATACTGAGAAGAAAGTTAAAAATGTACCTCTTCCTTGCGTCCTCTGGAAAATAATAATCGGGGAAAAAAGAGTAGTTGTAATAATTTTTTTTTTACTAAGCACTAGTTCTTTGCTTTTGGTGCAGCTGCAATCATATTTAATTGTACGAACCGGCAAGGTAGTCTCTGACCCCTTCAAAGTCGCTTTCGGTTCATGGGGTTTTTACTGCTCCTGATATTTTTTTCTTATCTTTATTATACCTGAATGAGGAGGCAATTTTTAGGCTGTCCTTTTCATTAAGACTGCCCGGGAAAAAACTATCGGCGTCGTGTAATGAGAGGTCTAAAGTTATTCTCATAATGGCAGGCCGCCTCGTGCAAATCCCGTCAAAAATCGTCCTGATTTATGCAGCCCGTACAAAAGGTCGGCTCCGGATATTTATGGGTTTCATGGCCTGATGGACGAACTGTCGCAAAGTATTGTCCTTATTGTTCCATTAAACAGTAACCGCGTTGTCTCTCAAAGCACTGTCGCTCCAAACGATTTTTGTCCCCTACAGCCCCCATCCAGGCCTATTGTGCAATTTGGGTAACTAATTTCAATGACATTGAACAAATGCTTCCAACGGTTACCTTTCCGAAGAGCTCCTCTTACCAAAAACCTCAACTTTCTAAGAGTACATTTTTATATAATTGCAGTCATGTGCATTATACATAGAAATAACTGACAATGTTTAAATAAGAAGAAAAAGGATATCAAGCTGAATCATAGGGATGACAAAAGCTAAAATTTCATCCGGAATCCTGATTGTTCAGTATGAATGATTATTCGTAGATCGTGAGCTGCAGTCTAGTATGATGTAGATTTCAAAAAAACATTTTCTTTATCGTGCCAACGTTTCGATCTTTATTGAGATCATCTTCAGTGCTCAATGTTTAGATTAGGCCGAACCATTACAGTTTTTACCATTGTTGACTCCTTTCACCCGCCCGATTTTTACAATGTCGGTATTTCCTTAGTTTTTTAAACTGTTATGTGGATATTTTGACTAAATTTTAAGAAGATAGATACAAGAAATTAATTTGAAGTAGTAACAGACCAAATCCGCTAAATCGCCACTTTCGACTCAACTGAGGATTCAATTTGGATCGACCGAAAAAAATTTGAATTTTCAAACGATTTTTACAATGTTGGTATTTCCTTAGTTCTCTAAACCGTTTGTGGATGAACAATGTTTGTAAATCCCAGACCCTGAAGATGATCACAGTAAAGATCGAACGTTGGCACGATAAAGAAAATGTTTTCCTAGAACCTAAGTCACACCAGACCGCATCTCACGATCCTCCAATAATCATTGCATTACGGTCACTAAACACCACACACAAAGTTTAATTAAAATTGATATAAAATCTGATCGTGAATGGATGTCTTGATCTTGTGAAAAATTCACAATTTTCAAAACCGGCACATCGAGTAAGAGATGTGTACCGTAAATAGACATGACGGAAGACCATCATCATTTCAGACCTGAGGGAGTATGAAAGAAAGGATAACTCTCAAAGGTAAGCAGCACCATGTTCCGAGCGGGCCGAACGCATTCTGAGAATATATTCTTTGAAGTACTCTAATAGCCGTTTGTACTAATGAAATGTGAAAAGCACTAAAACTTCAAACGTCGCCGGCCCGGTTATATTTGTGCTTGCGTTAAAATCGGGCTCGGAGACGAGGAGATGGGAAAACTGGGATGGAACGCGCTAACTTATCTGAGTGAAACGTCTCAGGCATCAATCAAGAGGGAAGCCGTGATTGAAGGGTGGCAGCCAGGAATATCCACCGTCTCATTACTGCCCAAGGCCTCCCACACCACATTCCTTTATCAATTACCGGGCGGGAACCTCAACAAAACTTTTCGAAATTCAACATTAAATAGTAGAAAAACAACTTTTTTTCACACTTTACTCTACTCCCCTTCAGCCAAAGCCAGAGATCAAGGGAATTTTATTTTTGAGGAATCTCAAATGCACAAATAGGTATATCGATAGTTTAACCTGTACAAGAATTTAAACCGTCAAAATTATCAACCAATGTAATAAAAATTGTTTTGACTGAGTAGATCCAGCTCAAAAACAACACTTTCATCACGCATTTTACCACAATTTGTTTTTGATGATTTAACGATAAAATTAAAATAATCCCCTATGTCCATTTTAGGCGAATTTAGGTAGACTTGCTTGGTAAAACTTAATTTTTACCGAATGAGGCAATTTTGAATGGTAGAAATTTATTAATATATTTTTACAGAATTCAATTATCATTTTTCTTGTTCCCTACTGCTGTCCCAGGCAAAGGTTATTTTCTGTTTTTTCAGCTCAATAAGAATAAAATGATTATTATTATGATTATTAATTCTCAATTATGGTTGTTGGTAGTTGTCTACTCGTCACACTAACGTACCAAACCAACTGTAAACTGTTGTACACAAGAAAACAATTTTGTAATTTGTTTATGTATAATATTATATTATCTATAGTGTGAAAAGTCTGGTGTTTAGTGACCGACAGTCGTTGATTATTCAGAAATCGTGAGATGCGGTCTGGTGTGACGTTGGTTTTAGAAAAACAATTTCGTTATCGTGCCAATTTTATTGTGATCATCTTCTGGGTCTGGGATTTACAAACATTGTTCAAATTTAACAAATACATGTAGAATGTGGAAACAAAATGAATATACACGATGCAAAAAAAGTTTTTTATATTCTATCAAAGAATTTTTTCTCCGTGTAGATGTGTCAGTTTTATATTCTATCAAAGAATTTTTTCTCCGTGTAGATGTGTCAGTTTTATGTGTTGTGTTGGGAATACCAGTGAGATATTGATGTTTTATGTTTATTTACTTTGGATTTTGAAAGGGTTGGGAAGGAAGTCGGTATAGAAAGACATTCTTATATGAGGAATCAGCGTCAAAAGATCAGATTTTATATCAATTTTAATTAAACTTTGTGTGTGGTGTTTAGTGACCGTAATGCAATGATTATTGGGGGATCGTGAGATGCGGTCTGGTGTGACTTAGGTTCTAGGAAAACATTTTCTTTATCGTGCCAACGTTCGATCTTTACTGTGATCATCTTCAGGGTCTGGGATTTACAAACATTGTTTAAATTTAACAAATACATGTAGAATGTGGAAACAAAAAGTTTTTTATATTCTATCAAAGTTTTTTTCTCCGTGTAGATGTGTCAGTTTTGTGTATTGTGTTGGGAATACCAGTGAGATATTGATGTTTTATGTTTATTTACTTTGGATTTTGAAAGGGTTGGGAAGGAAGTCGGTATAGAAAGACATTCTTATATGAGGAATCGGCGTCAAAATATCCACAAACGGTTCACAGAACTAAGGAAATACCTACATTGTAAAAATCGTTTGAAAATAATTTTTTTCGGTCGATCCAAATTGAATCCTCAGTTGAGTCGAATGTGGCGAGTTAGCGGATTTGGACTACGTTTCGTCCTTTATTGAGATCATCTTCGGGATGTGGATTACACACGTTATTTTAATTTTACCAATACATGTAGGATGTGAAAAAAACTAATTTATACGATGCTACAAAAATTTAGATAAAAAAATGAATTTATACTAATTAGCGTCATGCTTGATATTTTACTATCTGAAGAACCAACGTCGAATGCCTTTTATTGCTGGATGGACGATCTGAGCTGTTCATGTGTACGTATACAGGAAGACGTAAAGTTTCCATGGCCCGATAGAATTCGGGTCGTCCAAGTTTTAAGAAGGCCCACTTTTCCAACAACCCACCGTCAATTTTTGGGGCAGAAAAAAGTCATTGTGCCCGCTTGAAAGACCAAAGTGTACTTCCCTAATGAGTTGGATTGCTGTTGTTTTGTGCTTGAACAGTATATGCCCGATCCGGTTCCTTCGTTTTTTTTCCTTCTTCTACTTTATAGTCCGTTGAGACTTTGTAGGAAGTTCCCCCATCCTCGTTTCTAATAATGGGTGTCTGATTTTGTTGATTGTGGTCGTATGCCCGAATTGTTGAGTTCCTTTCCAATTTAATTGATTTTGGAGCCTAAATGAGGTTTTTCCTAGCCTATCCTTGTATGAGTATTTCCAAGGAGGTGGGTTTAGCAGAATTTCTCGTGCATTTATAGGGGTTGTTTTCATTGCCCTGGTGGTACATGGGTTTGCTAGTCTTTGTGTGCTGCCTGATGTTTGGGTACTTTTAGTTGAGCTTTTTGTCACCAGATTATTCAGGCTCTTTGGCAGTATATAGCCAATAGGCTATTTTCGGTTTTAATCCCCAAGATTTGCCTAGGGTAAGTACCCATCACTGAAAACAATAATTGAACACAGCAGTGGCCGGCTTATGAGGTTAGGTTAGGTTAGGTGGCAAAGGTACTAGGAGGTGGGGTTTGTGTGCCCCAGGCACTGCAGCCTTCTGGCTTATTGTACCTTCCTAGTTCTTTAGTTTAGTCAATAGACTCGATCCTTTTACTTAGGATTATCAAGTCATTGACTGTTATTGCTTCAATGTGGTTCTCTGAGTCATTTCTGTGCGTCAGATTGAATCTCCATTGAGCCGTTGCTCCGCATTCGAAGATGATATGAGTGGCTGTGTCCTCCTCCTCATTACATAGTCTGCAAATTGGATCACTATTATATATGCCCATGTTTTGTAGATGTTTTCTCAGGTGCCAGTGGCCGGTTAGTAGTCCTATCACTCCTCTGGGATTTGCCCTCTCCAGTTGTAGCAGTGTTTTTGCCAGTTTTGGTGAGGGTTGTTTTATCATGAGTTTGCTGTGTCTAGCACAGCTAGAGTTTATCCATTTTTCTCTTTGTTTTATTTGGATCCATTCTGCGATGGAGGATTCTACGTTTGTTTTGGATATCCCAAGGATAGGCTCGGGGCCTATGTATGGTTTTGCGGATCCTCCTCTGGCCAGTCTGACTGCTTCTTCGTTACCCAAAATTCCCCTGTGCCCTGGCACCCAGGATACCGTTACCTTGTCGTGTTTTCCAAGGTTTTGGAGATTTTGGATGCATTCACTGACTAGGCCGGCTTATGAGTAGCAATTTAACGGTTTTTAATTGGCAGAAATATCAATAAACGATATCAGTTATAGGATTGTTTAGAATGGATAGTGACTGGGGCAAAAAATTAGTACGTTCTACATGTTTTAAAGTAAATAATTAAAATCGGACGGAGATCTCGGGATAGATGCCGTTTGCTTTTTTCCCTTTGAAATATGTCCTAAGTATTGAAACGATATTAGTAGATAGTACGTTTACTGGAACGGCAACTTTTTGTAGGGGAGAGGGCGCAAAAAACGGGATAGCATTTATCACTTTCTCAGGGCGAGGAGTAGGAAGTTAAATTTCCTTTGTCGGGGAAATCTCCTGAGTTTGATGGAAAATGACTCCACAAGTAGTACGAGTTGTGAACCAGTGTTATTCTTCATAACCGCCTCCATCGGCTGATTGATGGAAGTACGTCAAACTTTCTGTCATGCCCGGGTCCCGTCATTTATCTTATCGAGAATCGTTCATTTTGTTGTCACCGGATTCGGTCTCGGTTTTGCCGAATGCTATTGTCACCGGTTAACCTTTGCCGCTGTGTGTCAGATGTCCTTTTGTGCCGGAAGGCGCTCTAAATTCGCAAGCGTGACGAGAAGCCGATTGACTCGGTCCGACAATTAATCACTTATCTACTGGACAATTTAATTGTAACTAAACATCTAGAGCTCAGTTTCACAAGCTTACCATCATTTGTATTATTTGCGTTTGACGAAGTGTAGTTAAAAGTTTTGGTTATTAAAGTAACATAATGGCTCACCATTTTGCAGTCATTATTAGGGAAATTAAATAGATTATCGTTCATTTTTGTATTATTTTCATAAATTTGCTTTAAAAATAATTAATCAAAATTGTTATCTCATAGCCTTATGATGTCCAAATATGTAAGTTTTGTAATTTTTTGTTCATTTTACGCATGCTGTCAGATTCAATATCGGTTGTGATCAGATCAGCCTGCTTTGTGGTTTAACATCTCATCGAATAACGGAAGATCGTATATTCAAATTTTCCGATTGTTCCCCGGGACACGATCCTCGTCTGTTCGGCCCCGAGTTTAGCCATCGACAAGTAAATTCCTTACGAGATAAATTATAGATGTTGAAGCACCAACAAAGAGCTTTGTACCGACCAAAAAGCTTGGACAATGCACTCTTTTGTTTGTTGTCCGGGTCCAGCGCCGATTTCTCTTCTGTCTCTTGTAATCCTCAGGCCCATTCGGACAAAGCATAGATCAACCTCAACACACAACGCCTTCTTACAGAGAAAATGGTCCCCCCCGAACTTTTGCCAAAAAAAAAAAAAAAAAAAAAAAAATTGATTTACCGGTTTTCAATTGAAATATGCAATTCTGCAGGTAGATCGGGAGGCGATGTACTGTAAATACATGTGTGACGTATGACTCGCGTAACGGAACCGCTACGTGGTAAATGGCTCCTCATCTCCGATTATACTAATCCATCTTTTCATTTCAATGGGTTCACTGGCACGATAACTGCACCCTTCCTAATCCCAGGCAGTAAATATTAACTTTTCTCTTTGATCCTCTGTCCGGCGAAAGAAGCTTACAGCTATGCTTTCAAAGCTATTGTAGACAACGTTTTAGACAACCGGCTCTTAAAGATTAGAAAATAAGCAGTCTAATCATCGTTGACATTCGGAATGATGATCTTTCTGCCACCCCAATATTGCCACAGCCCTTAAAAGAAAATGTCTACCGGAAACAAACACCGCGAGATTGTCATGTCGTGATGCGTCAAATTCCAACGACCTTGCGTTAAACCGCTTCGTATACATTTCCTATTTCACAACACATACCTCATTTATCTCTGTTTATTATTAAATTTCCTAGATTATATTGAAAGTTTCATTCCTGTACGTAGAATTGAAAAAGGATATAAATGTTCAGAAATGAAGGCCAAAAATGACAGGCCTTTACTCACCATAAAGAAGACCATTATTTGTTGTAATGCTTTGGGCCAACACACTTGTAATTAAGAATATAATGATGTAAAAAAGGAGTTAATTATGCCCGATATATGTTCTGTAGAGATTAGTGAGCGTTAATCGATAATTATTCAGATATCGTGAGATGCACTCTGGTGTGATGTAGGTTTCAGAAAAACGTTATCGTGTTCGATATTTATTGAGATCATCTTCGGGTTGTGGAATTTACATTGTTGTTTTAATTTTACAAATGCATGTAGGTTTTAGGTAAGGATCGAAAAAAAAAACGAATTTATACACTGCTAGAAAATTTTAAGTAAAAAAATGAATTTATACCAAAAAAAGGTAGAAAAAACATTTTTTTTCTCAGTTGGTACAATTCCTACAATCCGTGTATGGCCAGTTCCCCCATTTGTATTTTTATAATTATTCGGAAATCTTGAGGTGCGGTCTGGTATGAGGTAGTTTTTAGAAAAACGTTTACTTTATCCGCTTACGTTTCGATCTTTATTGGGATCATCTTCAGGGCCTGGGATTTATAAACATTGTTTAAATTTTACAAACACATGTAGTATGTGGAAAAAAATGTTTACGATGATAGAAAATGTAGGTAACAAAAAGTATTTATACAATGCAAGAAAATGTTTTTTGGTCAGTTGGTATAGTTCTTACAATACGTGTATGGCCACTTGCCACCATTTGTATTTTTGTAATTATTCGGAGATCGTGAGATGCGATCTGGTGTGACTTAGGTTTAAGAAAAATATTTTCTTCGTCGTGCTACGTTTCGATCTTTATTGAGATCATCTTCGGAGTCTGGAATTACAAATATTGTTTAAATTTTACAAATACATGTAGAATGTGAAAAAATGAATTATACAATGATAGAAAATTTTAAACATAAAATTTTCTATCATTGTATGAATTCATTTTGTAAACGAAAATTTTCTAGAATTGCATAAATTCATGTTTTTAAACTAAAAAGACTGGGCACTTTCAACACGACACGGAAGCATGGCACAAATACACAGAAGACAAACACTTTGGGCACTGAAGATGAACCAAATAAAGATCGAAACGTTGGCACGATAAAGAAAATGTTTTTCTGATACCTACATCACACCACACCGCATCTCATGATATCTGAATAACTATATATGTTGTAGAATTTGATAGTTGTGCTGTAAAGTGCATGCGATTCTGTTATTCTCCGCTTCGGTCTGGCGATCTTGCTTGTCGAAGATTTCCAACTAACCAACTATAAGTCACGTGATTTCGCCGCTGACTTAAAATTTTAAGAGTAATTAAATCTAGAGTTGGCCAACCTGGATAATGCCGCCAATTTGTTCGTGTCGCAGCCAACATGCAAATAAAGAGAGTTACAGGTGGGCCTAGTCCATTGATTTATGAGTTACTTCGGTTAAATTTAATTACACCTCTATTCAAATGATTGCTCGTCCCTCGTAGGGAATATTAATGAGGCCGATATTAAAAACATGGATCGGTCCTGGGCACAAATAAGTCAGGTGAAGAAGACTCCTTTTCCTTTTGTAATCCCACTAATAATACATGTCTGCACATCAACATTCCGATTACTATCGGTGGCAAAGGTCTCGGGAAAAATTACAATATGAAAATAAGCTCATTTAACATTGCACTCAGGTTACACCACATGACATGTAAGACGGATCTAAAATTTATCATACATACCGTGGCATATACAAGGGTACAGATAAAAACACACATTCACACATAAAACAATAAAAATGTTTTTCCTAACCCTTCTTGTTAATAAGTTACAATTAATTGAGGTTTTTATTTGAGATGAAAAAAAGTCAATGGCACGAGCGGGATTCGAACCCACGATCTTCGGCTTGATATGCCGCTGCTCTACCACTTGAGCTATCGTGACCTCGATCCATTCGGACACCAGCCTACCATCTCAAGCGCACCTTTTGAATCTTCCCTCCTTGTTAATAAGACAAAATAGACAATTCCGTAAGATGGCGAAATATGTAGAATACGAACCAGGACGTGGCGATATCGCCCACTACTGTATTCTTCGACATTTCTTAACATCTTGGTCAGCCTATTCTAAATACTTTGTAAATCAGTGTTATTTATTCAGCTATCGTGAGATGCGGTCTGGTGTGATGTAGGTATCAGAATACCTTCGATTGAATTTAAAATATATTTTGCATTGTATAAATTCACTTTTTCACATCCTATATGCATTTTCTAAATGTAAACTATGTTTGTAAATCCCAGGCCCTGAAGATGAGCTCAATAAAGATCGAAACGTTGGCACGATAAAGAAAACGCTTTCATGAAACCTACATCACACCAGACCGCATCTCACGATAGCTGAATAATTATCTATTAACGACCACTAATCTCTACACATAGTGTCATTGTTATTATTTTTCAACGATACGTCGGAACAGCAGGTGTTCACCCAAACCCTCAAGGTGCCGGTGTTTTTTAAAATCTCCCATTTGTAAGAATTTCGAACTTATGACCTTTACCTTAAAGTGACGAGTACTCTGCCATAGCCTAATTAAAAGAATTTGATTTCCTAATACAATTTAACTAACCTCTCTACAGAAAGAGAGTTTTGTAATTTTTACTGTCGGAACCAGGTTACAGGATCAACAGAGATCGCTTTTGTCCAAAATATTACTAGGATAACAAAGTAAGGTTTGGCACAGTCCGTTGGTCCGTGGCGAAAAACGTCGTCATAATTCAACCAGGGGACAATGGGAGGAAATTATCCGAGATGTTAAGATGGAGGCTAATGTTGATATATCGACGAGACACTGGAAGCTTTCTAACAAATGCCCGGACACGGGGACTTCTCGGGCCGGCCTTGTTAGACGATTGAGGTTTCGGAACGATACCTACTTCTGATTCGTCTACAACAAAAGCCCAGCCGCTGGATCCCGTCTTTGGGTTTTTGCATTGAACTTTTCAGTAGGCATGTCATTCATTTAAAGGACAAACTCAATTGTTCAACATACTGAATATATCAACAACAGTCAGGAAACTTGAGATAATAACCGCTACTGACATGTCAAAGTAACTAGTCATGAAATTTGGCTCGAATTATACCAGTCGTGAGTTCAACCCCCGCCGAACCCCAGGGCTTTTCTCTCTGATTTTTCTCATTATGGCAAATATTTAAAAATTAAAGTCATAAATAAAACATCCCCACAGTGAGGTTATAGGCCATTTCTTCTGACCTATTTAGAAAGGAAAATATGTAGGGCTGGAAATATTTCCTGAACTTGAGGCATTCTCCAATAAGAAAAGGCTTAAGCGGAACTGGAACTGATTTGCCTATTCACGTTGTTTCGGTCTGACCGACGGGTTTTCACAATTCGCCACCTTTAATGACGGTTTTGGCCGGTTTGTTTTTACCTACATTTGCCCCTTTCGCTTGAACTTATAAAATTCACCACATGCAAACACACCTGAATTGATGGAAATGAACTATTATGAGGGAGTTTCTTCTACCTATGAATCCTTCCTAGTTTCAGAACATACATTCTCAGACTAAAGATTAATGTAAAAACTCGAAAATTGAAAGGCTATTCTTATATTTTTCTCATAAAATTGGAAAGGTTGAAATTTTTGTTTTCATTTTACTTCCAAAAATTATTTTCTGGCCAAATGACGGAGGTGAGTGATTAGTTTCTTTTGTTTGTTGCATTAAACAAATATAAAATAAAATAATTGACGATACAGTTTATTTCGTCACATTTTTACACTGGGTAAATCCATTCCGTTCTTGTTAATTTTTAGGTTTTAACCAAACAATAAGAAGGTTTTTCATTTAATATCTTAGGCTTTTTTATACGTTACAAATATTTTGTTCACAGAAATGTTGTACCCCTACGTTTAAATCCAATGAACTGCAACTGGGGAATTTTTGTAGTTTAAAAATGTGTAGAGATTAGTGACGGTTGATCGATAATTATTCAGATATCGTGAGATGCGGTCTGGTGTGATGTAGGTTGCAGAAAAACATTTTTTTCAGCGTGCCAACGTTTCGACCTTTATTGAAATCTTCTTCAGCGCCTGGGATTTATAAAAATTGTTCACATTCAACCAATACATTTAGGACGTGAAAAAGTGAATTTATACAATGCAAAATGTATTTCTACACAGAAAACAAACACTTGGAGTGAGAAGGAATACTTCCATTGAATATGGAAAATATATTTTGTGTTGTATAAATTCACTTTTTTTCCACATCCTAAATGTATTTGTTAAATGTAAACGTTTCGATCTTTATTGAGATCATCTTCACGGCTCAAAGTGTTTGTCTTCTGTGTACTTATGCCATTCTTGCGTGTCATGTTGGGAGTGACTGAAGATGATCTCAATAAACATCGAAACGTTGACCCGATAAAAAGAAAATGTTTTTCTGAAACCTACATCACACCAGACCGCATCTCACGATTTCTAAACTACATTTCTATATATTATTATATAAAATTACATTTGATAGTAGGTATATAGGTATATAACAAGATCTGTTTGTTGAAAATCTGTCGTAAAGATTTCTCACCCAATCGAAGTACATTCCGAAACTTACTTATTCCCATGGTTTATCTATTATTCCAAAGTGGGCTACGCGGGCATTCGTTTTGGTGGAGAGTAAAAGATGAGTGCTCAGAGGGTTGAGAGTGGGATCTCAATAAGATCGAAACGTTAGAAGGTCAAAGAAAATGTTGAAACCTGAAACCTACTCACACCAGACCGCATCTCACGATATCTGAATAAGTAGTTTAAAAAATTGTCCCTATGTGGTTTTTTGTCTGAGGGGATTGAACGTGTTTTTTCGTCGTTTCCAATTGTTTTGGAATTTCTTCGCTCACTTGCCTAACGCGATTCATCTTCTCGTCAGCTTCGGTACAAATACAGCACATTTTACCGTTGTTGACTTTTTCTACGCAAATATTAAAGGAATATTTTTGGAAACCACTGAAAATTAAAATAGCGGTGTAAATAATATATATAGAACATAAAGGGAAGTAAGGGCGCCGACAGACCAACAATATTGAAGCATTAAGGCCTCTTCAATTCACTTGTTTATATATAGTCCTTTCCCATCGGAGTCTTGACTGATTTATATTCGAGTCCAATTAGAGATAAGAGAGAGGGACCCTTCTAGATTAGTGATACGGGTTTTGGATTAAAAAAAAAGGACTCCTCCTACTTCGGGTTTTATGACGTCACTCAAGCAATAAATATAGGCCTGGTATAAGGCCGGATCTCTCACGGGGGTGTCGGGCTTTCCTTTATTTATAGTCGTCAGCCGCCCTCATCCTCATCCCCGTAACGACTCCACGTGGGTACACGTTGAAACACAAGCAAATACACCATCGGTGCTAATTAAGCATTATTGAAACTAAAATGCTACGAGGTATTTAAGCTGTTCCGAAAAGTATCTAAACGTTTGCTAACGACCTAATACACAATATATTTATATCCAATAACAAACGCCTGCATTATTAAATGATTTTTTTTAAACGAGGGATCGCGACAGGTTATATTAACCCTCGGTGTTTTTGGAAAAAAACAAAACATATGTAAGTACGTCGGAGTCGAACCTGGGACCTTACATTGATGGGCGCCGTGTCAACACCTGAACCGTAGCGGCCACAGTCACTCCTACAAATGACATTGTTGTCGTTTGAATTGTAATTTATTATTACAATTAATTAAGGTTTTTAGTCGAGATGAAAAAAAGTCAATGGCGCGTGCGGGATTCGAACCGACGATGTTCGGCTTGATACGCCGCTGCTCTACCACTTGAGTCTTCATGGCCATCAACTTCCCATCTCAACCACACCTTTTGAATCCTCCCTTTGCATTTTTCAAATGTCGTGTAATCGGTTTGGATCCTCGACGACAATGGGAATGTTGACGGATTCGAATCCCCTCGTGCCATTGACTTTTTTCCATCTCAACTAAAAACCGTAATTAATTGTAATATATTAATTGGTCAAGCGGACCAGGAATTAGTGAATTTAGTAATTTATACTTTTGACATTTAGCAAACAAAACCCTCGCTTATATTCTCCATATCTGCTCGACAATTCTTCAAAGATAATATAATATCATACATCATCATGATAATACTAATAAATATAATAATATTTCGCCTGTCTTTATTTCGAAAGGATGATTGAAACAACTGTGTTACTGTTTTGAGAAATTCGAAATTTCTATTCTAATCCTGTTGACGGAGGCGAGTTGGGGCGACCAACTGCAGTGACTTTCCAGTCAGGCCCCTCAAAACCACTCATCGGCAGCCCATCTTTGTATGTCACGTTTCAAACGTTAATCGACATTTAAAAGTTATTTTTCTATTGATTATCCGTTTTAACGAAAGGCGGCCCAAGACGTGCGGTATTCCCCACATGCCACGCGAATTTTACCCGAATCCCGACTGGTGTGGATGGACGCTCGGCCATTCGCGGATTAACAATATCCGGTGCTCGTAGTGCTCGGCTTTTTGTCGCTTTTCTTGTCCGCTTCAAAGGGCACGAATATTCGTGAAGTAATCGCGCTCAAACCATCCACATTCGGGTATCAACTACTGAACCTTTTATTGTATCTACTGCCAACTGTCAGCAAAATAAACAGTTAGCCCAGTAAGCCGTACACTTCTATTTAATACAATTTATTTTTCATTAATAAACGATTACTATTATAGATGTTTTAATTTACACAATAAAATTTATAATTATTCAGATATCGTGAGATGCGGTCTGGAGATGGTCCACAAAGCATCTCACGATATCTGAATAATTATCGATTAACGGTCACTGATCTCTACACAAAATAAAATTTATTTTGCTTATTAGAAATGGATTGACTAGATGCAACAGTTTTGCAGTTCCTGGATGTTTCATGATCCAGAGCCGACAGTTTTGAAAGCTTCTCGTACCAATCATAAATTGTTTGATAAACAAAGCAATAATTAATAATATAATTAAATATATTTTTTCAATTAGTTTGTAGCCTAGTAGTAGTAGTAACAAAATAGTAACCGCAGCAATCCATCACGATTTGTAACAAGTTGAGGACTATTTGGAAAATACTTATTCCCTGTTTCGGCAACAACTAGGAGGTTATACAAAACTCACATGTGCGTATAAGCACGCTATTCCGCGAATGCCAAGAACAGCATCTAGAGAATTTGGGGAACACCGCATGTCAGCAGCCGCCTTAAGGTCTTGATCGAGATGAAAAAGTAAGTGTTACGAGCGGGATTCGAACTCACCACCTTCAGCCCTATACGCCGCTGGTTAAACCACTTGAGGTGTCGTGACGGTGTTACGTTATTTGTAAAGAGAAGTTCCACGTGAGTTAAACATGTAAACAAAGCAGCCAAACATGATCGCATATGGTTCTTCGACTCGAATTTACCAAGGCCTACTGGCCTACGTAGTCAAATTTTTATAGGTCTCAGTTTCATCGAGGATTTATCCGCTGTGAATTTGTTCTGAAAGAGCGTCCTGTACAATCTGTGCTCTATTCGAACCAGTTGGAAGGTACAAATTTAAATTAGGCGATAGATAAGCGAAAAGCTTCTTCAGACGACTGAACTGTGGTCTGTTCTTAAAAAAAATTTTTCTAAACATTGGAATACGGTTAAACAGATATTTTTCAATGAGAATTCACAAGGAAATTGAATAGCCGGGGTTCGGGTTTCTAGGTTAGGAACTTATTGCCACATTTATTCCGAAATCGTGAAATCCTTATTGCTATATAGTGACATTGTATTAATGCCATATAGCAAGCAATTAAAGATATTTCATTTATTTGCTTTAACGCCTTTTGCGTCTGTTCTTCGGTCATTGTATCTTTGTTTTGATTTTTTTTTTTCAAGTTGAGCATTACTTGTAGACAAAATGTTACAGGCATTATGGGAGGAAATTAAAATTATTTATTGCCTTAATTACGAAGCGCGTAAAGGGTGGAACTTGAATGAGTGGCACATTGCATTTAAGGAAAATATCGCACAGCCTGGCCTCTTTTCCGTTTTTACCCTCAATGTTTTCCCCAAGCGCACCCCTCCACATTATAAGAAATGGAATATCGATCTGAACACCAATACAAAGGCTGACCCTTTCGGTTCATTATGGTGTCATTAGGTCTTCGAGCAAAACGGGTGGGGGGGGGTAAAGAACTTATTTGCCTGTGATGGCTCGGTTCAAATTCAGCCGGGTGTCAAGGGGGTTGCTATGGGAGGGGTGGAGGGTGGTTGACGGACAGCATAAAAAGAGAGCAATTTTCTACGTAGTGGCTCTGAATGGTAGGGAGAAGTAACCCTTCTTGTTAGAGTCTACTGTCCAGTGCAGGGCAGCTCCGTGACGTCACGTCATCAACAACACTTCACTGTCGTACGAGTCTGCTGGCCCTGACAATCCAAGAATAGGGGCTCCGATCCATTCTATCTCCTAGAGAATCGCTACATGTTATTCTACCAACATCTTTATCCGTATTAAGAGAGACTGTGTTTCCAGTCCGTGGGCTTCCTGTTTTAGTATTTTTATTTCGACTTTTTCCCCCGATTTTTTTTTTTTTAACTGGTATTTCTGTTTTGATATACCAAAACCAAGGAAAAAGAAATTTACGTTAATCCTTTAGGTCGATTATGTCGGATTCTTTGGAAGTAATTATCATAATAATAATAAATGTGTGGTGTTTAGTGACCGTTAATAGATAATTATTCAGATATCGTGAGATGCGGTCTGGTGTGACATAGGTTTCAGAAAAACATTTTCTTTATCGTGCCAACGTTTCGATCTTTTATTAACATAATCTTCAGGGCCTTGGATTTACAAACATAGTTTACATTTAGAAAATACATATAGAATGTGGAAAAGTGAAACGGCATCTCACGATATCTGATTAATTAATTATAATAAAGTAGCGCAACGTCTTCAATTTGTATGAACAATCTCTCAGGTCGTTATCCCAGAAAATAGTGCAGGAAAAACACTAGTCGGCAGTCACGGCGCTCGTCGTTGTCAGACCTTCGATACTGGGTTCGAATGCAGAGCCGACATACTTACTTACGAAAGGGCTTTTTTTCAAAAACACCAGCACGCCAATGTTAAATAAACAAAGTTAGTTGGAACATATTTATTAGGCAAATATTATACAAATCTTTCGTTTTTATATAAACAAACAAAAACAATATAACCTGATCGATAGCCGTTTGCTTTCAGCCTAAAGGTTCAGTTTGCTAAGAAATCACAGTTTTCTAACGTTCAGTAAAACATAAATGTTTTGTTATCGGGGAAATTTTCTTAAATTATTTTACAAGACGCAGCCTGAAGTTCCTTTCCTAGAGCACCTTAAGAAACACGGTTTCTGTATCGCTAGGAATTTTGTCAACGCATTGGTGCTTCGGTGCCGAAATATTTACGACGGTAACATAAAAATGATGCAATATGCAATAAAGGAGAAAAAATGATAACTCAACACCGATAGATGTTGTGCAACACTTCGTCTTATTCCACTGATCGTGAAACATTTGGTTGTTGGTTTTTTTCATTAAAGAAAGACGCAATCCACCCAGTGAAAAGACTGGGAGTCAGGATGATGATTTGCATTCAGTAATTTGAATTTCGTATCATTATTGTAATTGTTTTATTTTTTTAATGGTGCTTTCACTATCCCTCTATATATTAAAATTTCGCATTTGCCCTTTCATATTAATTCATTCTTTAAAACGTTCGGTCAATACGCATTATTTAAGCTTTTTTTTTCCCTGTAGCATAATTATGTAACTAATCGAGGTTTTATTTCCAAAATTACACTTTCATTTTCAGTTATGAGTTCAGTTGTAATCTTCACAGTTGGGTGGTCAAGATCTGACATTTGATTTGAACCAGTATAGTTGTTGCTGTTGCAATTTTTGATCTCTATTCTAATAGCGGACATTCAAGGTTGATCGTTGAGTGGAATTTTTTGGATCCACCAAGTCGTGTTCTTACTGTTAACTAACTAATTATTCGGATATCGTGAGATGCGGTCTGGTGTGATGTAGGTTTTAGAAAAACTAATTATTCAAATGTCGTGAGATGCACCCTGGTATAAAGTAAGTTTTAGAAAAATATTTTCTTTATCGTGCCAACGTTTCGGTCTTTATTGAGATCATCTTCAGCTTCTGGGATTTACGAATATTGTTTAAATTTTTCAAATGCGTGTAGGATGTGGAAAAAAGAATTAGAAATTTGAGATTAAAAAAATAATAAAGATAATAATAATTTTTACAATGCTAAAAAATTTTAGTTTTTTTTGTTTTTCTAGAAAATTTTCTAGCATTGTATAAATTTATTTTTTTAATCTAAAATTTTCTAGTATTGTATAATTTTTTTCAATATAAAATTTTCTAGTATTGTATAATTTTTTTTTAAATTTAAAATTGCTGGCATTGTTTAAATTCATTAATTTTTTAAATTTTAAAATTGCTGGCATTGTATAAATACATTTTCTATCATCGTAAGCATTTTTTTTCCACATATTACATGTATTTGTTAAATTTAAACATGTTTATAAATCCCGGGCCCTGAAGATGATCTCAATAAACACCGAAACGTTGACACGACAAACAAAATATTTTTCTAAAACCTACGTCAAACCAGATCTCATGATCTCCGAATAATCATATGAAAAATCACATTTGTCCCGTGAATCAGCAGAGAATACATGAAAAAACAAAACAAGTCTCACCAGGTGAAAACATCGGTTAATTATTTGTTAATGTAATTAATATCAGTCCGACCTGTAGATTTTTTGAATCATGTAGAGAAGGTTGGTCGTCAGAGGAAACTTATCCCTGAAAGCCTGTGCATCATGCGGGGACGAATTTGGCGTCTCTTTCGTCCCAAACTGTAGGCTTTTTGGGTCCATGTTTTCCTTTTTTACTCCCTCTTTTTCAGTTCAGACGCGTCGACCTGGGATCTAGTTTCGAAATAAGGGGCTCACCAGTCACCTCGGCTGGCATTTTTCAGGGAGACGTCGCATTAATCCCGAGGAGCCTCTAATGGGTCCTATCCGAGCTAATTGGACAAATATATAATACTTATTTACAGGAGCTTCCGAAACTAGAGAGGAGTCAGAGAGACCTCAGCCTTTCCTAATGAACAGCTTTAAGACAACAACAGATTAACAAATAAGAACTTTTAAGATTGGTTTTAATTTAACTTATTTGACACTAAATGGCGGATCAGCTTGAATACCTCGTATAATTCGGAATAGTATTTACAATTCTAAATGGCTGAAAATCTGGTTACACTACATTACAACTTTAAAGTTATGATCCTTCTTTCATTTCAAAATTAGGCTCATGATTTTAGAAAGATCTATACAATAGTCCAATACTGTATCACTGAGTAGATGAACATATAAATAATAACTATAATAATCTGAGTTAATAAATGATGGAGATCGTGAGGTGCGGTCTGGTGTGAGGTAGGTTTTAGAAAAACGTTTACTTTATCACGCCAACGTTTCGAACTATATTGAGATCATCGTCGGGGACCGGAAATTACATGCATTGTGTAAATATAGCAAATACCGTGCATGGCCAGTTGCCACCATTTGTATTTTTCTAATTATTCGGAGATCGTGAGGTGCGGTCTGGTGTGACTTAGGTTTTAGAATAACATTTTCTTTATCGTGCTACGTTTCAATCTTTATTGAGATCATCTTCAGGTTCTTGAATTTACAAACGTTGTTTTAATTTTACAAATACGTGTAGGATGCGACAAAAGATGAATTTATACAATTCTAGAATATTTTAGATTAAAACAATGATTTTATACAATTCTAGAAAATTTTAGTTTAAAAATAAATTTATACAATTCTAGAAAATTAGAAAGAAAGAAATTTTAGATTTAAAATTTTCTTGAATTGTAAAAATTAATTTTTTAAGCTAAAATTTTCTGGGATTGTATAAAATCATTTTTTTAAATTAAAATTTTCTATCATTGTATAAATTCATTTTTTAAACTAAAATTTTCTAGCATTGTATAAATTCATTTTTTTAAACTAAAATTTTCTATCATTGTATAAATTCATTTTTTTAAACTAAAATTTTCTATCATTGTATAAATTCATTTTTTAACCTAAAATTTTCTAACATTGTGTAAACTCATTTATTAACCTAACAT
>CM077107.1:21538843-21565123 GCA_039619505.1 Cimex hemipterus
TAAAATTTTCTATCATTGTATAAATTCATTTTTTAAACTAAAATTTTCTAGCATTGTATAAATTCATTTTTTAAAACTAAAATTTTCTAGCATTGTACATATTCTTTTTTTTAAATATAAATATATATATATATATATATATATACATATACATATTACAAATTAAAGCGAAGGTTAAACTATGCATGTTAGTTTGGCTACAGATGCTCTTCTTTGCATAATCTTTTTGACAGAAAGAAAAAATCCAAATTTTATGGAACTTATATTTGTCAATTTATTAGTAAGTTTATTTATTAGTTATAAGTACAGTACGCTTACAATTCCAAAAGTCAAACTTGAGCTTTCTTCCTTTTCACACTTTTTCTCCTCCGTTTAATATTTTTAACATGCACATACGCACATCACTGTAGTAATAATATGTAGACTACTTTAAAATTGAATAAATGCGAAAATAATTGTGAAGACTTCAAACGCTGCCTGATTGACAGATGAGCGAATTTTGAAAGCCATTAGCGCGACGGCGATAGGGGCCAGGAAAGTGGAAGCAATTATTTCAAACTGGAATAAATGAACTTGTATCATATTCCGGTTGTTGTGGAAGTCCTTCACCGGGCTGCTCCGTTTATGACTTGCAAATGGGCGCCCCAGCCCCGGAAAACAGGCGTTTTTACACCGTGTGCCCAGTTCTCTCGAGGGTCCGTTGACATGACGATATCCCGCGATTGACTTCGTCTTACCCAATTCCATCGGCGATCAAGGAAGCCGCGCAACTCGGTAAAAACGTATTATTGCCACAGAAATGCATCACACGCCTCACCGGCCTTCACAACCAAAGCGGAGTCTCATCAAGATTTTTATTCATACGTTGTATACCTTCTCACAAAAATATTCATTCTGACGAAATATTTCTTTCCTCGAACGGTTTAACAGATTTACGTTTTGATAATTGCACTGGAATAATGCTGAAGTATGTTCTTATTCGTGAAAATCGTTTTATAGAGGAGCGTCTGATTTTAAAATAAATCATGGATGCTATCAGCCCCATCTCTTCATTACAAACGTAATATAAAACTGTGTTTCTGTCCCTGCCCACCATTTAAGAATTTTTTATAAAGTTCTATATTCATTAAATATTAAAAGAAAATTATTAAACAATCACAGGTCCAGAATAAATAAGATTTCTACCTAGCAATTTGAAATTTTGAAAAAGCATTTGATAACTGAAAGAGAGAAAAACTAAATAAATAAAACTTACCCCTGAAACCGGGTTTCTAGTGAGATTTAGGGGGAACTTCTCCACTTCTCACACTTCTCTAAACACTTCTCCATAGGGAATCTGAACTACAAACTACCACTCAGACTTGTCTAATCGTCAAAATACTATAAACATAAAACAGCAATCAATATCTCACTGGCACTTTCAACAGGACACGCAAGAATGGCACAAGTACAGAGAAGTACTTGTCACTCCAGAAGTCAAATATCATTCTCAATCGATTGCCAATTATGCCAAATTAAGTTCTACGCCAACAAAAACAAATTTGTTAAACTCTTTTGAAAATAAAGTATTTAATGTCGGTTTTAGCACATTGAATCCATTTTTATTATTATAAAATTAAATAATTAGTCAGATATCGTGAGATGCGATCTGGTGTGATGTAAGTTTCAGAAAAACATTTTCTTTAGCGTGCCAACGTTTCGACCTTTATTGAGATCTTCTTCAGAGCCTGGGATTTATAAAAATTGTTCACATGTTCATCAGAGATTGTTCATCAGACGGCATCTCAAGATTTCTGAATAATGCTGTTGTTTGTTTTTTGTTGTTGTTTTTCTCCCAAAGCCGAAGAAATTCTTGCTTGTTTGAAGTTTTCAAAGATGGGACTAATTATCATTTATCTAAATCTGCATGAATAATGTCATAAATTCTTTTCAATTGAATAATCTTTAAATAGGTGTTGGTTGAGTTAAAAAAGTCAGTGTCACGAGCGGGATTCGAACCCGTGACCTTCGGCTAGATACACCGCTGCTCTGCCACGAGCTATCGTGACTTCGATCCACTCGGACACCAGCTTCTGATCTCAACCCCACATTTTTAATTTTCTTCCTTTTTTGCCATTTTGAAATGTCGTGTGTCTCATTCTCGGCGACAAATGAAATGACCCGGGAGAGCTTTAGTGAAGTTTATTTCATTATGCTTATTAATTATTCAGATATCGTGAGATGCGGTCGTGGCACGATAAAGAACATGGTTTTCTGACACCTACATCACACCAAACCGCATCTCACGATATCTGATTAATTATCTATTAATGGTCACTAATCTCTACACATTTTGCTTATTATTAAATAGAATAGGTTTCGGGCTAAATAAATTATTTTCAATTAATTAATCTTTAAGTAAAGTATTGGTTGAGATAAAAAAAAACCACTGTCACAGTGGTTAACTTTCCATAACTTTCCATCTCAACCCCAATTTTTCAAATATTTTCCCTCCTTTTTGCCGTTTTTGAAAAATTAAGAAGGTAGGTTTGAGATGGAAAGTAGTAAGCCAGCGTCGTATTTAGCAGAAGGTCGTGTGTTCGAACCCCGCTTGTAACACTGACTTTTTCTCAACCAAAATTTTAATTAATTAAAAAGAATCTATTCGGTCAAGCGGACCATGTAACCTAATAAATGTTATTAATGTTGTCATCCTTTCTTCTCTAGCTCTTTCCTCTTCTTTCTCACTCATTCCTCCTCAACTTCTATTTTGTTATTCTATGTTAATTTCTTTGAAAACGTGTGATAAAATGTTTGGTTTATTGGTTTTTGTAATCAAATAAACATTTCTCTCAATTTTTTTTTTTTAATTTTTTTTTCAATAGTTTGGTATATAAAATACACAACATGATGTGATCATGGCTGACTGGGCCTCGGCTCTGGCAGATTGGAGCCGGTAGGTCCATTTCAAACATAGAAACGTGAGAATGTACCACAGAAGTGGATTTTTTCTTTTGACCCTACAAGCCAAGTCCCCAGGTGGGGTGCATGTTTGTTCCTGGCCGGTCAATATATCTTGCTGATGCAAGTCTAATAAATCAACAGCATCATGTCTAACAGCAAAGACAGGCAATTAAATAAAAACCAATAAATTAAGTTGTAAATAATTAAAAGCGTCCAGTCGCTTGCTCGGCCGGCGGCCCGTGATAATCACCGACAGACTGATGCAGTAAATATAAATCAAAGACTTTAAATAACTTACGGGGAATTTGTCCCATATAATCGATGGATGTCATTGGCTACTGCCATTTCGATGTTTATTTTTAAAGCGCGAGTTTTATTTATTTTCAAACTCCGCTTCATCATTATACCCTTGCCCGAATTGTCCGTCTACTTCTCTTCACGTCCCGTTTCAGACCTGAACTAACCGATTATGTATTCCAACCGGAAACAATATAAACATATAAGATTTCAAAGGATTTGAACAATTTATTTATATTTTCATATCATCCATGCTGTTTGGCAATCCTCTGCTCGGTCGGAAAAAGCAATTAACGTTTGAAAAAAAAAAATCATAAAAATCTACTGGGCGGCTCAAAAGGCAGTGAATCGTCTTAAACTAGGAGGAATTAAGGGAGCCAGACGATCATGGTATTTCCGACCGTGTTAAGAACTACCATTTCAACACAATTAAAAACGAATACTGAAATACATTTTTTAACATAAAAATCGTCTTTACTCTATATGATTAATATAAATATATCCGTCTCACTCTTTCCTACTCTCCCCGTGGTTTGTACATATTATACATATACAATTATATCACGGTATACAAACAACACCACAGCAGTTTTCTTAGCGGGGCACAGCGGACTGAATCGTCATTCGAGGAAGACTGGTAGAATCCAATACTTTATGCCTGCTACAATGGACGGCATAACATTTCCCGCAGGTGTGCTTTTGGGATGAACAGCATAACCGTCGAATAAATTAAACCTTCTAAACCGGGCATACTTTCTAGGTGTGCAATAGGTACAGAACGGGGGAATAGTTCTCAAAGGACGCAGTAATTTCCCACGCCGAATATTACTTTCATAACCACATTTAATGTAAAACTTGGATAATTTGCCCATCACTTCTTGTCGCTTGCTTAGCTCTATATGTGTTTGTCTCATTTAAGTTCTCGGACCTATCGAGCAAAGATTGCGCAATAAAGTAAATATTGAAAATTACCTTGGATGTTGAACAGTTGATGTTGTTTAGGGTATGTTCCAACCACAAATAAGAGGCATATCCAACGTAGAATGGTCATGTGTAAAGATTAGTGACGGTTAATCGATAATTATGCACGTATCGTGAGATGCGGTCTGGTGTGACTTAGGTTCTAGAAAAACATTTTCTTCATCGTGCCAACGTTTCGATCTTTTTTGAGATCATCGTCAGGGTCTGGGACTTACAAATATTGCTTATATTTAATAAATACATTTAAGATGTGGAAAAGTGAATTTATACAATGCACAATATATTTTATATTCAATCAAAGTGTTTGTTTTCTGTGTTTTTGTGCTATTCTTGCGTGTCGTATTGTGAGTGCCAGTGAGTTGCTGTTTTATGTTTATATATGTTGGGTTGTATAAATCCATTTTCCCACATCCTAAATGTATTTGTTAAATGTAAACAATGTTTGTAAATCCCATGCCCTGAAGATGATCTCGATAAAGATCGAAACGTTTGCACAATAAAGAAAATGTTTTTCTGAAACTTACTTCACACCAGACCGCATCTCACGATATCTGACTAATTATAGAATGGTCAATTCATTTTCTATAATTGAAACGTACCACCATTCATGTATTCCTCACATTACACGGCTACGGATGTATTTAATCGAATTTATCTTAAAAGTGTCATTTATCTCTCCTGTATAAAATCGGCCCGGGAGCATGAATGGTACTCGTCTATAACGGCCGTGTCATCCTTGTTTTCACCAGGTTTGAACGAGTAAATAAACGTTTGATAAAGCTTTGATGAGTAAGGCTTTAGAAGGTGTCGGCCTCGGGGATCGTGCTGTCCCCTTCTCGACAATTCGTCACAGGACATATGGGATGAGTCGACACTTGGCCCTGTTTGTTCAACACTCGCACCCGGTTTTAATGACCCAGGCCTCGGAGAGTGCGTCGAGAGGAGAATGATAATTTATACGCTTCACGAAATGCCGTGGTTTTTTTCACTAGCCATTGTAGCCCAAAACTGTGCCATCTCTCTACCATTTCACGTTTTGTGAACGTCAGAGTTTCTTTACTAAACCGAAATATCTATTGATAATGCATTGGTTTAACCAATGGTAGAGATATAACGTTCAACGATTTTAAGCTTAAATGTTTCATGTGGTTATTAATTAATTTAAGGTAGTTCATTGTTTGTGAAATGTGTTAGCGTGAGATCTTTGCTGTTCTGTTATGTTCACCATATTATGTTTTAAGTAGTCATTTAATAATGTTTGGCAACAATCGATCTTTCGAATGAGTTATTTTTTTCCACGCCACCAGTGCAGACTACTTTCTTTTATCCTTTTAGCAATCTAAGAACATTACCAGCCATACTTTTATCCGCATCATCAAACATAATCTTTACATCAATGAAATGCAGATGGTACTTTCAACTTGTTTACAAGCTTACAACATTGAGATGCACATATAATAGTAAAGTTTCGTTTTTTTCTTAATTTTTATTATCGTCTACATTACTTTTTATTGCTTTTTTTATAGTTTTGATAATACGTAATACATTTTGACGCTGTCCAAATGATTGGTATCAAGCCCAGAGTTGATTGGCCAAGAACCAAGGAGGAATCCGTTAAATCAACGTTTTTTTTAAACACAATTAATTACGGTTTTTAGTTGAGATGAAAAAAAGTTAATGGCACGAGAGGGATTCGAACCCACGACCTTCGGCTAGATACGCCGCTGCTCTACCACCTGAGCTATCGTGACCTCGATTCTCTCGGACATCAACTCCCCATCTCAACCTCACCTTACGAGTTTTGCCTCCTTTTGCCATATTTCAAATATCGTGTAATCTGTTTGGATTCTCGACGACAATTGAAATGGCGACGGAGAGCTTTAGTGAAGTATACTTCATTTTAAATCATTAATTCACTGGTTTCGTGGTCCGTTCGACCAATTAATATAACACAATTAATTACGGTTTTTAGTTGAGATGAAAAAAAAGTTGATGTCCGAGAGGATCGAGGTCACGATAGCTCAGGTGGTAGAGCAGCGGCGTATCTAGCCGAAGGTCGTGGGTTCGAATCCCTCTCGTGCCATTAACTTTTTTTCATCTCAACTAAAAACCGTAATTAATTGTGTTATATTAATTGGTCGAACGGACCACGAAACCAGTGAATTAAGTTTTTTTTAAATTCATTTACGTTTTCGTAGTCAATTGACTAAGTTACTTCTTTCAATCAATTAATTATTATTTCAGAAGTATTGATTGAGAAAAAAAAGTCAGTGTCACGAGCGGGATTCGAACCCACGACCTTCCGCTAAATACGCCACTGCTGTACCACTTCAGCTATGGTGACTTCGATCCTCTCCATCTCGTCCTACAACCTTTCGAATTTTCCTTCTATTTGCAAATTTTCAAATGACGTGTAATCGGATTGGATTTTCAGCGACTAAGAATTGGTCACACGGGATGTAATATCGATGAAAGTTTCCCGTTTTACCGCGTCCCCCACCATTTTATAATCGTACGACAGGACGAAGTTACGTTTCACAACAATTCCACTCAACACCAATACGACACCACAAAGGATAGCATCACACGCTATGCGAGTATGGGATTTTTCCCTTCAAAGTTTATATCCCCCCCATCAACGTATGCTTTGTAATTCGTCCAGGCACTGAGGATGTCTCGAATAAAGGTCGAAACATCGGAAAAAAGTGATAAAGGTGTTTTTAAACTTTCTGGATGCTCTGCTTCTCAAGAATCGAACAACTTGTTATGATAAAATGTGAATACCGAATTGTCATTCAATCCGCGCGTAAATTTGTATATGTTCTCCGCCGCTGATTATCGAATGTGGCATTGCTAATTACAGCCGAGAACGAATCAACATATGCTGTCAGGCTGACAGTCGATAAACAAAAAATATTGTTTTTTTAACTCTATCTTTTTTTTTATTTACGTATTGCGTTTGCTAAAAAATATAATGATGTATATTTATTATAAGTCTTTTTCTCAAGAATAAAAAAAATACTGTGTTCATTGCCTACGATCGGCCCTAAATGTTTTCTTTTTTTCTGCCTTCATACTCGATATGAACGTCTTTTAGCGCGTATCTCTTTAGAAATGAAGTTTTTGAGTGTGTCTTTTACAGGGCGGCGTTTGTATTGCCAAAAATGTCTCGAGATAAAAAAAAGGATAATTGATTCCCCGGAGAGGACGGGAAGGAGGGTTGACCAGTTGGCGTCACTTCTCAAGGAGGTGTGCGATCAATTTAAATAGTTGACATGATAGGGGTCACGGTGCTTCCCTTGACTAACAGCTCAATGCCACCCCACCAGTAATGCTATCCACCAGACCAAATATTACTTCTTGATTTCTTTATCCCCTGCACCCTTCTTCAGCGGTTATGCAAATAGTGTTAAAACAACATCATTCAAATATGGAAAAAATGAGACCATTGTACATGTGACCCGACCCCCTTCATCCATCTGACATTTATCAAGTATCAACCGTCTTATTTTGTCATTTTCAGAAAGGGTAGATACGGTTAAGCAGCCCCAGCTATCAGTATATTGATTTGCATAACAAAGCCTGTTTACTTCAATGTAGGTTACACTTTGTTTTCAATATTTCTCAGTTAAACATTTAGTTTGCGGACCGATCTGAAATTTAAACGCATGACATTTAGGTTGCGTTATAAAATTATAACGAATTGAAGATGCTCACTCCGTGTCAGGGTACGCTAGGGAGGCCTTAACATTTCGACCCCTTGTGGATTATCCCTGGTGCCTGACCCTACGAGACCTACCTACCCTCTTTTCGATTGCAATGTTTTATAATCAATCGAAACGAACGATTTAACCTAGCAACACTTGAAGAACGGCCATCTCGGTCTGACGAGTTGTTAAAAGGCCGACGATTACTTTTATTACCTGGCCACAGGTAAAACGAAAAAAAACCTTCCGGTCTAAGATCATCACGACCCTCCGCTTCGTCCGATCATTAGAAAAAAAGGGCTATGTTACAGTAATAACCATTAAATTGAATGATCTCATTATGCATACGACGTTGTGATTATAGGCTGAAAGGTGATCAAGGATTTGGATAGAAACATCCCGGAGATAGCCTCAGGACCGTCGGATTATTAGACACTATCGAGCACATCTATCTTTCATCGTGATGCCATATCTTTATGAAATTTCAAACGACTGGAACAAAGCTCTTTAGACGGCGTCGTCACGGGTAAACGCATAAAATCCCTCCTTGAACCCCGTTCCTTAGAAAAATATGAATTCCACTTCTTCAGTGCCTTATTGCGAGCTGGTTAGTCCGAGTAGGAAAGACTTAATACGAACCTCGTTGTATTTTGATTAGCCCTGGATCCGTATTCGTAGCCAAAGGTGATATTTTCTAATAAACACCTACACGTGAAAGCGAGGGTAACAAAAATGCCTTTCACCTAGCCGTTGGACCTCGACCATCCGGGCGTAAATCGTACTATGGGGCTATTCAAGAGACGTTGGCCATCCGTCAAATGTCATCCCACAGATTGACGTATGATAATCCCCCATTTGCATACAGATTTCAAACTAACGGGCGACGTTTCAGAATAAAGAAGAAATAATATATTTTGAATTATGTTCGTTAAAGGTTGGCCGTTCGAAAATTTCAACGCCAAGAAGTTTTAAATGGCATAATTTAAATAGTAATATCGTTTTGTTTCTTATGTTTTCGGACGGAAAACAGCCTGTGTGGGCTCAATGGGAAAGAAAGCCGGAGGAGGATTGATTTAGAAGAATTGCGTGACAGATCTAATGAGATAATTCGATGGAGGAAGGACAAAGAGATCCTTCTTCAAAGGAAGCACAAAAGGAGGGACGTAATTCAGAATCTCCCTCCCGCCAAGTGTATCGGACATAAGATTGAATTAATCAAAAACAGACACTGAGCTTTGTCAGGGGCGTTTGATGGAAATTGTTGGACTTGTGAGCCTGCCCGGAAAAGGGATCCGGGATGAACTCGTCGAATTTCATCACCCGTTCGATCCCAAACAAGTCTTGTTTTCTAATTTTGAAAATAAACCTTTCAAAAATATTCACAACACGCAAGTAACGCTAACCACTTAAAAAATTCAAATTCTTAAATGTAAAGGCCCATTGAGCCCACTACAGGTTCATAACCCCCACATTTATCAACGAGTAACCTACGAGAGAGTTATGGTTTTTTTGGTTATATACATATTTAAATTATACACAAGCGAGTCGCCAACCATTGTTGGTCTCTCAGTTTTGCGCAATGTTAGTCCTTGATGAGCAGGTCTCGAGGCAATCTCCGGGATGGATTAATTATACTGGGCATGGATTGGGCTACTGGGTTGGGGTGAGTGGAAAGTTTGTCGTGGTACTGGGTGAGTTTGGACGGGATTAATTTATTTACAAAGGTTTTCTGAGGTCATTGTGGAGGTTGGCGTTGGAGATTAAGGAGCGTTAACTATATTCCAAGGACTTTGGATTGGAAGGACTGAATTGGTTAGTAGGTTCAGCGGTGCCTAGTTCTAGTCCTAATCTCCAAATCGGTTTCAGTAGTGTTCTGTACAGTGTTTATACAATAGTCTATTCAGTCCCTGCCTTTTTGTTTGGATGTGTTTCCACTTCATTAGTGAGCCAGGATAGAGCCCAAGGTATCGTACGCAGTCAGCTTTGGGAATAGGGATGTTGTTTAGGTGAATTTTGTGAGGAGTTTTGCTTCGGAGGGTGAATGTAATGAGGGTGCACTTGTTTTCATTAATTTTTATTCCACATATTTTGCTTCATTCTGCATTCCGGCTGTGTCGTCGGCGAAAGATTCAAGGAGAGTAGAAGGTGTGGATAGGATGTCTGATGTGTAGAGGAGGTGCAATAGTGGTCCGAACACACTACCCTGTCGTACAACGAGTAAAGTGATTATTGAAATCTTTACAATAGTTAATAGTTGCGATATTAAAGCGTAGAAATTCATTTCCGTTGTAGAAACGTAGGTCGATAACGTGATACAGTGCAAACGTTTTGTGACGTTGGCAACACTTTTTATTTCTAAATAAGAAACCGTTGTTTTTAAAAAGTAAAAAAAAAATTATCGTGAGAGTTCAAAGGAAAACCGAAACCGTTTTAATTATACCAATTTGAAAGGGGGCCAAGTTTTGTTAAAATTTATTACTCATTTGTCACTCCTCTCAAGAACAATATTTAGAATGACAGCTCTCGCGGAGACGGGAAAACGGACGCATGTTCAACAGGAAAACCACAGGGAAAAATGATCTAAGGGATTATTCAGCCTTCCATGACGGACGTAATAGTCATACGTGCGGCTAATTGCGAATTGACAGGCGACAGTAAATCATCGTCCTCTGTGAGAGATCGAACTGGAGACACTATCGATTCGTTGTGACAAGAGATCGATACTAAGATAATAATATATGAAGTGGAGGGTGATTGAAAGGGGAGGTTGAGTGATGCCTGCCATTACCTTCTGACGGACTCCAATAGCTTCCTCCCCGTCATTTGTTATACACGGCTCTTCAATATGTCCGCACCCTGGCCTCCAATCACTGCCACCGCATCACTCACAACCATCCGGGCAGGAGAGAACCATTTTTCATCTTTCTGTAACTCCGTTTGCCCGATAAAGCATTAGTATCAATTTCAACGGATGTCCTTTGTTTTTTAAACTCACTGTCATTTTTTGGAAATGAAGTAGACCAATCTAAATCAATTCCTGCTTGTCTTTTAATTAATTTTCTTTGTTTGACCGTTGTTTTTATGATTCCGAACAAATAACGTAATCTATAATAAGAAAATTGTTCAACATTTTATGCGTTTTGTAAACACTAAGGTTTGGGCAATGGAATAAAAACTGGCCACAGATAAGCATTTAAATATGACGAAGACATTTGACACTCATCTGATCTTTCGAGGACAGGCAGGATCTTAGACGATCAAATTACACCACTACGTCCACATTTTCATTTTAAGGTACTACTTTAAATAACGAAGAACTTATTTTATATATGTAACGATCTGTGGCCGTTAATCGATAATTATTCAGATATCGTGAGATGCGCTCTGGTGTGATGTAGGTTTCAGAAAAACGTTTTCTTTATCGTGCCAACGTTTCGGTATTTATTGAGATCGTCTTCAGGGCTCAAAGTGTTTGTCTTTGTCTACTTCTGCCATTATTGCGTGTCGTGTTGAGTTGCTTGTATGTTTCTGTGTATAGTTTTTGCATCACTCGTTCGTTCCCGGGTTTTAATGCTGGCCCGCTGGATTCGAACCCGGGACCTTTACCTTACCGTGTTGTGCGACGCGTCAACGCCTAAACCGTGTGGTCACCTACGCCCGTATTCTTTAGATATCGTCGCATTTAGAAATTAAATTATTTAGTTCATTTAAATTTTAAAAGAATCTGTGTGGGTAGACTCTTTAGTAACAGCCCCAGTATACAATGTACAACATGTACTTTTATTTTCCTGATTCAGCTAAATAAACCTGGTTTCCTAGTCAAATAAATTATCCCAAATTTAATACTACACGTTATGGTATGCTGGACCGTTACATTCTTCACAGTTCGGGAACCCGCCGTAGCCAAATTCTTTTCGAATGTTGGCAACCGTTGATAATCTTAATTGCGACGTCAAAAACGTTTTGCTCACTGTTGTCACGTTTTGACAACAATACGTGAACCCGTCTCAATGCTTATTTGTAATTTTATCCCCGTGAAGTGCATTAATTCCAATTGTTCTGCTCCCTGGCGTATAGGTGGTGGCGCTTAATCCACGTGGTGTTATCCATGATCACGTGAGGGGGGGGGGCGTATTGAATCCGTCTAATCGGGGTATAACAGCTTCACCCCTCTGTGTACAGAGAATGCCGTCGACACTGAGATTTGGCTAATCTTTGTCCTACTTTAATAGCTTAAAGAAACAGGTATTATTGCCTGGTTAATCGCCTTTCCAATTCGTTTTTTTTAGTAAAATAAATTTATTTGCATCCTATTATTATGAGCCTATTTTCATAAATCTTTTTTAGCTAATGTGTGGCATTTTAAATATTTTAAAAAATTAATTCAAGCGAATACGTGAAGAATGTAAAGCTTCTCGTTAACAATTTGTTTAAAAAATTTATAATTTATACAGTTCTAACCCTACTGCACAAACTGAACCATTTATAACTATTTAAAGAATAAAATATATTTTGCATTGTATACATTCACTTTTCCACATCCTATATGTATTTTCTAAATCTAAACTATGTTTGTAAATCCCATGCCCTGAAGATGATCTCAATAAAAGATCGAAACGTCGGCAGGGCAAAGAAAATGTTTTTCTGATACCAACATCACACCAGGCCGCATCTCACGATATCTGAATAATTATCTATTGTCTACACTTTTCTGAAAGAGTGCATAATGGCCTGCAGTTTCCTTTGTAAGAGAGGCTTAATAAAAGTGTGAAAGTAGGATGTTTATCATCGTATTTCCTAGTTATTTCTATCGACTGTGGAATTATTAGTGAGAGGTTCTTAAATAATTCTCCAATGTCAATAATAATATTATAAAATTGAAACATTTATAAATTAAAAAATAACCCAAAAAAGTGACCTCTAATTATATTAAAAGTAGGTTTATCAATAGTTAATTGGTATCGTATGGGTAGACAGTTTTTACTGGGCTTTATACTTTTACACGAATGTTCATGGAATTAATGTGTGGCGTAGGTTTTAGAAAAGCATTTTCTTATTCCAGCCAACGTTTCGGCCATTATTGAGACTATCTTCAGTGATCAAAGTGTTTGTTTTCCGTGTAGATGTGGCATTCTTGTTTGTTCTCTGTCAACACCCTCTCTCGGGACACTCTCAACACTTCAGACAAGAATGACTCATCTACACGGAAAAAACACACTTCGATCCCTGAAGATGATCTCAATAAAGATTGAAACGTTGGCTAGATAAAGAATATGTTTTTCTAAAACCTACATAACACCAGATTGCACCACACTATCTGCAAATAATCATTGACTAACGGTCAGCAAACACCAAGCATTTCTATACGGCAGGATATTCGCTTGTCTTTGACTCCCTGTGAAACGTTCTTCTGGGGAAAATATTAAACTGGATAACTTTTCCCCGGATAAATTCAATTTTTTATGTAAAACTTTTCTAGCATTGAAGCAATTTATAATTTTCCACATCATACATCTATTTGTAAAATTCAAACTGTGTTTATAAATCCTAGGCCCTGAAGATGATCTAAATAAGTTTGAAACGTTGGCAGAATAAGGAAAATGTTTTTCTAAAACCTACGTCACATCGGTCCGCATCTCACGACCGCCAAATAATCATCTAGGAACGATCATTAAAACGGTTATTGTTGAGCAACTGTCCTAGTTGTGACAATTAATTTCTCAATGACTACTGCGTTTCCCCATTCGTTCACCTGTTTCCTACTGGTCAAATCAAGCTAGTCACTGCTTTATGACTGTATTGTATAGTCTAAAAAAACACACAAAAAACATTTGGTGTGTGTAAAGCGAGACAAAAGGCAATAAAAGGCATGATAGTTTTTAAAAGGTCATAAACCCAAACGGGGTTAAATTGATTAATCTATTTTGAAGTCTGTTGTCATGGGGGGGGGGGCGAGTGGTAGGAAGAGTGCGGGGAGGCGGTTTGGGTTTGAGGCATCCGAGAGTCGAGTTTATTTGCGGCTTTGTAAACTGATCATAGTCGCGGCATTTCATGTTCAGTGCAGCGGCTCTGCGCAATAATTGCGGTGGAAAACAGGCCCGGGTAAAGTTGTCTGGAAATATAGACTGCCGGGTCGGGGGTAATTGAAACGTTAATTTAAATAAAGGGAGATTGGATAACCGTGTCGAACACAGGGGAGCCCGGGGGAAAGTTGGCCCATCACACTCATCCGGCCGGCAACATAGCTTCAAAACACATAATAAACCCGCCTGGGGCGTTTGCATCTTTTGCCGGGGTTAGACACAGGGATGCACGTCCGCGAGAGACAGATACCCGCTTGACAAAACCCATCAATAGCGCCCTTCATCTCTTTATGTCTCGCTTCACTTTCCTCTTTGTTCGGCCTTGTCCAATTACAAAACCTCGGGAAAATGCAATCCGTAATGGAAATTTCATTCGTTTATCAACCGCCGATACGCCGCCAGTGCAGCCCCTTTCCAACCCCCTTCCACGCCCTTTGACTTTCATTAGCCGTTTTAAAATTGTCCACCTTCCGACCTGTGGATTTGATGCAATTCCGGCGAAAATTAACCCGCCCTCGCTTTTGCTGTTCTCTCGATTCTGCATCGATCCTTCTGTGCCGATTCTGGAAAAAAAAATATATAACAATTAATTTTTCAAGAGGTTTCGCGAGCGGACATCATTGGAAGTGGAGAGATTAGATATTTCATTTTTTATGTGTTGTTTAATTATTTTTCTCTATATTTTACTTAAGCTTTAAGTCAGGTATTGGTTGAGATAAATAAGTCAGTGTTACGAGCGGGATTCGAATGCACGACCATTGGCTAAGTAAGCCACTGCTCTACCACTTGAGCTGTCGTGACTTCAATCCTCTCCGACACCAACTTCCCACCTCAACCTCACCTTTTGAATTTTATTTTGTCTCCCATTTATTTGGTAAACCGGACCACAAAACTAATAGATTTTTTTTTTTGTAGAGACTAGTGACCATCGAAAATTATTCAGATATCGTGAGATGCGGTCTGGTGTGATGTAGGCTTCAGAAAGATTTCCTTATATGAAACGCATTGAATGAATTACACTCTATTAATCTGGACATTGTTGTTAAAAATATCTAATTATTCAGATATCGTGAGATGCGGTCTGGTGTGATGTAAGTTTCAGAAAAACATTTTCTTTATCGTGCCAACGTTTCGGTCTTTATTGAGGTCATCTTCAGGGCTCATTAAACATCGAAATGTTGGCACGATAAAGAAAATGGTTTTCGGAAACCTACATTGCACCAGACAGCATCTCACGATATCTGAATAAATGTTCTAGCAATATACAACAGTGCTGTAACTTTTTTTTTGGGGGGGGGGAGTTGATAGTAAGTTTTAGTATATTAAGCTCTTTCGCAAATTGTAGCATATTGGAGACCTAATAGTAAACTTCCTCTCTGTAAAAGGAGAAATCGTGCATGTTCGATCCGCAGAAAAAAATATTTAACTTATTCCCACCTGTTTATAGCCTTTATCTTTGTCATGGTGGGAATGCTATTTCCATCGTTAATCGGTAATTAAGCTCAGGTATTTTATATGGTTTCGTTATTCGGTGTCAAAATATTAAACAGAACTATTTAAGCTTTCATTCGAGATAGAAAAAAGTCAGTGGCACGAGCGGGATTCGAACCCACGGCCTTCGGCTAGATACGACCACTTGAGCTATCGTGACCTCGATCCACTCGGACACCAACATCCCATTGCAACCGCACCTTTCGAATTTTCCATCCTTTTTTGCAATTTTTTAAATATTTGTAATATATTAATTGGTCAAGCGGACCACGAAATTAGTGAATTTAATGATTTAACACAACAATTATTGTCGTATTATTTTAAGAAATTATATGTAATACTTAGAGAGTGTTGAGCGAAGGTGCATATAAATTTATATTTTGAAAAACTCAAAATGACTGCGGACGTGTAAAGGCTTGTTACCACCTCCAAATTATAATTTTATGATTAAACGATTGTTATTAGCATGCTGATAAAACTACGTTATATTTTATTTTATTTTGAATCTGGACAGATTGAAGTGAATACAGTTTTTTGACATTTCCCAACTCTGTAGGGGAAGGTTGACATCCTCGGGTTTATTCCCGTCGCCTGAAGGATAAGCCAGCCTGGTTTTTCAAGTTATAAGCATCGGGATCTATGAGTGAGGACTGTCGTCATTTATTAACGGTTGCCGTGGGGCCGCTGAGTTATGGGAGACCGCTGGCGGACGTCACGTCAAAAATCTCGGCCTCCTCCGCTTCACCTCATTCTATTCTCGGCCCAAACCCATATCGACAATCTGTTTATCCCGGACGGCATTAAATCAATCTCAGATAGGATCAGAGAGCAGACGAATACCCGACACATATTTATCACGGGTGTTTATAACAATCCCCGGTCACAACCCCCGGAAATAAGGGCCGTTAAATAAATCTTTGGCGTTTCATGGACGCTTGCCTGATTTGATCCCTTACCCTTTCCGTCAGCGTCTCTCATATTTTATTTTTAAGCCCCAAATTTTTATATCTTAAAAAGGAGAAAACCACATATTTCGAAATTGAATATTTATATTATTAATCTAGCGTAGATCTTGATGAGGTCCAGCAAATCGGATAAGCTCCTTTTGTGGAGGAAAGAATTATTAAAGGAAAGAAAAATTGAAAATTATTTTTATACTCTGAACCATCACCAAAATCTTCTTCCCCATGTCTTCCTGTTTAAAAGGAAAATTTATTTCGAATTATTTTATTTATTTACATCACTCCGCGTGTTAAATATTATATGTGCATATTCAGAGAATTGGTTTGATTATTACTGTATCAAAAATTCTTTTCTCATATGAGAAATTGTAAAAAAATACTACTTTTCTTTGTGGATTTTAACTGTTTGATACACACATAATTGAAAATGTAGCGTAGTCATTTCCGACCGTACTGGGTTCTGTTTATCCTCGCTCGTTCGGTCACATGCACTTTCACTCATTACACAATCACCATAAAATTTTGGGAACCGAAAAGTCTGAGTAGTTAGGGCGTCAGCTTCTCGTATCGTCAGAGACGCGGCCGTTGTGGGTCGATTCCCCCCGCCGACCCAACTGTATATGACCCCAATCCCTCCGCTAAAAAAAAGTCATCACTTTTCACAACATTTACAACTTCTAAAAAGAGTTGAAATTGAAACGAAAAAGATTAAATGTCGTCGTATAAAAATCGTTTTACCCTCGATTTTTCTATCATTACAGATTTGTCTAAATGTCATCTTCTCAATTTCTAAATTCATTTGTTAAATGTAAACAATGTTTCTAAATCCCAGGCCCTGAAGATGACTTTCGTCGAAGATCGAAACATTAGCACGATAAAGAAAATGTTTTTCTGAAACCTACATCACACCAGACTGCATCTCACGATACATAAAAAATAGTTTTTCCAAAACTTACGTCACACCAGACCGCACCTCACGATCACCAAATGATCATCAATTGTAAGTTTGAAACGTCCAATTACATTTCAATGTGTGGTAGTTAGTGACCGTTAATAGATATTTATTTAGAAATCGTGAGATGCGGTCTGGCGTGATGTAGTTTTCAGAGGAACACTTTCTTTATCCTGTCAACGTTTCGATCTTGAGATCATCTTCAGGGCTCAATAAAGATCGAACGGTTGGCATGATAAAGAAAATTTCTGAACCAGACCGTATCTGACGATTTCTGAACTATATTTCAATTCATTATATAACCCACGACCTTCTGCTAAATACGCCGCTTGTTTACTGCTTTCCATCACAACCCTACCTTCTTAATTTTTGAAAAACGGCAAAAAGGAGGGAAAATGTTTTAAAAATTGGGGTTGAGAAGGAAAGTTGGTGTCCGTGTGGATCGAAGTCACGATAGCTCATGGTAGAGCAGCGGCGTATCTAGCCGAAGGTCATGGGTTCGAATCCCGCTCGTGACACTGACTTTTTTATCTCAACCAACACCTTACTTAAAGATTATTTAATTGAAAAGAATTTATGACATTTTTCATGCAAGTTTAGATAAATGTTAATTAGTCTCATCTTTGAAAACATCAAACAAGCAAGAATGAAGAAACAAGCTTTGGGAGAAAAACAACAACAAAAAACAAACAACAGCATTATTCAGAAATCGTGAGATGCGGTCTGGTGTGATGTAGTTTTCAGAAAAACATTTTTTTTATCCTGCCAACGGTTCGATCTTGAGATCATCTTCAGGGCTCAATAAAGATCGAAAGGTTGGCATGATTAAAAGAATTTCTGAACCAGACCGGATCTCACAATTTCTGAATTATATTTCAATTCATTATATAAAATTCAATTTGATAGTAGGCATATGGGTATATAACAAGATCGGTTTGTTGAAAATCTGTCGTAACGATTTTTCGGCAGATTTCTCACCCAATCGAAGTACATTCCGAAACTTACTTATTCCCATGGTTTATCTATTATTCCAAAGTGGACGACGCTGACATTCGTTTTGGTGGAGAGTAAAAGATGACGTAGTTGAGTCGCGCTAAACCGTTTAAAATGCCGGTGAAATACGTTTGGAGAGGAGCGTATTTCCTTTAGACGTACGGTTTACCCTAAGGCCGTGTGAGCCACGACCAGGGGCCCAGCGATTCCTTAGAAAATCGGTTTTCCTTCCTTTCATCGCCCGTGTCTATTTCAATTTACCCTCCCTTCTACAATAGTTCAATTCAATCACGTCGGTTACCGAGGGCGAATTATATTAATTCCTGACTTTTTCAAACGTACTCGAACTGAACAGCCCCCTTCGGACTTTGTAGATGATAGCGATTGCCCGTATCGCCAGATCTGCACAAGAGGTTGGGAAACTTCTTCCCCTCGATCCCAGGTTGTCCATTAAAGTGACGCCAGGGATTTACCGATTGTCCTTTGCTTGGGGGAGATCAAATACTAAACTAAGCCCTGTTTTTGAGAACTATATTCTTTGTATTTCATTTAATCCGTCTACTGTGGATGGAGAGAATAACCGGTCCGCCGAGCACCCCGTTTTTCATGTGAAACGCGTACCATTATATCTGATAGAAGTTTTTATTGTACACTGCTTTACATGATTTTATTTCACGGACACTAAAACAAACCTATTGAGCAATTTGGACGAACAAAGATTTAACCGCCTGAAGGAGCACGGACAACCCAAATCGTTGAGTTGATTCCAGTTATCAAGTTTGACATTTTCGTTGTTGATTTGAATTTAGCAAGTAATTGCCTTCTGGTGAGTACAGTTATATAAAACGACTTTTTTTTAGGATATTTAATATTGATTGATTTAAGAAAAGTTGGAGGAAAAACGTTTTATTAAAGGTAAACCAAATACATTCAATTCTATGATTAATTTCCCACGCCAATATTAATTCCAATGTAATATCGAACTAATAAATTGAACCTTGATTGAAGTTCGATATTTAATCATAAACATAAATCATAAAACATAAAATACATTTATGGTCATGCCTTCCGTTAGTGGTTTCAATTGATGTTAATGACTAAAGCTAATTAATAGAAAATATTGGTACGAGCACAAGCACAAGCGCACCAGTTTCACACACACATATATTCATCGATATTTCGAATGTGCTAAGTGACAGTTAATGATTATTCGGAGATCGTGAGATGTGGTCTGGTGTGACGTAGGTTTTAGAAAATATTTTCTTTATCGTGTCTACGTTCCGATATTTATTGAGATCAACTTCACAAAGTGTTTGTTTTTCTCTTGGCACAACACGACAGACGAGAATGAAACATCTACAAGGAAAACACACTTTGATAGCTGAAGATGATCTTAATAAAGATCGAAACGATGGCATGATAAAGAAAACGTTTTTTAATTCTATTCTATTTGTAAGTCAAGGGTTTTGGCGAGATTCGAACCAGAACTGCTAGTGCGGCATACGGTAGTAAAGTGTTGGTTTTAAGTAATTATTTTGTCATCTGAGGTTTTTGGTTGAGGTTAAAAATTAATGTCACGAGATGGATTCGAACCTACGACTTTTGGGTCAATTGCTCCAATCATTTGAGCTAGTGTGACTTCGATCCTTATAATGAGTTATAATGAGCGAATAATAAATGCATCAGTGGTAGCACAAGGTACAACAGTAACAATATAAAGGGTCGGTTCTAGAATAGGTATGTTAATATTTTCACCTAACAAAAAGTCAGTCAAGTATGTGAATTGCGATTCGCTTAGTAGTTCTATTTACCCGAATGTGCATATTCCATACCAATGCTAATGAAAAGTCCGAGATCGTTTGTAGTAGATGCAAGAATTAATTGGTACGGTTAGTAGAATAGGACCTAAATGACACATTGGGGAATCAACGGCACTCATTATGTAAATAAGGAGTGTTAAGCGGCTCATACACGCTCAATATTATTGCGCAATATTTAGGTTTGTGGAATATAGTTGATCGTGTGTAGTCGAAATTAAGGTTGTGCGATATATTGTGCTAAATTGCAATCCTTGAAAATATATTGTGCAAACGGGAAAAGGTTGTGCCGTCTGTAGGCAATATTGCGCAATATCCCATCAATCAATCAACACGTGGTAGAGTAGCGTCGTCATGGCTGCCAAGGAAGCTGATAGGCAATTCATTTTCGAATTCATTGACGTTTATCGAATGTGATTTGGTTCAGACACTCTCAGTTCATTAAGTAATTTTTCGAGGGTGTAGTTTTCCCTATCAATTAGCCACTGTTCGGTATAGTTTCTGCCTTTTGCGAGCTCTTCTTCTTTTTCGCACTGGCACCCACTATCACTCAACATGACTTCATTACTTTAAATTCTGGTTGCAACTAAGTGAACAATATATTTCCTTGAAGGTTGTACGTCTGTGCTCGCGATTGTGCAATATATTGCACAATCATCAATATTGCTTGCATACGGTACAATTTATTCCACAAATCAAAATATTGCGCAATAATATTGAGAATTGCAGGGCCTCCGTCAAAATATTGTGCAACCCACATTGGGCAATAATATTGAGCGGTATGGACCCTTTTAGACCCCACAAGCATTGAAAAGTTGACGGATAGGTAGTAAGAGGAAAGTAGAATTCCATGTGCTTGAACAACAGCTATAAGCACTCCTAAGAATATCACCCGTGGAAATGCAAAAAGCGAAACAGGCAGACCTGCACAGAGTTCAAAAATTGACAAGTATAAATATCGAACGCTACACTATCAAGGCCGCAGATAAAATAAGAAGACGCAGCATCATATCCTTGTCCTTAATTGCTCCGGCGTAGAATGCGAATGTCGCCCAATTAGGAGGGCTGATGTGGGATTGGGAAGAGTGCCTTAGCTCTGCTTTATTGCCCACCCACGGGCCAAAATCAAGGCGCTCGAAGGCCCGGGTTTTATACAGAATTAATTGTAGGTTCAGCGCCATTTGAGCTGGGCGGGGGGCTAAACGAAAGAAAACCATCTTCATCCGACGCGGCATCACCTTAAATTCAGCCTGTCTCCTTTCCTTATTCTTTTAAATCTTAATACCTAATTATTCGGAGATCGCGAGATGCAGTTTTACTGACGTGCAGAACTGACGAAGTTTTAGAAAAATATTTTCTATATCGCGCCAACGTTTCGAACTTTATTGAGATCATCGTCAGGGCCTAGGATTTATAAGCATTGTTTAAATTTTACAATACATGTATGATGTGAAAAACTATAAATTTATACAATACTAGAAAATTTTAGTTTTAAAAAAATGAATTTATACAATGCTAGAAAATTTCTAACTCTATATAAATTCATACTTTTTAATTCGAAAATTTTATAGGATTACAAAAATTCAATTTTGTTTAATCTAACTTTTTTCCACATTTATTTGTAAAATTTAAAGAATGTTTGTAATTCCCAGACCCTGAAGATGATCTCAATAAAGATCGAAACGTTGGAATGTTAAAGAAAATGTTTTTCTAAAACCCAGGTCGTGCCAACGGTCCGATCTTTATTGAGATCATCTTCAGGGATCAAATTGTTTGTTTTACGTGTAGATGTGTCATTCTTGTCTGTCGTGTTGAGAGTGCGTTTGACCCCTGAATCACACCAGAAGGGCTTTTAAAAAATTGAGAATTACACGATTAAATTTTACATATAGTAGGATAGTGTACACACAATTTATTCAATACTAGCTGTTAACAAATTTACAGAAGTTTAAGTTTAATTTACCTATTTTGATTGTTTTTCAGGTGAGTATCAAGCGGAATCGGGATGGACTGAGTGACGAAATTGTCCGTCTCTAGGGGTATCGATCAGTCTGCGTCAGGAGTGTGACAACCCCAGGGAGAAGAATGCATTGTCAACTATTAGACAAAATTAGTCCCTTTTTTTATGGAAAGTGGACCCCGCCTTGTTAAATACCAATCGTTTCTCTCTACGGTTAGTAATGCACAATTAGTATGTACGGTAGCCTTCATGCTGCATTGATTGCAGTGGTAAAGTTTTTATGCATTCCGTTTATTTAATACGGTTTTTCATTCTAGCTTCAATTAACTTTAAAGTTATTTAAAATTACAATGATGAATTTAAAAACTAAACTAAAAACTTAAAAACTTTTTTTACGTTGGTAGCACGTTGATGTTCTTAAGAACTTCATTATACATTTATCTTATAGTAATTTTTCTCCTAAAAAGTAAAGTGCTACGACAAGATTGTCTATGTAACAATTCTTTGTTACAAATAAATAAATTTCGTATTTAAACCGTATGGTAGTTTATTGTATATCTTGAATTATAGGAAAATCGTATTTTCTTGAATTGATTTGACTTTTGTTGGTTTCTTTATTACACTAGTTTATCTTAATATGTCATTCATAATTTAATTTAATTTTATGGTATGTTGAGACATTTAATGTTTCAAATAAAGATTACTGGGAGAGTTTTAGAAAAACATTTTCTTTAACATTCCGACGTTTCGATCTTTATTGAGATCATCATCAGGGCCTGGATTTACAAACGTTGTTTGAATTTTACAAAATCATGTATAATGCGGAAAATTGTACATTTATACAATGCTAGAAAATTTTTACTTTGCAAAAATTGAATTTATACAATGCTAAAAAAAATTAGATTTAAAAAAGAATGAATTTATTCAATGCCAGAAAATTGTAGATTAAAAAAATGAATTTATGCAATGCCAGAAAATTTTTAGGTTTAACAAATGAATGTATACAATGCTAGAAAAGTTTAGACAAAAAAATGAATTTATACAACGCGAGAAAATTTTTACGTTACAAAAATTGAATTTATACAATTCTAAAAAAAATTAGTTTTAAGAAAGAATGAATTTATACAATTCTAGAAAATTTTTACATTACAAAAATTGAATTTATACAATTCTAAAAAAAATTAGTTTTAAGAAAGAATGAATTTATACAATGCTAGAAAATGTTTACATTACAAAAAATGAATTTATACAATTCTAAAAAAAATTGGTTTTAAGAAAGAATGAATTTATTCAATGCTAGAAAATTTTAGATTAAAAAACATGAATTTGTACAATGCTAGAATAGATTCTTTTCTTTACCATGGCAACGTTTCGATCTTTATTGAGATCATTTTCAGGGTCTGGAAGTTACTTTTACAAAAAAATGTAGGATGTGAAAAAAAATGTACAAATTTAAAAATTTTATTAAAATTTTATTTTAAATAAAAATTGTAAAATTGTATAAATTCATTTTTTTAAATTTAAAATTTTCTAGCATTAGATCATTTTAATTTATTTATCTAAAAACTTTATAGCATTTTATAAATTCATTTTTTTAATCTACAATTTCTACCATAATATCATTTTAATTTTTTAACCTAAACATTTTCTAGCACTGTATAAATTCAATTTTTTTTAATGTAAAAATTTTCTAGCATTGTATAAATTTATAATTTTTCACATCCTAAATGTATTTGTTAAATGTAAACAATGTTTATAAATCCTAGACCCCGAAGATGATCTCAATAAAGATCGAAACGTTGGTAGAATAACGAAAATGTTTTTGTTTTTTTCTAAAACCTACGCCAAACCAGACCGGATCTAACGACCTCCAAATCATCATCAAGTAAGGGCCACTTAACGCCTCACGTTCTGAAAATACTTTTTCTTATAATAATTCTCTGATGATAGGGAAAAGGACGCTTTCTTCCATCTAACTGTTTAGAAAGTTTAAAAGAAATGGAATTTTTCTCATCGACAATTCACTATTGATGGCCTATGTTGTATATGGCCGCAACTGTTTCAAGCTGTAAGGTAAACGTCCACGGCTATCATTCGGTAGCGCTGCATTCAAACCAGACGTACTTACAAAATAACATTTTTTTGTCCAAAAAGAACTTTATTTCGAGGGTTGACATGACCTCGGAACCCGTGAGTCACTTTTCCTATCAGCTAGTGAAAACAGATTTAAAAAATACCTCGAAATAAAGTTTTTATGACCAATCAAACTTTTTCACCTATTGGCCTGAACGTAGATTTATACTCTGACACATTGTACGCGCGAGACTCCGTCAATGTTCATGAAATTTGGTGAGTAGTAATAATAAAAGTAATAATAAGTAAATAAGTAATACTTTTGAGACAGGTTTTTGAATATTATTATTAATAATATTATTTTGAATATTGTACATCTTGTGTAGAAATGTGTAGAGATTAGTGACCGTTAACGGATAATTATCCAAATATCGTGAGATGCGATCTGGTGTGATGTAGATTTCAGAAAAACATTTCCTTTATCGTGCCAACGCTTCGATCTTTATTGAGAGCATCTTCAGATTTCAAAGTGTTTGTCTTCTGTGTAGTTGTGCCATTCTTGCGCGTCGTGTTTGAGAGTCGAGTTATCTCTTCAGTATGGACTATGGGCAAACCGATAACTGAATATTTTAACGGGGATTTTTCCTTATCCGTGAGAAAAAAGTTTTTTTACAATTAAGGCATTTGCCTTAGCCAATAATTTACCTTCTGAAGATGTTCCAAGTTGACGAGGAGGTTCAACGAAGCGAACCCCCCCCCCCTCGAGGCCCTCTACGGCTTCACATTTGTTTTTCCCTGCGTTATTATATAGGAATGTAGAATTCATTTAAGTGATTATTGACAACTAGAAAAAGCCAATTTAATTAAATATTTTACATTTATTTGGTGGACTGGTGAAACCGTATAAGGTTATTCTGTCAAATTCCTTTAAAAAAATTATTGATATGTTTAAGTGCCCTTATAATCTAAGTTTTTCTTAAACGTCTTTTTCTTATTATCAGAATTTACCTCTTTTTTGCGGTTAACTTGAAAATTCTGCGCTGAAAATATAATTGGATCGCTATTCAGAATTTTTCCATGAACTAATTAATTTTTTGCTTTGATTAGGATAAATTGAATCGTTCTGCGGGGAAAAGTGAGTAGATTTCCCTTTTAGCAATTTTGTTTCAATTCAGTCCACGACTTAATTGGCAAGGGTGAAAGAGTGTAGAATTCAATGAATGTTTAGCATTTCAATTTAGCGCTACGTTTTTGGGTTTTTGGATTATCGCCCTATCGAAAAATGGTATTACATCGCGTTGACGAAAAGGACGATTTATTAGCTAGCTAGCAGCCTCGCGGAATGTTGAAGAATGCACTTTGCTACAAAAACGTATTCGGAGAGAAAAAGTTGATTATGCTGTATAGGGTCTCGTTTCTCCGTCGGCAATTTAACCCCGCCTTGCCGCACTACTTTGTACAATAAACATGTAAATTTCATTAAGCCCGACGCCTCGCCGATGGGTAAATTGGTTAAAACCAGGTATCAATTTTCGTTTGATCCCGAATTTGGAAGTGTTAGTTGTAATTAGTTTAAGGGCCTTGGATGGGGGGATGAGTGAGAGAGAGAGAAAGAGAGACAGAGAGGGTGACAATATTGATTGAGACTTGACGAGGGGTCTGGTTTTACACAAGAATCGTAGACGAGGGTTGATCAGAACTGGCACTGGCAGGTCTTTTTTTTTAATTTCTCAGATTCGAAATGTTTAAAATGCATTCAAATCAACAGACCAGTATTAGGAATTCGTTTCGGTAAAATTTATAAAGAATATCAAAGTTATACAAATAATTTAGTCACATTTTATGAAAATTTACAAAAAATTATTGAGATATCGTGAGGAGCAGTCTGTTGTGATGTAGGTTTTAGAAAAATATTTTCTTTGTCGTGTCAATTTGTGAATTTATATAATTTCAAAATATATTCATTTTCCACTTCCTAAATGTATTTGTTAAATGTAAACAATGTAAATCCTAGGCCCTGA
>CM077107.1:21573676-21601481 GCA_039619505.1 Cimex hemipterus
GGCACGATAAAGAAAATGTTTTTCTGATACCTACATCACACCAGACCGCATCTCACGATATTTGAATAATTATCCGTTAACGGTCACTAATCTCTACACATTAACTTTAAACATTAATTTGAAAACAGCTAAATTAAATATTAAAGTGCCCAAGGAAAAAGTTATCCGTTTTAATATTTTTCCCAGAAGACTGTTCACAGGGAGACAAAGAAAGGCTAATATCCTGCCGTACGGAAATGTGTGGTGACGTTAGCCAATGATTATTTGCAGATAGTAAGGTGCATTCTGGTGTTTTGTAGGTTTTAGAAAAACATTTTCTTTATCGTGCCAACGTTTCGGCCTTTATTGAGAACATCTTCAGGGATCGAAGTGTTTTCCGTGTATATGTGCCATTCTTGTTTGTCGTGTTGAGAGTGCGCATTTTTTATCACCCCTGGCGAGATATTGCTGCTTTATGTATATATACGTAGGATTTTGAAGGGGTGGGGAAAGAAGTCATATAAAAATATCTTTCTCTCCAGATTTCCTTCCCCACCCCTTCAAAATCCTACGTATATAACCATACAATATCAATATCTCTCATTAGCACTCTCAACACGACACACAAGAATGACAAAAAGCGGAAAACAAAAACAACATTTGTACAAATACTTTGACTGAATAAAAAATAATTCTGTTTTTGTATAAATTCATTTTCTCCAGCTAATTGAAGTGTCAAAAATCATGGGATTGTGCCCAAATGACAAGAGAGGAAAAACAAAAAGCAACGTTTTGTCAGCTGAAACTACTTTAAAAATTCACGAACACATAGTCAGTTTTCCAGTAAAAGAAGTACACTATACAGGAAAACCATTAAAATTTCTTGATGCTCAATTAGATATAAAAACGATGCATGGATTTATTTAAGAAGCTCCACCCTTCAGTAAAAGTTTGCTACAAGGCGTACCTTAATTACTTCAGAGAAAATTTCAACTACAGGTTTGGGCAACCTCAAGTAGATACATGTGCGACATGTGAAGGTCTCGAAACTAAAATCGGGTCTCCTCATATTAATGAAAGAGCAAAGAGAGTTGTCTTAGTAGAACTAGAAGTTCATAAAAGGAAAACTAAGCCATTCTTTAAAGCATTGAAAGGAGAAAAAGAAGATGCTACGAAGAAAATAAATGACCACGTTGTAGCAAAGAATTTTTTAAATACTGTGTTGTACAATGTGAACAATGTGAATAAATTAGCTAATAAAGGAGTCATCTTTGTAATACTCAGACGCAACATCTTTTGATTGAAAATTTGAACCCTGAAATTCCCTCTTTTATAATGAAAAATATCGAAATTGCTATTCAAAATGTTGTGGCACGTTAAAAGGGCAAAACTCCACTAACTTTGAAATTTTTTCTAGGTCAGGCGGATTAAAAAAAAAAAAAAAAAAATGCTCATCATATCCAATGGTGTTTGACATGGCAGAAATATTAGGGATTACCCAATTACCAAAAATATTTCGTGGGAAAAATGTATTCAGTTTTTTTCATTTTCCCAACATTTATGTTGTGTGGAGGATGGCCCTTTTAACATTCAGCGATTCAAATATTGATGTGTCCAAGGAAAAAGTTATCCGTTTTAGTATTTTTCACAAAGAAAGTTGTTTCGTAGGTAGACTTAGATAGGCGAATATCCTGCCGTATATTTATTTAAGCCTCTTTCTCCTAATTAATTTTCCATTATACATGCCACGAAAATGGAAAAGGGAGAGTCGTAACATTGACGGAGTTGACAAGTGCGGTCATCTTTTGTCTGTTTAATGCTTGAATCTGTACCAATTGCACCATCGTTCTGTATTAAAACGGCGTCTGGAAAGCGAGTCAGGCTCATCTTTTGCAAATCGTGCTCACGGAAAAGACAGTGAGTTAGAAATTAAAATAAAACCATTATGCGCTTGTTTGCTTAGTGGAATAACATTTCGACTGACAATGGATTGGTTTAGTGACAATGGTTGGGGAACAATGCCCGCCGAGTCGAGTAGTTTTCGATCTAAAAAGGTTCGTGACATCCGAATTAATTAACCCCGAGGCCTGTCTTGAAATAGTTACTAATTATCATAAAGTCGGGTACAAGTATAGGACTTTTTTTTTCTTTTTGTCATGAATTGTATTTCATCTTGTGCCTGTTATTAGAGAGATTTATTTAAGTCGAATCGAGTGGGGTGAATCCTGAGGTTTTCTGATAACGTCTACAGGTCATTTGTCCGGTCTCGATTCTGCCTTGCCACCCAGGCACGGTTACCAGACATGTCTAACTTGTGCATATGTTTTGCGTTTCTTTCTTTTTTATATTAAATTCATAAACCAACGAAAATGGATTGGCCAAGGTCGTCGGGACAGGTCACACATCACTGTTATACTGTATGCACCGTCCTATTTAGTGGTTAGCGTGAGAGACTCTTGGCTCATAGACCCCACGGTCCTGGTTTCGATTCCTACCGTCCCCTGTGGTCTTTTTTTCACGATACCTCCCCCCCCCAACATGAATGCACATAATAATCATCTCCTAGGCTACCATGAATCTATCATAACGTCAGTAGAAAAAAATCCTGTATGGTTTTGTAATTTTTCTTGCTTGTAATTTCCTAACAAACCCGGGTAAAATGCTGGAAAAACCTATAAGGAACTACTTTCTACGCCATGATGGTAAAAATTTCTGCCGCATCATTTTTACCCGACTGCATCATTTTTTTTTTCTTCTTTTTTTAAAGTACCTGCATATGCTATCTCTATCTTTCTCTTTCTCTTTCTCTCTTCTCCCGCACTCTCAGAGCGAGTGGATTGGCAGTCGCTTTATTTGAGAAGGAGCTCTCCGACTATTCTAAGTAATTAGATGTTCCGGAATTGCAGTGCGTCTTCGCAATCCTTTATTCCTCGAGAGTAAGCGGTAGCACTCCCAAGACGGTGCTCTTCAGGGAGCTTATTTTCCAAGTCGCTATAACATAAATGTTAACGCCTCACCTCAGCCCTCTTGTTCGGAATTAAACAGAGCCCCCTTTCCTTGCACTCTCCCGATAACCAAATCGTACCTACTGAGGATAATTACCGTGTTAGTCTTGCCTCGGCGTGTTAAGTAAATAAGGTTTCTTAATCCCCCATTTGACTCTTCCCCCTTTTCAGTTCGGCTCTCTTCCTTCTGGCCGGTTCTATGTCCTCCAACCTAATTTGTAAATGGATCAAGGCGGAAAGTAGTTTCGGGAAATGTTCCTAACTTCGGGTCCTCGCTCCTGATCAATATTAAGTGAGCAAATAGTAAACCAAACAACCTGCCCATTGAAACGAAATGTTGCGCTGAGGGAATTCCAATTATACTACTGAAGCGATTCTCAATTGATCTTAAATACTCACAAACGCATTGACGATTCGTAAAGAAATAGTCGTGTTACGATCGTGGTTTCAATGGTGTATTGATTGGTTAAAAAAATTAATGTTTTTATATAACTCGGCCAGGTGGTTAGGAAAAGTTTAGATTTTGGATTGTTTTTTGTGTAGTGTTTAGTGACCGTTAGCCAAGATTATTCGGAGATCGAGAGACGCCGTCTGGTGTGACGCAGGTTTTGGGAACACAATTTCTTTATCGTGCCAACGTTTCGATCTTTATTGCGATCATCTTCAGAGCCTGGGATTTATAAACGTTGTTTAAATTGTACAAATACATGTAGGAAGAGAGAAAGAAATGAATTTATACGACGCTAGAAATATATTAAATTTTTTATCTAAAATTTTCTAGCAGTATATAAATTCATATTTTTTAATGTAAAATTTTCTGGCATTGTATAAATTCAATTCTTTTAATACTTTTATTTTTTTAATATAACATTTTCTAGCATTGTAAAAATTCAATTTTATTTATTTATTTTTATTTTTTATTTCAAATGTTCTAGCATTGTATAAATTCAATTTTTTAAATATTTTTATTTATTTATTTTTAATTTTTTAATTTTTTTAATATAAAATTTTCTAGCCTTGTAAAAATGCAATTTTATTTATTTATTTTTATATTTTTCATCTAAAATTTTCTAGCATTATATATTTTTAATGGAAAATTTTCTGGCATTGTACAAATTCAATTTTTTAAATATTTTTATTTTTTAATTTTTTTTAATATAACATTTTCTAGCATTGTAAAAATTCATTTTTGCCATCTCAAATTTTCTAGCATTATATATTTTTTAATGTAAAATTTTCTGGCATTGTATAAATTCAATTTTTTAAATATTTTTATTTACTTATTTTTCTAAATTTTAATTTTTTTAATATAATATTTCTAGCACTATATAACTTTTTCTCATATCCAACATGTATGTGAAAAATTCTCAACACGACATGGCACAATTACACAGAAGACAAACACTTTGAGTGAGTAGAAATACTTTGATAGAATATAAAATATAATTTTTGCATTGCATAAATTCACTTTTCCAAGTTATGTATGTATTTTCTAAATGTAAACTATGTTTGTAAATCCCAGGCCCTGAAGATGATCTCGATACAGTTCGAAACGTTGGCATGATAAAGAAAATCTTTCTCTAAAACCTACGTCACCCCGGACCGCATCCGACTCACGATCTCCGAGGAAACGTTATTTTTTGTATTGTACCTAGACTGATAAGGTTCATAAAAATCTTATCACTTATTTTCTCTAATTTCAACTTAAATTTGTTTTATAATATCCACACCAAACTGTATATTTCTTCTTTTCTAATATGATAACGAATTTTCTGTTAGTACCTTCTTCAAAATTAGTATAATAATTATTGATCACTATATGCTTTCTACTCCACCTGATAGTTGTAAAATTTGGAGTATTAACTCACTAAAATTTAGAAAGTCATTGGACTTCTAACGACTGTGGACTATGGTCCTGCTACGGTTTTCGTCTTTTGTTCAAATGTATATTTAATTTACCAATAGCCTCTTTTTGAAAATGAAATATAGATATAAGTCCAAGTGTAATAAATTGTCCATGTTCCCAAGGGAACGACACTTCGGAGGATTTTCATGATTCAGATAAACACTACAGCCAATGTTACGTTTACGTTTCGCCGGGACGCCAAAGAGGGAAGAAGTTGAAATGGATCGGCGACGAACTGTCCATACTCCTTATTTATGGGGAGCCCGGGGGAGAACCCGTGGCCCATCTGGCCTAATTCAAGACGTGACTTAGGCCGCTGGACCAATATATCTGCTCCAACAAATGACCGACCCCATTCTCGCCCGCGCCCTACTCAATTCCAAACTACAAATTGCAAGTTTTTTCCAAGCCGATTGTCGCAGGAAACCAATCCGCCGATTCCCGCTGGGCCGAGTCCAAGTTTCGTTATTCCATCCCCATTTGGCGGCCAGGCAGCCCTGATCGTTCGCCCTTGGGAGGTATAGATAATTCCTGTGACGAGCTTTGCCGGAAATCCCTTATTGTTTTCGAAAAACTTTATTTCTTTATCGGAAGCATTTTCCACTGCATTTTTTTTTGGAGTACTCGATAAAAGTGTTTCTCGAAATATCTAATCTAAATGAGTACATACCTACATGAAAGTTATGTTTGTCTATGATTTTGAAAAGCGTAGATGTTTGCTTAGTTCTGTGAGCTTTTTTAATTACCCTGGATGAAAAAATTGTAATAAATTGTCATTATAGTTAACATTTTTTACAACTGAAAAAGTGTTATTGGAAGGGGTGTAATGGATGAAATCCCATTGTGCTCCTTATCCGACATGTAGCGAGATTTCCCAATAGCCGAGTCGGCCTCCAATAATAAAAGAGGATAGCGATGCAATAAAGGAATAGAGTGGAAGAGAGGTGTTGATTAGTAAGGATGAGAGCCTATAGTTGTCCCCGCTGCATCTGAATGTTCCCATTACCGCCTCCAGGTCTTGGAGCAGCACTCTCTTGTTTTATAACCTCAATTACAGACAATTGCCTCGCGCTAGCACACACAGGAGCGAGATAGAAGGACCCATTGTAATTCAGGAAGGGCCCCACACTTCTTTATTTACAAGGGCCTCCATCCTCCTTTTCTAATTAGATTACTTGCCATGGGGGCGGGGGCGACTCAGAGACACCTCCTTAACAAGTGGCACACCCGACAACAAATCTCAAAAACGGATTAGTCTAATTCCGGACTTCAGGTCTATCTCTCCAGGGAGTGATTCTGTCCGAAACAACTAGTTAATGGAGTAACTTTCATCTAATTAAAATATATAATATTGAACTGTACTTCACCGGAGGATTTAACCATAGTAGATCAAAAACGTAACTCCAATCATAACAATTCACAAATCTTACTTATTTTTAAGTAATGGACTTGCAAACAGTATTTTGTATAAAACTATTTTTTACTGTAAGCAGGTGAACACACAGAGCGAGTGGTCTCCTCCGTCAATTTTGGGGGCATTAAAGGATTATCCAAGTAGTGAGATTTCCTCCTGTTGTCTGCGGGGAGAAAAACGAATGTTGCTTCTCTTCACAAAAATCAACAATGGTAGGCAGAACAACATGATAGGTAAACCCAACTATAGGATTAGCTAGATTAACTGGGTTAACTGTAGAATCAAACCGTGACACGCTCTACCTACAACTTTTTCCCTGTGGGCACGATATCCGTAAGCATCCTCCGATTCACCGGAGCAATTCCCAGAATTCGACACTCAGGCTCAGTGAGGATCACTGGAGGGGACGAGTAAAAGACAATAGGAAAAAGTAGAGGCATGTCCAAATTTGGTAAAAATAAGTTAGCCAAGTGCTTGAACAATAATAATGACGGTACCGTCACTATATCGATGTTAACGGTTGGAAAATGTTAACAAAAACGTATCCCAATCATTATCTAAAAGGTCGTTAATTCTTTCCGATTCTGCCAACAACTACAGGACCTGACAGTAAGACAAAAATGTTACGCTCGTCCTTGAATGACCTATTACTCAACAGAAACAATAGCGCTCAAAAAGCAGTTCAATTTCTCGCCGCAAAAAAATCTTTTGTACTGATTAAAAGGAGGATATTATTGCGCAGTTTAATAAGACTTCACTAGACTACAACGACGATTGCGTTTTTACCTACCATTAGATTCCGTACCTGCGATGCCTGGTTTCTTTCATTTGGATCAGCCCTGGCTTTATTATGAGTTATTCACTGTTTTCGGGTCCGCTCGACCAATAAATATATAACAATTAATTACGGTTTTTAGTTGAGATGAAAAAAAAAATTATTGGCGCGAGAGGGATTCGAACCCACGACCTTCGGCTAGATACACCGCTGCTCTACCACCTGAGCTATCGTGACCTCGATGAAATGAAGTATACTTCACTAAAGCTCTCCGTCGCCATTTCAGTTGTCGTCGAGAATCCAAACTGATTACACGGCATTTGAAATGTGGCAAAAAGGAGGGAAAACTCGTAAGGTGAGGTTGAGATGGGGAGTTGATGTCCGTGTAGATCGAGGCCACGATAGCTCAGGTGGTAGAGCAACGGCGTATCTAGCCGAAGGTCGTGGGTTCGAATACCTCTCGAGCCATTAACTTTTTTTCATCTCAACTAAAAAGCGTTATTAATTGTTTATTATGAGTGTTGCATCTGGTTGAAGATTGAAGAACACAAGATTATGTTTATGTGTAATATCAGCATACAAATAAAAATTTCGGGGACGCGATAACCTCGCCACGTAGACCCCCGAGGTCATGGGATTTTCGCCCCAGTTCTCCTTCTAAAATAAATGTACAAGTCACTTAACGTACTTTGTACAATGAAAGGATAATGTTGATAAACAGTGGCATGTACTCACAATGAACATTTCGTAGAAATGTTAAAGTTTGGTGAATGGTCGTTTTTTGAAAAATTGGATTTCAAGCTTAAAGGTCATCATCAGTTAACCTAAAACCACGTCTCTCGACATGAATCGTAAGAGTGAACCCGATCCCCACCAACGCCCATCGTTCCAACGAGAAAAATCCACATATGATTATAAAAACTTATCAAACGACTTAAAGCGCTTTATTACCTACTAAACCGATAATCAAAATTACCATTAGAATCATAAGTTTAGACATACAGCCTATTCAAACCTATTTGGATGTTGCCAAGCTTATGGACCGGCCAAATATTCCAATATTGAAAGATTGCAAAGTTTCCAATTCAAATGTTTAAAACTAATTGTTTCTTCTTCTCTTCTTGTTTTGCTTACTACTTTTGTTATCTAATTGTTCTTGTTTATTTTCTCCCTTCTTACCTAAACAATAACAGAGATCGTCAGGCTGTTTTTTTAACCATCAAAACATACTGCAGACGTTTTGGCACTAATTTAGAAAATCAGACAAATACGATTACCACTTAGGCGGCAGAAAAGAACATGGGTAAGAGAATATGAATGGTTAGTCATAATATTTATAGGGTGCCAATAGGTGTACGGTAGGTCCCTCTATAACGCCATTAATGTCACACTCACAAATTGAAAACCAATCAGCTGGTTGTATGTACGCATCTAAATGAAAATAAATGAAGCAAAAAAGTCGAAATAAAGCATTTCATCTTGCATTTTTAAAGGTGTAGTATGTGATAAACACCCTGACGCGTCGCATTTTTTTTTCTTTTTTCGTGGGCAAGTCAAGCTATTTGCGTCTTCTTGGTCGGACAATTATAGTTTTTCTGTGCATAGCCGTTCTTACAGAGAAGTTAGCTCTATTTAAAGTGAATACAAGCTTTCTATATTCTGTCGAGTTTTGCAAGTCGGAATCGGTTCTCGGTCCGAGAAGTTAGGTGCGGGTGAATGGGCCCATTATCGCGGGGTAAGGTAAGGCCCACCCTGTCTGTCAACTCTAAAAGCATGCACAGGATATATTGGAGGACATTATGTCTCCCAAGTGAACAGATGTATAAAATAAATATCCCCTCTTTCTCGTTTCATCTCTCTCCGTTTCTTTCTCTCCCTTCCTCCAAAGCCATGATTCCTAGTATCACATAAATCAGTCAGCTGCTCTCGCTCCCTCTCCCTCTCGCTCTCCCATGTGAACTTTCTTTTCCACAGCCACCGCCGAGAAGAGCACAAGTAATTACATTAAATCTTCCTACTGATAAATTGCCCGAGCCGGGGCGAGTGACAACCGCGATAACCGGCAAGAAAATTTGTAAACAGGGGAAAAAGGCAATTCTGGGAGACAATCAAAGATAACGATAATTCTTTCATCCGGAGAGGGACAGCTGGGCCCGGGGGACGCGCCGTGTTTGCTCACACAACAAAACACGTCTTGGGCTTACGGAGAGAAAGAAAATATTCTCGCCCGGCGCACAATTTGCGACAATCCCTCACGTACATGCTCACAAAGCCATCGACTAAATTATAAAAATAGAAATTTGAATAATTGAATTGTCCCGCTGTTTACTCTTTAACGAAGAGAAAACGGCATCTGCTCGGGCCACATTTACACGGCCTTCGTCCCCCGCCTGAACTTCTTTTAACCGGTATTTATCCACGATAGTGGACATCTGTCTGGCCCATTACTGTTATTATCATCTTGGCTTCCTGTGGTTATGTGTGAGTATCGAATTCACTCTAAACCTCAAGGGTATTTCAATCGTCTTCATTTCAGCAAAGTATTTCGAATTACGATATTTTAGTTTGAGATCCCTCAGCGAAAGAAAGTTAACGTGGAAAACCTCTTTTACTCGAAATGTTATAAAATTTAAAAGCTGTCCTGGCCGCCAAGTCAAGGTTAACTGATACGCTCATTTTGCATTTTTCCCAGAGAAAGTGAACCTAGGGTCCCTCTCTCGTTTTATTGCCGTTTTTAACGGGAGGCCGCCGCGGCTGAAAATTTAATACCGCCCGATGCACTAAATGGCCCCCCAGAAAGGCTCAATTTACCTGTTAATACCGGGCGGGAGGTGGAGGCTTTTAGCTATTAACAGTTTATTAAGTGCCCACCGAGCCCACAAAGCTGCTGAGAAACGATCTCGGCCTGCTAATACGGTCTCGACCTCTCAAGAGGCGCGCACCGCTATGAATATTGCGAGGGGAGTATGTCAACTTCATGGCCTTGAAACGAGTGGCGGGAATGCCGGCGGCCACATGCCTCCTCGTTATGTCCTTTCATCAAAACTGTTAATCGTTTTACTTAAAAGATAAAAGAAAATTAATTCTACCTCTACAGAGCGCGTTTAAATTGTAAACAGGTTAAACGCTTGCACTTCGTCAGACATCTTATTTGAAACAAATATTTCTTGTGAAAAAGACAATTTTTTTGTTTGGGGGGGGGGGATCTTCTTGTAATGGTTAATTGTATAGAGAATAGCGAATCAACTTCAACTCCAGAACAAAATCAGTGATCAATTGTCATGGCATAAACCGTATAATTGAATTCATTAAATTTCGTGGTCCGATTGAGAAAATTTCAATTTTGTTTCTTTCAATTAATTTATGTAAGGCATTGGTTAAAATAAAATAAAAACCAGTGCCATAAGCAGGATTCGAACCCACGACCAGCAACATTCCATCTCAACCCAAACTTTCGAATTTCCCTCCTTTTTTGCTAATTTAAAAATTGTATTACTTTTTTAATCTCGATCAATGCCTTACTTAAAGATAAATTAAGAGAAAATAATTTATTTGGTCAATCGGGCCACGAAACCTGGTCGGTTTGATAATTTGACCAAAACTAAAACTCTCCATGGCCATTTCATTTGTCGCCGAGAATCAAATAGTTTACGCGACGTTTGAAAAAAGGGCAAAAACGAGGGAAAATTCAAATGTGGGTTGAGTCGGGAAGTTGGTGTCCGAGTGGACCTAAGTCACGATAGCTCAAGTGGCAGAGCAGCGGCGTATTGAGCGGAAGGTCCTGGGTTCGAATCCCTTTCGAGACTTTTTCTGTTCCGAATTTAATTATGTTGACATACAACACAAATAATATGGAAACAGGTTTATTGATGGCTCCGTGTAGTTAGCGTCTATCGCCTGCACCTCACGTTTTCTCCACGTCGTTTTTTATTGACAAAATTTTGCTCTTCAGGAGGTTTAGGAGTTTTAGTTTAAATAGTTATCTTCTTCTCATTCTACTTCAGCAGAATGATAAAGTTCAATTGAAAAATCAAACATTTCACTCCATTGTTTTAGTTTTATTTATTTGGCCAGATAACAGTGATTTAGTTTGGAATTGCCGGTCAGGAGGTGCACCACACCGTGTCCTGCTAGTATACATAAATTTGAATTGGATTTTGACTGAGGAGTACGGACTCGGCTCAAGAGTAAAGTAGTAATATGAATGCGGTGGGTCTTCAGCTTGTCTCTATTCCCATGTTAAAGAGGGAGCGGAGTGGAATAGGGAGTTCAGCCCTTTCTATGTCAACCCCGTCCGGCCTTGGAGACAGATTCCGGCCGGCCACCATATTAAATCGGCCAGTTCCAGCGTCACCTATTCGTACAAGACTTCATATCTACCGTCGCATATTGATTGAGCTGTAGTCGACCCACGCTATGGGACGGACCACGGTCGAATTTAATCTTTTATTTTTTTGTAATTATGTTATCGAGGGAGCAATTATTACTGGCTGGCTATGGTCGGCTCCAACATTTGGAGTTCGAGTTAATTATTCAATGTTGAAATGTTTTTCTGTCAAACTGGTTTTGTGAGGCGTTTCTTTATTTTTATGAATACTTCACACAGCGACATCTTGAGATGCAGAATTTGATTGTTTCACTCCTCAAATATTGGTTTAAAAAATTTCTATTTAAAAAATTCAAAATCTGCTTTTATTTTTCGACATTTCGCGTGCCTGATTGGGTCCTAATATATTTACAAATTTATTAAAAATGTTGGTATAAGGAAAGCAAAAGCGTGCATAATTTAAATAAAGGATGTTTGATTTTTATCCATTATGTGTAAGGTACGTTGTATTCGTTTCAGTGCAGGCCATATGTTGGTTCATTTGTCTGCTTTGCCAGTCTGTCCTCAGCCCTCGATGGTTTGTCAGATTCGACATTTCACGTTTTTCCGATGTTAGTTAGTAATACATAAAAGTCGAACGCACCCTGAATACATCGAAAAGTGTACCGGCAAAACGTAAACACAGACATCATGACGGAACCATAAAATAAACAAATCTGCTTTAAATGAAAAATTTCATAATTTTTGTACAAGTTGTCTCACATTTTTGTATTGAATTAGCTCAAAATACCGTATCGTTCTTCTAAAAAAAAGAACATTTATGTAAAATTAAAAATGATTATAAAATCCTTCAATTATTACTTAACTTTCTTTTCTCGTCGATGATTCAGATTAAATTGAACAAAAGTAGTTGATTATAAATTAACAAGACGCGACAGCAGATTGGTTACCGTGATCAACTCTTGCTCAGAGACCCCCACGATCTTGGGTTCGATTCTCACCATCGGTTTTTTTTTCTTTGACCCCTCCCATTCACTCAAATCAATACCACACACAAATCAATCCGCTATTTCTGTATAATATTTTTTAAAAAATTGTATTTATGTTTTTTCCAACATGTAACACTATTTGTTTAAAAAGGGGCACGAAAATAGAAAGAGAATTAATTAAAAATAATTACTTGATATTATTATACAATGACTTTAATTTATTCAATTAGGCGTTTTTTTTTGTTTTTTTGGTATTATAAAAGCGTTAGTAGTTGAGCGTACGTTTTAAAGGAAAGATTAGGAGAATGTTCATTGGGTATGAAGATAAAGCCAGGGTGGAACGAGACGAGACAAACTAGATTTGCTAAAGTTGTGACGGTCCTGTCACCTCCTGACAGGCAAGGTCCACTCTTGCAGAAGACTAAGACTTATTATGGGCTTGCCCGGGAAGAGAACTGGCCCTGTTTATTTCCCAACATCGCCCGTTGTTTGAGATGGAGGCCACGTTGTGTTTTGTCCAGATCCCAGAGTTATTCCTTGTGAAGATACTATAATCTTTACTATATCTAATAGTGTTATAAAAAATATAAGTGATTATTGTACTTTGAATAATCGTTCGAGTCAAGGCCAGTACCCAGACGCCGGGTGTGTGTCGGGGAAGTAATTTTCTGTCGGGATAGACTGATGTTTGCTGGCAGAGGCCGACAAGGTTTTCGCATTAACAGGTACAGACCCCTCGACAAAGCCTAAACAAACGCTAATTCGTGAGAAAACTGTTTGTCCCCTCTCGCTACATATCTGTCAAAAGCAATATGGTGGCCCCTGTTAATTGATAGCTGAAATTTACTACTTTGTGGGTTTTAGCAATCCTTATGCACGTGACCCTGATCTGGAGTGATTTAAGTCGGAGACACACCCGATGCAACGCCATGGGCCATTACCTGACGCGAATCCAAAATCAAATTTTCCATAAAATTGTATTACTCCCGTGCACATCTGCCCGATGCTATGCAACGCTACACTACTCTACGCACTGCGATCCTGATTTTCGTCGCGTCGCATCGAGTACAGTCGAAGACAAAAGAACCGGAAACGTCGTATTTTTATTCGGACTAAATGTATTATTGTCGTTATATTAATTACTACATACTTATTTTAATTTAAACCAAAATAACCAGGATCAAAAATTAGTTTTTATAAAAATAAAAAATAAATAATTTTAATCGTTTGGTAGAAAATTGATGAAAACATCAGAATACCAATTTTTGATATGATGAATTTAACTTACAATTTGTTTCATGGTTTTGCTCATAAAATTTAAATAATAATTTGTTTAATGGTTTTGCTCATAAAATTTAAATAACAATTTATTTGGTGGTTTCGCTCAAAAAATTTATATAATTTATTTCATGATTTTGCACATAAAATTCAAATAATAATTTATTTCATGGGTTTGCTCAGAAAATTTATATATCAATTTATTTCATTGTTTTGCTCATGCAATTTATATAATTTATTTCATGGTTTTGCACATAAAATTGAAATAACAATTTATTTCATGTTTTGCTCATAAAATTTAAATAATAATTTGTTTAATGGTTTTGCTCATAAAATTTAAATAACAATTTATTTGGTGGTTTCGCTCAAAAAATTTATATAATTTATTTCATGATTTTGCACATAAAATTCAAATAATAATTTATTTCATGGGTTTGCTCAGAAAATTTATATATCAATTTATTTCATTGTTTTGCTCATGCAATTTATATAATTTATTTCATGGTTTTGCACATAAAATTGAAATAACAATTTATTTCATGTTTTGTTCATAAAATTTAAATAATAATTTGGTTAATGGTTTTGCTCATAAAATTTAAATAACAATTTATTTGGTGGTTTTGCTCAAAAAATTTGTATAATTTATTTCCTGATTTTGCACATAAAATTCAAATAATAATTTATTTCATGGGTTTGCTCAGAAAATTTATATATCAATTTATTTCATTGTTTTGCTCATGCAATTTATATAATTTATTTCATGGTTTTGCACATAAAATTGAAATAACAATTTATTTCATGTTTTGCTCATAAAATTTAAATAATAATTTGTTTAATGGTTTTGCTCATAAAATTTAAATAACAATTTATTTGGTGGTTTCGCTCAAAAAATTTATATAATTTATTTCATGATTTTGCACATAAAATTCAAATAATAATTTATTTCATGGGTTTGCTCAGAAAATTTATATATCAATTTATTTCATTGTTTTGCTCATGCAATTTATATAATTTATTTCATGGTTTTGCACATAAAATTGAAATAACAATTTATTTCATGTTTTGTTCATAAAATTTAAATAATAATTTGGTTAATGGTTTTGCTCATAAAATTTAAATAACAATTTATTTGGTGGTTTTGCTCAAAAAATTTGTATAATTTATTTCCTGATTTTGCACATAAAATTCAAATAATAATTTATTTCATGGGTTTGCTCAGAAAATTTAAATAACAATTTATTTCACGGTTTTGCTCATAATATTTAAACAAAAATTTATTTGGTGGTTTTACTCAAAAAATTTATATATCAATTTATTTCATAGCTTTGCTCATGCAATTTATATAATTTATTTCATGGTTTTGCACATAAAATTGAAATATCAATTTATTTCATGGTTTTGCTCATGCAATTTATATAATTTATTTCATGGTTTTGCACATAAAATTGAAATAACAATTTATTTCATGTTTTGCTCATAACATTTAAATAATAATTTGTTTAATGGTTTTGCTCATAAAATTTAAATAACCATTTTGTTCATGGTTTTGCTCATAAAATTCAAATAACAATTTATTTCATGGTTTCGCTTATTAAATTTAAATAAAAATTTATTTCATGGTTTTGCTCATAAAATTTAAACAAAAATTTATTTGGTGGTTTTGCTCAAAATAATGAATTAAGAACAAAAGAGTCGTTACGATTGTGATACTGATTTGTGGCTACGTGACTGTGTGGCGTGCGCTTGGGTCGCATAGATGTGCACACCCTATCAAAACGTGGCAAAGCGTCAGGACGCACCGGGTAAGTGTGTGCGCGGTTTTATTTTGTACAATTTCAACTTGAAACTCATGGTTTATTTGTCTTAAAAGGGAATTTAATCGTCGAAGACCATCCGTGGCTAGTTTTGACGTATTGAAACGTTCTCACAGGACCACAATGATATGGGGTCATGCCATTGTATTGTAAAAATAACAGTTTCCATTCAAACCGCCATCTGCTAAGAAAAGGCCATCGGCGGGGTTGCGACCTTCTATTTTTACAAGAAAAGACCAATTGACGTCGCCCGCGCGGGCTGAGCATCCGGGTGAAACTGAGATAGCTAATTCCACGAAATTAACATGGCTGATAAGTAATGATGAGAATGTTTAGAAGGGCTAAAGCCAGTGTCAACACACATACGGTCGTTCATTTCTCAAAATTAATGGAATATTCATAAAGAGCTTGTTCGGAAGTTGGGGCCTAAGTGTGATCAGGGTCTCTTAAGCGATGCACAAAGGCGGGCGGCATTACGACGTCACATGCTCGACTACTTTACTCGGTGTCGTATTACCTAGGTTCAGTCGCCCAATTAACAACGTAGCTTTATCTGTTTCCTAGGGATTTTGTAAAAGTTTCTTTGAATAATGATAAAATTCGCTCATTTGGGCACCTTTGGATATTTCAATCTAGGATTTCTTACAATTCAGAAACGGTAGCACTGCTAGCCTATTCTTGTAATTTTTACTTGCATCGGTTCTACTGACCACATTAGAGATAGTGTCGATGCCACCAAATAAAACCAGACAAAAAAAAAATCGTGGCACTTTGACATCGTCAAATGGTTCAAAACAGAGGAGCATCAAATATGATACAGCCCTATTTCGGTCGAGTAATTACAAACGAAACTTGTAAGTCTTACTTTTATCCCTATTTTTAAACACTTAATGAATTAAAAAAATATATTTTGGTGAAGCCACAAGGAGCGGTCATGAATGAGATAGGTTAGAAAAAATTCTGCCTTTCCAAAACGTTTCGACCTTTATTCGGATCATCTTCAGGGCCTGGGTAAATTACAAAACGTCTGTTGATTGGAAAAAATACCGATAATATATTAATTTTCAACCAAGTATTTAATATAGTGTGGTGCTATTCTTGACGTTTCGTATTGGTTTTGTGTGAAAGTGTGAAACGTGAATTTATGTTCTGCTATTTTCTCAACTGCCGCATTATTGACCGCTCCTCAAGACTTTAACAAATTATGACGAACACGTATAAACAAAAAAAAAATTATTCAACCTAATAAACTAACTTGTCGCCATCGTACGTATTTCATAATTTAAAAAATTTCTGCAATTTTCCACTCGGCTGTTTGGGGTAGTCCCATGTGTCAAATACGTCCCGGCTGTAATTTTCAACATCAATTTCCTTCTATTATAGTACGGACGGCCGTCGTAGCAATAGAAGCAACCGAAATCTGATGTTAGACCTTTCAACGTTTGGAATTACGTCAATTTGATATTGGCATTACCGCATACTCCTACCATACTTCTAGCCCTCAAAAATAACGTAAATCACTGGTTTTTTTTTGCTGCTGATGTGCTTTCTTTTCTTTAATTTTTTTTCGCTCTTCTACCATCTTCAGACTTGACAGTACTTGAAAAGCTGTAGCAACTACATCGCATGTGTAATTAGTTTTATTAATTACTAATAATAAGTGTAATCAATTATCGATAGACGAGATTCTAGTACTAAATTGTAGTAGTTAGTATACGTACCAATACTCCACCCGAAGTGCCACAAGGCCATACTTCATGTTGGGTAATTCAAGTTCTAAGATTTAGTCCACCAGCTATGGCCCCTAGCCAACCATACATCAATCATTCGAAGTTAAAGCAGCTAGGAAAAAGCAAAATAATAATTTTCGTTTGTCACACTATCACGCCCCACTAACAGCAACATGGAGATCAACAGAAATTTAAAAAACGGACGGAACCAGCGACTACACGTCCGGCCCCACACGATCAGGAGTGAAGCCTGGCATCCCATCCAACACTGGAACAACCATCGCTAACTTCACCGAAGATCGCAAATACACCGATCCTGACATTTCGCCCAGAAAAGGTTGAAATTGCACAAAACCCCGCTGATTTAACCTCTACCCTTCATCGTAAAATTAGACAACAGTACATTGTGGAGCGATAACTGAAATCGAACTCATTCAAATAGTCACAAACCTCTCATTGCTACTTGACAAACGGCCTAACCTATATTTGCCTAAAAATGATCTTCGACATCCTAAATCGGTCATGTACTAGAAAGCCGGTATACATCCAATACCTATACAAAATTCTTCGGAAAATCCTCCTAAAACCCTATTTAGCGTATGAAGCACTTAAACTTCAATATTCGCTCAATCCATAAAGGAATTCGACTGCTATCAAAGTAATAAAGAAGATAGATGGTGGAGTGTGTTGTTCAACTTTTTGAAAAAGAGAGTTCCTACTCACAGTAAGTTGTTTTCAACTCCGGATTTCGAGCCTACAGCTCATCATCAGGCTGAGAGAGCTCTACAACCTGATGAAGAGCTGGAGGCTCGTATCCGGATCATTGAAAAGACCTTACTGTGAGTACGGACTATCTTTTTTAAAAAGATTCGACTATTATCAAATTAATAGAATAGATGTAGGCGAGCGTCGGTGGTCGCAAGGTTTAGTCTTTGACACGGCGTTCATCACTGTAAGGTAAAGGTCCCGAATTCGAATCCGATTGCCCTGCATTCGAACTCGATATACTTACAAATGGGTTTTTTTTTTTTCAAAACCACCGGCACCCTGAGGGTTTATATGACCTCTGCTGTTGCGAACCCTCGTTTAAAGGAAAGAAAAAAAAGAAAAAAAAGGATAAAGTGGAGTGAGTGTGTTGTTCAACCTTTTTAAAAAGAGAGTTCCTACTCACAGTAAGTTGTTTTCAACTCCGGATTTCGAGCCTACAGCTCATCATCAGGCTGAGGGAGCTCTACAATCTGATGATGAGCTGGAGGCTCGAAATCCTTATTTTACCCCAACGCGGCACGCAGATTAAGGAGGGGATCTCCTAGGAAACTTTTAATCAATGACTGTGAGAGTAATTAAATAGCTATCTGCAGAATTTAAATGAAAATTTAAATTTGAAGCGCTATCAGCGAGTAATTTTTCCTCTCAATGTTAGTCTAGTGATAATAACCTTAATTATTGGTAACCCAGCTAGGTTTTTACTGTTTTGTCCAATATTTGTGTGCCTGTAATGTATAAACATGAAACTATACCTGTCACTAACAACATTGTTGTCTCTCTTTAACTTTCAATGCTATGAGATAATCCAAAATGGATTTTATTAGAAATCGTTGATTTATCAGTACCTTTTTCTATACCGTTTAAGATTTGTTTTTACGGCATAGATTTTATTCAAACTTTAGTGACCCTTTAGAATTTTCCTTGTGTTAATTAAATTGTTTTTTTAGAAACATTTTCTAACAATAAAATCTATTAATAAATACACATGATACAGATGATGATTGCTTTGGAAAATTTGTTACAAGCAAACGATGTCTGTGAAAACTGTGAAAAGAAATTTTCCGCGGGACCAAAAACTCTGTGTAATCTCTAGATTTGTACTTTTCTGCTAATGTCCGCCCTGGGACACCACGAAATGCAAAAGTAGATAAACAGAGTGGCCCTTTTAACGTTGCATCCGCTTTCCATTGCTGCTTGAGATTTTTGAGCGGATGAGATAAATCATGTTGGAAACGGTTGGTGGGGGTTTGGTTGAGGCGGCAGAATTGGGGTAAAATCGAGGGCGACACCAATTCCTCAAATGGGTAGGGGGGAATGTCCCGGTTTTGGTATGAAGGGGCATAAAACAAAATAGGCGGAGCGGGAAAGGTTTCACTCCAGATCGTTTCCTCGGAAATATGTTTTCGTGCTTCTCGGATAAGGGAGTCTATAGGCGAGTTCGAGTGGTAGTTCTTATTAATGTATTCGGTGGGACGAGGCACGAAAGTAAAGGCGACACTAAAGGAAAGGAAGGATCCTTTATTACGGATCATAACCATGAAATAGTGAAAGCCGGCGAGGGTCGAGCTACAGTATATTAGGTAGATTCTCAACTCTTGTTTTATACGGGGGCCCTCTGACGGGAATAAAAGGGAGGAGGGCGTTTTTTATGGAAACAACGCCTCTTAGAATAGCAAGTTACAGGAGGAATATGAAAAGGCATCCCCGTAGATTTCCCCGACGTCCAATAGCCACGCTTGTATCGGATGAAAACCCGAGTCATCAAAGAATACGACTTTCTTTCCTCGAGCCCTCTCCGGCCGTCATCCCTCCGGTTGTCGCGGGTCTGAGGAATGTGACAAAAGAGAACATCCGGTTAAATTATACACTTTTGCGGTGCCCGTCTCCTGTGATATTGCGGCAAGGAGCGTGACAGGGCTTCTCATCGAGTTGTTTAAATTAAACCGAGCAGGAAGCTCAAGCCGCAAAACCAGACAGAAGCTCACTCACTGAAAATCACCAAAATTTTCTTACAGACAAAAAAGTTTTCACAACGTCAACAACATTCACATCTAACCTACTTCTAACTTAAACGAAATCTACTCAATTGAAATGATATTTTACACAATGTACCTGGTCTACCAACACAAATCTTAGTTTCAAAATAGATTTTCCGACAAAACACGCTTAAAACTCTATCATTTAGATAAATTTTTAAAATCTTTCTGCCAATCCTAATTTGATAACGACAATTATTCAGATATCGTGAGATGCAGTGTCGTGTGATATAGGTTTCAGAAAAACATTTTCTTTATCGTGCAAACGTTTCGATCTTTATTGAGATCATCTCCAGGGCTCTAAGTGTCTTATGTGTACTTGTGCCATTGTTGCGTGTCGTGAAGGGAGTGCCCACAACTAGACAGAAGAAAATGACTATGACAATGAAGATGATCTCTATAAAGATCAAAACGACACGGTAAAGGGAATTTGTACATCATAATAGACGGCATCTCACGATCTCTAAAATATCACTAATGAACGGACGCTTAATACAACACATTTTTATATAATTGTTTCATTTCGTGATTGATCGATACCCGTTGCTATAGTTTCGAAATCGGTCTTTTTATAGTTCCATGTCTAAAAAGAAAAGAAGAAAAAAAAAAAAAAACTACAAAAGAGAACATCATTCTCAAATAATCTAAATGGAGTTTTAGAGCGTAAATACAAAAGTACAAAATCCGATATAACTTATGGAGGAACAAACAAGCCTAATGCTCTCAATAATTATTATGTAAATACCGACTACTGATTCTAAAGCATTGCAGGGTCAGTTTTCTTTTATTTCGCAATTGATATTTTCTCACGATTGAAACGCTAATATATAACTGAGAATACTTGTATATATATATTTAATTGTAAGTTTTTCCCCGTTGTAGGTCATTCCGAAGTTTTCTTATGTCATGGGTCCGAACGTCATTAGCGAATGGGGTATATACCGAGATTTGTCAGAGGCAACTCCGCCCGATCAAACTTGGTCTAACAAGCGGGGGCCGCTTACCCAGAGTTTTTGCTCCATTAGACAACAAATACAGATGTCAAACCTCGGAACGGGGACAATTAGCGGAGATCAGTCAATGGCCCTTGTCCATTACTCATTGCAGACTGGCCGGAACAGGCCTTCATCAATAGGCCCCTCGGTCCTCCGGGTCGATACGTCTTCGACCTGTTGGCTTTAATGGTGCGACGTCAGGATGGACAGATTGCCACCTAACCCAATCATTAGTTCAACCCTTAACTCGATGGCCGTCTCCCGGCGTCAACAATGAATAAATCACCGACCGGAGAAACATCCGAGCCTCACTTAATTTCGCCAAAAGGGTTCAAAACGTTCAATTTGTGGCAAATGGTCCAAGAAAAAATTACCAATACCTGAGTATGATTTTTTTCTGTTGGTAATTTTTAGTCTTACCTGTATGTATTACGATTTACTACGACTTTTGGTCTAACGGAGTATGTGATACCACGGTGACTCTCCGTCGGTCAGTCTCTTGGGTATAACCGTTTCAAATGACGTGTGGGAGTTCTATGAAAAGTACGCTAGTGCTTACATTATTTATAGATAGCTCAAGTGGTAGAGCAGCGGCGCATCAAGCCGAAGATCGTGGGTTCGAATCCCGCTCGTGCCCTTAGCTTTTTGTCATCTCAACTAAAAACCTTTTATCTATTCTTCAGAAGGGCATTTTTTTCGTTCGAAGATTCATAATGCACCATTCATTGATCAAATATATCCATAACTGCCAATTTTCTAATAATATATAAATGATGAACATTAGGAAATAAGTAGTCGGATTTTGTTTTAATATAGATTAATGACATTTAATCGATAATTATTCAGATGTGACATTTTCTTTATCGTGCAAACGTTTCGATTTTTTATTGATTTATTCAGATCATCTATCAAAAGATCGAAACGTTCGCACGATAAATAAAATATTTTTCTGAAACCTACATCACACCAGATCGTATCTCACGATATCTGAATAATTGTTAAATTTTATTTCTGAAATTAATTCATAATTTTTTAGGAATGATTATTTGGAAATCGTGAGTTGCGCTCAGGTGCGATGTAGGTTTTAGAAAAACGTTTCCTTTATCATTCCAGCGTTTCTATCTTTTAATGAGATCATCTTCAGAGCCTCGGATTTATATACATCGTTTAAATTGTACAAATGCATATAGTATGTGAAAAAATAAATTTATACAATGCCAGAAAATTTTAGATTTAAAAAAATTAATTTTACAATGATCGAAAATTTTAGATTAAAAAAACTTAATTTATACAATCTAGAAAATGTGATGTCACTGAGGTATTGGTATTGTATGTCTATATATGTTGAAATTTGAATGGGCGGGACATGAAGTCCGGATAGAAATACATGCTTAGAGAAGTCGGCTTTTTTGGGACTTGACATTTTTTAAATTTAAAATGTTTTACCATAGTTTAAATTGGTTCTTTTCTTAAAAATAAAATTTTCTAGAGTTGTATAAATTCTTTTTTACCCACATTCGACACGTATTTGTAAAATTTAATCAACGTTTATATAAACCAGGCCCTGAAGATGAGCTCAATAAAGAGCGAAACGTTGGCATGATAAAGAAAATGTTTCTTTCTACAAACTACGTCACACCAGACCGCACCTCACGATCTGCAAATAATCATTGGCTTACCGTCACAAAACACCACACATTGTTTAGAAACTTAAAATTAGTCTTAACAAAAACGATTTAGATCATAATGTGCAATTGTATAAAATAAATTTGATTATTGAATATATCTACTTGTTAATTTAAACGAGGAGGGGTAATGAAGCTCGCTGATATATTAGGAAAAGTCTGTTTGTCAGAAAAGGTCAGCGATGTAATTTTTAATCATTTCGATACGTTTTGTCTGACGAGGACGGAGCGCCAAGTTTACCGGAAATTTTTTTCTAAGATTGAAACCAATTCCATTACTTTCAATGTGCACTGGAGCCGTGAAAGCGGCCGAAAATCGTTTAGCAGAAGTGAATCAGGAATTAAGCGAGGGTGTGAGGCCGCGAGGTTGATACGTCGCTAACTCCGCGCGAAGTGAGTTGCCGTAATAAGCATACATGAATGTAAATGAAGGAACCTCTAAAGCCTCCTCACTCCAAGGAACCTCTTGGGATTAACGTATGTCGGGCCCATATAATACAACTTGGTTCTGTATGTTGTTCTTTTTGAAGCGTGGACTTGACAAGGTCCGACCCTCGTCAGGTGACATTCAAGATGACACTACCGCGTTTTCATTAACATCCGTCAACCAAGTAGAACAAAAGATGACCAACCGAGGCCTCCTAAGACCTCAGTTTTAATGCTCTCCGTCTAATCCGAGAACTCGAGTTAATGAGCACGAGGTGGAAAACATTGTAATTCATTATGATTTATATCTTCCTCCTACCCCTCTCGCGCCAGGAGACATACATGGTGAAATATTAACAAAATAGAGAAAACCCAGCATTATTTATATTCTCAGGACTGCTATACTCAGGACGTCAAATACAAAACACTTTTCCTTTTCGATTAACTATTCCTGACAAAGAATTATAATAAATAATGTTAAAGATTCATCCCAAGTACATTTATCGTCCTATGAAGAAATCAACAGAATTTGCCTTGATTTAAGATTTTTGACTAGGATGCGAATTAAGTTTAATACTAAGATCAATATAACATTTTTGAAAGATCATGTAAGTTTCTTATTTATGTAAAGCAGATAAGTCTGAATGTCATATTTGCGGCCTTGCTTCCTTTTTAGCATAGAAAAACATACTAGAGAATCTACATGGAAAAAAATGTAAATTTCCAACAGGAAAAGACTTTGTGTTTTAAATATTGAGATTGAAATGAAAATATATGAGAAGAACAGGTCAAATATTTTTTAAAAATCATCAAATAGTAGACGCTGATTCATCTGCCAGTAATGATTGAATTGAAACTGAATTATTGTAATGCGAGGTAGTCTAGATTACTTTGTGAAACATTAAATGTCAATATATACTAACAACAATATCAATTTTAATAAAAAAAAACAAATCATCAAGTGCCACCGAACACTTTTCATTATATACGTTTACTTATCCCGTAGTCAATCACACAAATAAAATCTTCCACTTGTTGTTAAAATTGGATTTTTTAAATAAATCTTTAAGTAGACAATTCGATTTTTTATTGGTTTTAACTGTAACCTGTAAACCCTTTTCTAACGCTTTTTTAAATTGTATTTGTGTGAGTGTGTGTGTGGTGATGAGTGTCCGTTAGTCGATAATTATTCAGATATCGTGAGATGCCGTCAGGTGTGATGTAGTCTTCAGAAGAACATTTTCTTTATCGTGTCGACGTTTCGATCTTTATTGAGATCATCTTCAAGGCTCAATAAAGATCGAAACATTGGCACGATAAGGAAAATGTTTTTCAGAAACCTGCATCACACCAGAAGGCATCTCACGATGTCTGAATAATTATCGATTAACAACGGTCTCTAATCTCTACACAACAATATCAATTTTCATGAAAAACCAAATCATCAACTGGCCGCCGTATGCTTTATATTATATACTTTTACTTATCCCGTAGTCTATCCTTCAGTGATTATTTTACAACAATATTTCGTCCGTTTGAAAAGATTGGAGGTAAATAAAACACAAATAAAATCGTCCACTTGTGGTGACAATTGGATTTTTTAAATAAATCTTCGCGTAGTCAATTCTCTTTTTTATTGGTTTTAACTCTAACCTGTTAGCTTTTTTAACGGTTTTTGTTAAATTGTGTTTGTGTTTGTGCGGTGATTAGTGCCCGTTAGTCGATAATAATTCAGAAATCGTGAGATGCTGTCTGGTGTGATGTAGGCTTCAGAAGAACATTTTCTTTATCGTGCCAACGTTTCGATCTTTATTGAGATCATCTTCAAGGCTCAATAAAGATCGAAACGTTGGCAGGATAAAGAAAATGTTTTTCCGAAACCTATTTTTTTGAAAAACTATTTTCAAGCCCTATTTCATTTGATCAAGAAATTTGATTAGTATGCCTGGTTTTTAGTATTTGAAGCTCTTCTATGGTCACATTATAGATCCCAAAACACTTCAATTTGAGGGCAAGGCAACCGCAGTTTTTTTAGTAGATGTGTTGGTGTCTCATATGCCTCTTTGCAGAATCTGCAGAAGATAGCACATCTTGGATTATTCTAATCTTCTTTAAGTGTCCATTTAGCTTGCAGTGTCCTGTTTAGCTTCCTATTAGGATTGGCAGTTTGCTCCTGCTTCCTTTGTCATATTCTGTGTTTTCTTTCTTGTAAAAATTGGTTAGAAGATTCTTGGATTTCTCTGTCCAATGAGTGAATTCCATTGTTGCTTCATTTTCTTTTTGTCCTTCTGTCTGAGATACTCATTAATAGTGTAGGTTTTTGTTCTACAGAAATGTTTTAGCCCTTGTCCGCTTTCTCGTTGCCTTTAATCTCATATGTCCTGGGACCCAGCAGACGTTGAACCTACGACCGTAACGGAAATCATTGCCAAGAAAATTAAGCAAAATTAGTTTTTCTTAAGTTCAAATTTGTGTGTTGAAATTATTTGGGAAAGACGTATACGAGCATGAGTATTGAATAGATAACAATTTTTAGTGTGGACAATTTTGAGCTTTCTTTGGCCGGTGGGAAACACCCTATTGCAATGCCTACGGATCGGCCGTAAAGTTTTAAGTGCGACTCTCTTGTCCATAAATTGGCGTGCGACGAGTCTCCAAGCAGGCATAAAAGAGCGGGTAGCCGACTTCTTGTCAATAAGTGCTACTTCAATAGGGCTTATTATGATGGGTCACCGTGCAAACTGGCATAAATCACCCGACGCCCACGGCTCGCCGCGTCGCTCTCGTCGTTTCTCACTTCGCCGGCGTTTCTAATTGGGCCGGCATACCGCGGGGGGAAGAATCCGAGATCCGAATCTTGAGATTCCACCAAGACACACACGCTGGATGGTTTTGCCCCGGCGGAATTGAAATATTTTTATTATCGCCCGTGGGCGAAGTGCGAGGGGCTGGCGCTGGATATGTCAACTATGCAGATTGCATCCGCACCGCGTTCCTGGTGAACCCACTGGACTTTTCCAAGCGAATTTCTTATCCATCGCCTTTATTTTATTTTTGAAATGACGATTTTACAAGGATTTACGTTCGAAGCCTTTAACTGAGACGGCTCAGCGTAATCATGCATAAAGATGTATCGCTTTATGGATATTTAACGCCGATCAGATAAAAAAAAAATGCATGAAACATCCCAACTGGTACTAAGCTAGTTAATGAATTAATAATAATAACTAATAAACTCGTTACTCTTGTTGTACAGTGTACGTAGAAGAAGGAGAAATATAAATATATATATGTGCAGGTGATCATAAATAATAATATATGCACATCCCCCATATCAAATTTCAAAGTGGTGTCTAAGCCTTCTATAGTTCATGAATAAAATTTAACGAAAGTTTTCAGTTATGCGTAAAAATGAAAGCTGTGTTACGATTTGAACTTTTATTCCTTTTCCATCAATTAAGGGAAAACACCAGCTGTTCATATATTTAAAAAATGAAGTATCCTTACTGAAAGAATGAAGTAGTCAACATCCAAAATAACACTTCATAAGGAATGACTTTTGAGGGAGGTGAGATGGAGTGAGTGAATTAAAGAATCTATGTGCTGATTTGTGATTTTTGAATTAATCAATTAATTAATTTGTAATGAAGTCTGAGTGTTAAAACACCATTGTTTCAATTGTTTTAAAAACGTATATTTTTCGGAGAGTTTCTATAAATTTGCTTGGAAAGGGGAACAGAAGAGCCGAAACCGGTTCGAGAATAAAAATGTTAAACACCCGGAGTTCATCAAGGATGTTATTTTAATAAACCTTATCTGATTACAATAAACGAGTGGAAAACTACAAAAAAAATCGAACAACCAATTATTTATAGATAATTAAATGAACAAAAAAAAATACAAGTAATACAGGTATATAATATACATTACATGAGTATTATTATTCTTTATTGAATTAATTATCCGTTTTGAGCTTTCAATCGGTACAAATTTTTCCTTTAATAACTTTAATGTTTCACTCAGATTTCGTATGTGCATCGCCTTTCTTTAGCAAGTTGGTAACCCCGTTTTGTTGTTTGTATTTTTCTGCTGCCAACTTAGATCTATAGTTCCAAGTTTGGTTTTTGGTAATATTCGTTTTTTTTGTTTATATTTCTACGATTTTCCTCTTTGTATGTTCTTTGGTAGCGCATTTCTCTTATTGTTAACGCCTTTTCTAACGCTCAGTCAGTTCTTTCTTCCGCCAATGTAAGTTTCTTTTTCTTTTTTAAATCGTTTAATCTGGCGTGTGTTAAAATGTTGCAAAGCAAGCGCGGAGCGAAAACTTCGTCTTTTCAAATCGGGAAAATGAATACAACAAATGACTTCGGACCTCGTATATGAAAAATAGACGAGGTTAATAAAAATTTTTTTTTAATTTCGCGGAAATAAGTGCAACACATGTTTGGACCTTGAACCTCGACGGATAGAAGGATGACTGATAACCAGTGTGACAGTGTGATATTAATGTTTTATGTATAACCTGACACTCTCAGCACGACACAGAAGAATACCACATTTACACGGAAAACAAACACTTTGAGTGAGTACAAATACTTTGATTTTAATCTAAAATTTTCTAGCATTGTATGAAATCATTTTTTAATCTAAAATTTTCTAGTCTTGTATAAAATCATTT
>CM077107.1:21615683-21649828 GCA_039619505.1 Cimex hemipterus
GTACAAATACATGTTGGAAAAAAATGAAGGATTTATACAACGCTAGACAATTTTAGAAAAAAAAAAGGTTTTAGAAAACATTTTCTTTATCGTGCCAACGTTTCATTCTTCATTGTGATCATCTGCATGGCTCAGTTCAATTCGATAAAGATCGAAATGTTGGCACGATAATTTAAAAAAAAATTTGAAATCTATGTCACACCAGACCGCATCTCACGATTTCTGAATAATCATCCAATAACGGTCACTAATCACCATACATATATTTTTATAATGTATTATTATTACAATCCGGATACAATTATTTGTTACTAGAGCAAATCGTAATATTTAACTGTTGAGTAATTAATTTTTCATTTTTGTTAAATTTTTGAACAAAAATATAATCTATTTTTTTTATTAAGCAAGTAATTAAATAGTTTGAGTGTTGTGGGGCCGGATTTGGTAATTTAATAAGCTCAATGTCATTAATGTCTGCCAACGTATGTCCTAATGCTCTGTCGGTTAAATGGCAGTATCAGTCGAGCTCCATTGAGTTATGATGCATCTGCTGATCGTATTCTTGAGGTGGCATCGATCGATGGGACATAAGTGACGAGTGGAATAATATCAACCCGGTAAGCCTTCCCAAGTCCATTTCTTCCTTTGACATTTAGTGAGGAAATGGTGATTTACAGTGTTAATAAGGGAGAGTGCATACAAATGTCCTCATTACTGGTCCTTCCGAGCAGTACATCACAAATTCGGCACGCGCTAACTCCCCCCCCGCACTACCTCGCCTCGCTATTGTGATTAAAGGGCGCCCCTTAAGAATTAAAAACGTCACCCTGGGTGATTTAAGGGTGACGCGGCATTAAAACTGGGACATAAATAATTTTCTTTGATGGTCTATCTCGGGGGTTGGAAACAATGGTCTCAGGGGTGGCGCTCTGATGACTCAAGCCTATAAATAACATGAGGGGCCAGGATTAATTCAAACCGAAATGCCTTGTCCAGTAAGACCCGAGTTGAACCGCTTATATTACATTTCACACCACTTTGTAATATATCTTCCGCGCCTCCTGGCACATTACAACTGAGATAACAAAAAATTTGGTCTCATTAATTTAAAAAAAACAATAAAAAATAAAAAATGAGCAATAATATAAATCCAAACGGCCAAGTGTAGAAGGCAGCTTCAGACAGAAACACAGACAAACTGTTCTCTGTATTATCAGAATTTTTTAATTTTATTAGAACCCAAATTTGTCCAATTCTGAATTAATTATTTTGACGAATTTGGAGGAGGAAATAGTAAAAAATACTTTCTATGTACTGTGCTACAATTTTTGTTTCGTTGACATGAATATGCAATTACCGTAAGAGTCCCGGGTTTGAATCTATTTATCTCTATCTCAGCACTCTGCGGTAAACTGATTTTAAATAAAAATCAATTATATGAATTAATTAATTTATGAACGAGTAGAATCTCTAGTGAAATAACACTTGAAATAAATTAGTTATGTGTAGATATTAGTGACCGTTGATCGATGATTATTCTGATATCGTGAGATGCTTATCACACCAGACCGCATCTCACGATATCCGAATAATTATAAATTAGTTATTTCAGTGCAAGTATGTTTGCCGTTTGGGGGTGGTCATGTGTGTAAACTTAGGGTCGAGGCGTACTGCGCATGTCACTGGTGGCGTGATATCTGTAAAGTAGACTGTTGAAGGGATGGACGTTTGATGGACACGTCATGAATTTTCCATTATTACTATTTGAAAAGGTATCTCAAAAACAACTATAGTTAACTGAAAAAGAAATACTCGTCCATTTTGTTTATTGTTGGGGATAGTTCGAACTAGTTACACGACCTGCACATCTCTAGCTTGGGCAGTAGATTTAGGATAAAATAGAGATGTTGGAGTGTAAGAACTTCAGGAAGCAGGAGCGATCAGTTCGTCAACAAAATGTGGTCGTTTTGGATAGTGAGGTTACTGACACAATAAAGATTTACAATTTTTCTTAGGGTTTTTGATTGGAAAGATCAGATGCGCTGGTGATTAGATGGACCTAACAGTTCCACTCCGAGTTAGGATGCCCAAGTTAGTTGCAGTAATGTCTTGTGATGGACTCGTGAGTAATTGGAATGTTTCCGACAACTTGCGACTTGACGTTTGGCAATCAAGGGGGATGGATATGAATCGAAATAGTTTCAGGGCTAAATAAATAATGTATTTGAGGAGAAGATACATTTTGCAATTTTAGGTTAAATGGGGCAGGTGAGCGGTAAAACTATATCTCTATTCCAATGGAATGTTTTAGTTTACAGAGGAATTAATGATTTCCTGGAAAGGTTTCCAGCTGGGTTAAGTCTTAGACATCCGAAGGCCAATAGTTGGATTGGTTTAATATAGGGTGTCCTTTTTAAGATGGCCTGGCTGAATTTCTCTTGAACCAATGTTTACTTTTTATGGAGAAAATTTGTACAAGGTATCCAATTCCAGTTCAACTTCAAAATTTGGAATCCCTGTACATCCTGACAAATCATTTCAATGGATATTTCACGCTGAAAAAATGCCAAAGTCATGTCAAAAATTTGGTTTGCTATTAATCACATTTCATGTTCGATCTGCCTGCCGTGCGTAAAGGTGCAAAGATTTGCTCCTTTTAATCTCTCTACACCGGTGCTTGGAGCAATAGAGTCAGGGGAGACAGACTCCCAAGCGTTTTGTATCATTTGCCGCAGTTCTTCACCTGAGCTGTTGGGTTATAATTGGCGTAGACACTATTTTCTAAATGGCCTTGCAGAAATTAGTCAAACGGAGTTAAATCGGGTGACTGAGGAGGTCAACTGAATGGACCATGACTACCACAGGAAGGATTCATATAACGTCTCACTTGAATATAATTCTGCGCGGGGCATCCATCTTTCTTGGTCGTGGTCGCACAGGGATATTTGTAGGGTGTTGGTAAAGCCAAAAAATTGAAAAACTGACCAGCATTTAAAGTATTTAGTAGAAATAAATTATTTATTTATTTCCGAAAAGTCGACACCAAAAGTTGATACTGTGAACAATCTGATGATGAGAAGATTGAAACGAATGTGGAACGCTTGTTGAGTAGGTCCAGGTCCTGCTATAAGTACTTCCTCACCAATTTACCGAGTAAGTATGCCATGAATTGCATAGGATGTATGGAAGGAAGTTTTCTTCAGCCTTCCAAATTGATATTTGCGCAAGAAACGCGTGTGGCGTTTAGTGACCGTAAGTCGATGATTATTTGGAGATCGTGAGGTGCGGTCTGGTGTGACGTAGACATTTTCTTCTACTGGGTAATAATCTGAGTAAATAAATACATTTAAATGATACTTGCGAATTTATTTGATAAAAATTGCATATTATGATGTAAATCGTTGTTTGGTAAGACTAATTGTAAGTTGGTGTGGTGTTTTGTGACGGTTAGTCAATGATTATTTGGAGATCGTGAGATGCGGTCTGTTCGGTGGCGTAGTTTTTAGAAAAAGCATTTTCTTTATCGTGCCAAGCAAGGTAAGGTTTTATTTATTTAATAATTTTTTAAAGTACTTTTGTGATATTGCTCAGTTCGTACAGTTCTTTCAATCCATGTATGGCCAGTTGCCACATTTGTATTTTTCTAATTGTTCGGAAATCGTGAGATGCATGATGTGACTTAGGTTTTAGAAAAACATTTTCTTTGTCGTGCTAACGCTTCGCTCTTAAATGAGATCATCTTCAGAACCTGAGATTTATAAACATTATTTGAATGTAGGTTGTGAAGAACAAATGAATTTATACAATACTAGAAAATTTTAAATAAAAAATTTACAAGAAACGATGTAGTAAAAAAATGTATAAATTTGAAACTAGACTAAAAAATATTAAACTTTTTTTTGGTTCAAGAAAAATTCAGCCTGGTCATCCAAAAAGGATTCCCAGTATATATGAAAAAATTATGTTTTGGAAGAAGCGTCCACAAGAATTCACCGCGTGCATAGCATTGAAATCTCCCTCAGCTACAAATCGTCGTCCGAAGGAGTGGAAGACGGATCTAATCGTGGTAGATACAAAGTAAGAACGGATGGTGTAGAGTACACAGCTGACAAGGTGCCGAAAGAAAGGGGAGGGAGATCGAAATCATTTGATCGGAATTAGTGGATTCCATGGAGTGGAGAGATCATGCCGTAAGGGGAGGCGGGTAAGGATTACAACCCCCGAATGCGACATTTCACCTGCACGTTTCGTACACATGTACAGTCGTGTAACAGATGTCTGTCAATAAAGCGAATTGCCGTAACAAGTCGATGTCTGTTTTCATGTCGTTTTTCCAGTTATTTTTCCAAATACTCGTTTTGAGTTCCAGACTAGAACTTTGAGTTAGACGAAACAGGATTCGTCCGGAAAGTTTGAGAAAGATTTCAGAAACACGGGTAGTGAGAGGTTGACGAATGAATGTACATCTTTCTTAGAGAAAACTGGCTGAAATCTGTTTCGACGGCATTTTTGTTTTTCGCATGTTAAAAAGGTGTTATTACGTCGTGGGTAGTAAATAAATGACCAAGGCGCAAATTCTCTTTTATCCAATTATTACAAAGACAAAGCCTATTCCAAGATTCGCGATTTATACCATAACCGATTTTACAAGAGCGTTTCCGAACCTGATTCCGAATTAGCTAAGACGATAGTGACGTCATAAACCTGAGCGTTTATTTATCCCGGTTTAACCGTGATGGCCATGGACGGAGCCGGGGAGGGAGATCCTCGGGTCGGTGGTGGTTATGTATTGGCAATCGGAGACGGGGAGACGTGACACTAAACTTTTATGTGTTTGCTTATCCCGCCTCGACTATGTCTGTCTTCATGGACAATCGATATGTCTAATCTCGTGAGCTGAGCAACTATTCACCCTGTAGTGCCGGCCTAGCGCCTTTCTTCAGAAGGAAAATCTAATTTTGACAACGTGCATATCTTGGGGGCATTATGGATAACAGTTCATCCAGTCCCTTTCTGTATGTGCTTGGCTAATTTTAAAATTACAAAACATAACGTGTATTCTCAACAACTCTAAAACAAGTATACTAGAAAATAGAAAAATTTAGCACATAATTGCAAACGGTTATGACAATAAAACAAGTAAATTAATTTAGAAAAAAGACATTGAGAAACTTAATTTCCTGAGTCAAAAAAAGATTAAGGTGTAAATCTATTGTTAGCGACTAAAGTTCTAAAATTACTTATAGTAATTCTATCTTCATAAATATATTTACGTACCCTGTCAACAAAGTAGTATTTGATTGTATTTATTTTTGGTAAATCGTGGCAATAATTTAATCTTGTGTGATGAAAATTTAAGGATGTTTGAAATAATTTCTATTTAAACAGGATGACATGAACAAAATTTTTTATCAGGTAAAGCTAAAATGTAAATTAATGACCGTAGTCGATGATTATTCAGAAATCGTGAGATGCTGTCTGGTGTCTGGTCCAGAGAAACATTTTCTTTATCGTGCGATCGTTTCGATCCTTATTGGGATCATCTTCAGGGCCTGGGACTTATAAACGTCGTGGGCGCTCTCAACACGACAGACAAGAAATATCTACACGGAAAAAAAACACTTTGAACCCTGAAGATGATCTCAATAAAGATCGAAACGTTGGAACGATAAAGAAACCTTAGACCTTAGACACACCAGACCGCATCTCACGATGTCTGAATAAAATCTAACAGTTTAACTTTCTTTTATATTAACTTTGTATTTTACGTGGTTTATTAAAAATGATTTTCATTTGACATTTACTAGTGTACTACAACACGATCAGTTTCTGAGACGTAAAGTATGTGATTTAACTCCACAAGCGTGACTGGTAACTCCATTGATGCTACTAATTTTGTATAACTTTTTTTATTAGTTTTTATGGTCAATTTATCCAAATTCCTTACTAATTATTCAGATATCGTGAGATGCGGTCTAGAATTTAGAAAATACATATAGGATGTGGAAAAGTGAATTTATATATTTTATATTCAATCAAAGTATTTCTACTCACTCAAAGTGTGTTTCCTGTGCAATTGTGCCATTGTGAGTATAAATTCACTTTTCCACATCCTATATGTATTTTCTAAATGTAAGCTATGTTTGTAAATCCCAGGCCCTGAAGATGATCTCACTAAAAGATCGAAACGTCGGCACGATAAAGAAAATGTTTTTCTGATACCTATATCACACCAGACCGCATATCACGATATCTGAAGAATTGTCGATTAACGGTCACTAATCTCTACACATTCCTTAATAATTCTTTAAAAAATCCTATAACTTTTTTTTAACATCCTACTGTTTGAGCATTTTAATAACTTTAAATTAAAACTTTGAAAAAAGTCTTTTCCCATTGGTTTATCAGTAAAACACCCAACTGATTATTAAAAATTATATAATTTTAGAAATTTAATTAATTGATTTTGGGTACATTTTTCCATTATTTTTTTTTTTTGCGAACGGTAGGGATAAAAAATGGGTTGATATTTTTAATATACAATTTTTCTTTTTAAATTTATACGATAATATCCCCAGTTTATTATAACCTTTTCATGTTAACTTTTTATTGTTTATTAAAAAAAATGTAAAACCGCATTTCTTACATATAAGAGGCCCAATTAAAGCATAGCTTGTTTTATTTTGATAAATTTTCGTAAACGACTACTGGGTCGGTAAGTAATTAAAGTTTTCCATAATACAAATTTTTTCATATTGTTTGAATTTTTTTCAGGAGGATCCAATAACGAATAAATTAATTCATAATCTTTGAGATATCGTGAGTTGCGGTCTGGTGTGATGTAGGTATCAGAAAAACATTTTCTTTATCCTGCCAACGTTTCGATCTTTTATTGAGATCAAACGTTGGCACAATAAATAAAATGTTTTTCTGATACCTACATCACACCAGACCGCATCTCACGATATCAGAATAATTATCTATTAACGGCCGCTAATCTCTACACATTAATTCATAATAAATAATTGAAATACTTGATATTTCAATCTTTTTGGACAGACACCAGTATAAGGACGAGCAGTCAGTCTTGATTTGGTTCCATTGCGATAAAAGGATTGGCGAAGGAGCAGTTCTCGACCATAGTTCATGTATGCTGGAGTCGTACCAGTGGAACTGTCTACGAACTGTTTATCGCGAACATTAACTCCGGCGTTTACTGTTCCCAGATAAGAAGTGATGATACGCTTTACCTCTCGATTGGTACGTTCCGCTGGATTCGCTTGAGGCCAGTGAAGTGGTGTTACTTAATGTAACGCCTAAGCTAGTGGCCAGGGTTTCTAATATGTTTATGAATGGGGCACCGTTGTCGGTTTGCAGGACGCGTGGTACCAATTATAAGTTAATATAAACCACAAACAGCAACCGGCATGTCTTGCGGTTTTTTACGTAGTCCGAGATGCCTTCATACACTCCAGGTCATATGCGGTAATGATGGGTCTTTTCAAGACCAATCTGCAGAGTCTTCTCCACGTGATCCCTTGCTACTACCAGTTTTACAAGAGATCGAATCATATTCTGGAACTTTTGACGTGTCTGGCAGATTGTGGTGGTAAAGATAATTATAAAGATAAGTAAAGAGATGGAGGATCTTCTTAAGTCAGTTACCAGCGAACCTTACTGAATAAAATTCAAGGAATTCTATTGAATATGGGCGAAATCAGAACCTTCAAAGTGTCTTAAAGTTTATTAAACAATTAATTAACTAATTAAATTTAAAAAGTCGTTGAACAACATGTTTTTATTTCAAAGACTTCCGATAATTCCTAAGTTGAATTATTTTTCTCTCATGACTAAAGTACTGACCGTTATTTAGGAATAGATTTTAAAAAAAAATACAAGAAAATTTGCATTTTAGCCTACTATGTACGAAAAATGCTACTACTGTACTGCTTATTTTATTGATTACAGATATTTTTTTTATCACTCGATTATTTTTGTAATCGTCAGTCGGAATTGGCTGTGAATAAGTGCCACAGAATATAAGTATTAGATGTTAGGAGAATATTGATTTTTTTAAAGATGTTGTCTAACATAATAACCTATCACGTTCGATTAATTATTTCAATATATTTTAGGGGGGTTGAAATTAAGTTAGTGAAATAATAAAATGAAAAACGCTTAATAGTATGAATTTTTACAATTATAATAATGACAGAGGTTGTTTGTAAGTTAATATAGTTTTAAGGTATGCGTTGTTGTATATTTTTAGTTTGTGAGTCATAATAATAGACATAGTGTAAAGAGGAACGAATTAAATGGCAAGGAGTCGTAGTATTGGTTGAGATAAAAGAAAGTAATATTTATAACCATCTGAGTGGAGAGTGCGTTAGCCATTGGAGCCGATCCACCGGAGAAGGGGTTCGTCGGATCGGCCAGGATCGCTATGGCTGAATTCCGAAGGTTCGCTGCTCATTAGAGGACGCGTGTAGGCGGGGATCCGTGCGTTAGGCGCGGCGACCCTCCCACCGACGGCTAGGAGGGGCGTCCTAGGCGTAAAACCGGATAAGAATAGGATATGCAAAGAAGAGAAAAGCTCCGGATTGGACGCCGGCAAACAATGAGGTGTTTAAATGCAACAACCGTCACCGACTTAGTAGGCATTGCCTGCCGGGTCGAACAGGGGTGGAGGCTCTTTTAACGTTTTTCTGATTATGTTTTATCGGGCGGAAAATGGTCGCTCTCCCTTGACAATTACCAAGAAGTGGGCACCCCTAGACCTCGTAAAAATAAATAACTCCGGGAGATAGAGGAGAGATATCTGCACCAAACATGGCCGTTGATCTCTCTCTCCCTCTCTCTCTCTCTCTCTACACACACACACACTCTCTCTCTCTCTCTCTCTCTCATTTTTTTGTCTTTCTCCTTTCCACCTTTTACTGCTAATACTGTAATAACAATCCTACCGTACTATAATGCTAATTGTAATACTAGTCCTCAGCTAGGCAAACGAACGATTAAAATTCTGACTCGATATATTTGTGCTGATAGTTTTTGGACCTTGAACTTCAGGTTAATCGTCGAATTAAGTATTACTGTTAAGTTTAACAGACGAACAAGCAAACGGTTAGCCCTTCACTTGGTTTTTATTTAATGTAAAATTTGGAACGGAAGTAGTGGTCAGTAGGGATGCATTAACAGTTAAACTAGGGGTTTTCACGATGTTGGTAAGATGGCAACTCTTGTTAACTCGAATAGAGAAATGAAGATCGTGAATGCCCCCTTAAATAGTCCTTAAAGGCTTGCTGGTGTTTGTTTTCGTATTGTTTTGTGATAAATTGTTTGTAAGATGTCAGAAGTTAATAAAACCAGGAAAATTAATCAACTTTTTGATTCAAAATGCTATGTATGCACCTGAAAAGTGCTAACAAATGACACGTTTCGTTTCGTACCGACATACCTAACCTGTTTACTAATGTCTAACTGGCTACAACTTTACAGGATAGAGGATGTATCTGTTATGAATAAGCGTATAAGAACAGATCAGAAATTAACAAAAAAAATGTGTTGGTCCGATTAATTAATTCCTATTAAAGAAGAAAAATACGTGGAATCAAAAAAAAAAAACAGCTGTTAAATCCATGGCTGCCATGTTGGTTACATTCGCCCTAACGAATACCAATGTGACTACATTTTCGACTTAACCTCTAACTAATAATTCAGATATCGTGAGATGCGGTCTGGTGTGATGTACGTTTCAGAAAAACGTTTTCTTTATCGTGCCAACGTTTCGATGTTTATTGAGACCATCTTCAGGGCCTGGGATTTACATTGTTTACATTTAACGAAGACATTTAGGATGTGGAAAAGTGAATTTATACAACGCAAAATTTATTTTATATTCAATCAAAGTTTTTCTGAATCCTATATCACACCAGACCGCATCTCACGATATCGGAATAATTATCGATTGACGGTCACTAATCTCTACATATTAACATTTAACATTGGCCCCGGCCTGTTAGATCGAACAATGTTAACTGGTGATTCTTACAAGTCCTCGTCATCATTTTTCTCGATCTAACACGACATAACCGAATTAGCTGGGTTAACACAAAGATCGTGAATTCCCATGCTATGTGATTACTGTTTTAAAAGGTCATTGTAGTATTCCACTCTTTTTCGATTATGTACATATTTTTATATCATTGTTACTTACATTCCAATGAACTGTACATATTTGTACGCACTCAAAGCCAAAAAAACGTCAATTTTATTGTTAATTTCAAAATATATGTATTTTAAAGGTTACATTAATCACAACATACTTATTTTATTGTATGCCAAATTAAACCACAAAAGAAAATTTATGCATTTTAATTTTTTTTTTAATTTAATTATAATAGTTTTAAAAAATCCACACAATTTAGTGATTGATTAAAATTTAGCTAACAATTTATTGCTTAGTTTTTCTCTTAACAACGCCTATTACCTGGTCTTAAATCTCCTCGCCATCGAGTCAATAAGCGATCAGATTTCGTCTTCTGAAACCCAATCCCACTCTTTGACAAGAGCGTTTCAAAGCTTATTGGAGTCGGCGAACGATATGCAACCCGTTTCTTTACCATCACCTATAAGTATTCTATACGATTCAGTTCAGAAGAATTGTGGTAATCCCTACATCGTCCAATTTATGCGCGACAAGCGAATGAAATCACAGCTCCCAGAAGAACTTTCTCTATGAACCTTAGTCCAGTCAAGTTCGTTCAGGAATGGACGTTGATTCCACTGCATACCATAATCTACTGTCTTTGAAAAGGCTATGACTCAAGCATGGCACTTGAAGCAAAGGGTTCTCTGCGTCTTCTCCAGTCCCGTCCATCAGATTGCCACCAACCCAACTGGCACCCATCTGTGAAGAAAATATTGTTCTATTGTCCCATATTCACCAACCCAGCGAGGTTCTGATGTGTGTACTCTTCTCCCAGCACGGCGTTAATTACAGTTTGGGTGTAATTGAGAATAAATCACCAGCAGGCCCCGAGATTCTTCGACTTTTCGCAGTCGGGAGTCATACTTCGGTCTTAACCATGTCGCTGCACACGACGTTGGGCTGTGTAGGCTGGTGGTCATTTCAGCCGCAACGAAACATTTTCTAAAACCGAGTCACATTCTCACACACTCTTAATTCAATTTTTCCTATTTACATACCTTTCGGTCAGGGTGGTCAGTACTTGATATTCCTCCATCGCCCTCTACACTTTTCAGTCATTTTTTTGTCATTAGTGAAAACATTCATTGCCAGTCTACACAAATCAAGATATCTATCAGTACTTTTACTTATATACGCATTACTTCATTCGCTTTGCGTGGAGAGAATGAATGGCACCCTTGAATCAAGTACACATCAACCAACCTTTGTCTACATGCCGGATACTTGCGGGCTTTGGCTCAAAGGTAGGTATCCACCAACGTGACTTACTTTCAATCGGTTGAAGTTGACCTCTCTTCTACGAATCAGACCCTCAGAGGGTCATCTGGGCGAGAGCTCTGTCGATCAGAGCCACCGACGCTGAAATTTTTTTTAAGCGAGATTTAATTGAATTTTTAGTGTCAGAGATGATGGTGGGTTAAATCCGAAGGTTGCGACGTCCCAGACTAAGGCGCCTTTTCCGTCTTTTAAATCCTCTCCGGACCTATGAAGCCGGGTACCTAGACCACCGTTTTGCTGAAGCACCCCCATCATGGTATCCTTCCATGGATAGGGATAAGAGAGGCGACCACAAGGCCTACTTCAACTCGACCTAAATAGATCTATTGTGATCCTCTTTTAATTAGTTATATCTCACTGGCCAGCGAGCTATTAACGGCCTCCTCAGCTCTGCCAGTCTTGGTGTAGATTCTTGCTTGTGGTTTTTATTAACCTGCATAGTCCTTCATATTGGGTTGTGCGGAAAATAATGCAGGATTTTGGTATTAAACAAAAAAAAGAAACTAGTTACTTTAAAGCAATGTTCTTTAATCAAAATAATTTCCCATACTCTCAATACATTTCTCCCAACGTGTTGGTAACTTATTAATTCCGTCTGAGTAGAATTCAGAATTTTTAGAATTGATAAAGTCAATAAATGCATTTTCCAGTTCCGTTTGATTTTTGAATATTATGTGTTGTAAGTAGTGGTCCAGGTGTCTAAAAAAATGGTAGTCAGTAGGCGAGAGGTCCGGAGAGTAGGGTGGGTGAGGCAAAGTTTCATAGCCAAGCTCCAATAATTTTTGTGACGTTACACGTGACACATGTGGTCGAGCGTTGTCATGCAACAAAATGGGCCCTTTCCGATTGACCAAAGAGGTGGTCAGCGACGGTCGTTTTACTGACTTTGAGTTGCTCTGCAAGTTCTCGAACAGTTGTTTTGGGGTTTTCTTCCACCACTGATCGCAGAACATCATCATTAAGAGAGGAAGGCCTTCCACGACCTTCTTCATCTTCAAGGCTGAAATCTCCCTCCCGAAATTTTTTAAACCACCTTTGCACAGTGCACTCATTAACACAACCCTCGCCCCAGACTTGGTTAATGTTTCTAGCCGTTTGGGCTCCGCTTCGGCCGAGTTTAAACTCGTAAAAGAAAATCGTACGAAATTCTCGCTTTGACATTATAAGGATGACTGAATTATTTCCAAGTAGCGGAATGCTACAGAGGTAAACAAACAATATCATTTGGAAGAGGATTAATAAGTGTTGACATTCATACAAATGAGTAATCCTGTAAACGTAAACAGAATATTTTATATAGATTTTTTTTAATGAAAACTTAAAATCCTGCATTATTTTCCGGACAACCCAATAGAAACATAAAATCTGTTCTGCCGTCTACTTGGTATCTTTCCAACAACGGCTCGGAAAATCAGTCATAGCCGGACGACAGTATGCTTAAGGTGTCAGGGCAGACAACGTAGCAAGAGCATCATAGACAAGAATCTTCAAAGAATGAAAAATTGTTCTAATTTTTTCGTAGTAATCCCGTTATGTGCTGTAGGAACTACATTATTATCCGTTGATACTTGTTAAAAGGATGGAGGAGAGAAAGTGGGAGGAGAGAAATTTGTGGGACGAAACTGGCCGTTACTATATGGTGTTTAAATCAGTATTATTAAGATTTTCATTATTATTAAGAGAATCATGGTGTGTGAATTCACTTTGATGACAGATTCTTAATGTGTTCCGCATTTAAAACATCAGGATAATGTTTCCTTAGACAGATTCTTTTAAGAGCAATGCAGTTTACAATGGTCTACGATTGGGATTTGCCACGACAAAGGGGCACGTTTGCCTGCTAAAATGGCTATAATGTATTAACAAAAAGCCCCCTCTCTCCCTTTTGTAAAAATTATTCATCGATCCCTCTTTGAGGGTTCGCATTGCGGCCCTGAACAAGTGTTAATTCATGTTCTGTGCATGATCTCTACCAACAAGTAGGGTCGGAACCCCGCGGGACATATTGCCCCTGTCACTCCCTGAAACGCGCACCCTTCCTCGTCGCACACCTCCCCCATTCAGTCCGACCACCGCAGACATAATTGGTCGAGATAAACTTCTTGCTAATTCAGTGCTGATGAAGGCGAGGTCAGCAACTGGGCAGACACAGCACTTAATTGGCTCCTTGACTTCCCCCAGCCTCTTCTAGCCCCCGCCAATCTATAAACTACCCTCTATTATAACCTTATATTAATTTACAGCTCGTGTAAATTGCTAAAACTGTAGTACTAAATCATGATGAAATTTGACAAAAGTTGGCCTTGGACAGCGATAGTACATTATCACTTAATCTATAATTAAACATCTGAGAGTTTATAAGCGTTTTCGAACTTTTCAAATTTAATTGGACTGTACCATAGTATTTCATCCGAGCTGCATTTTTTCTTCAGGAATTTACTTCTGAGCGGTCACAATATTAGCGAACCCCAGCGTTCCTGAGTCTTTCCACTGAAACGCCCATTTGGAAGTCTGTAGAACCTCAGAAACTCTAAATTCGACTCCGTAACCTTCGAGTTATTCGCCGGTTGTTAAGCGGGTAACACACTAACCATAATGCAACACGACGTGACCCAACGCCACCTCATCCGACGCCTTGTCGCTAGTTGTTGTTCGCACAATCGCGAAATGTCCCTGGGGAAGAATATGAGAAATAGCGATCTGCTTGCTATCAACTGTGAACAGAAAAACTCGAACTTGAAAAACACACAAGAGGTGTATATAGTGAATATCATACGTTCATTTTTATACAGGAAAAGGAAGAAAGAACTGATCGATTCGGTGTTTCAGTATTTTGTATTTTCGGATAACGAAACATTAATCCTCGTGAAAAATCAAACAAATTTTCTTATACCATCTATTATATATCATTTACCATCTACAACATATATGCACTCAAAGACAAAAATCCGGACAGTAGGTATTTTCTAAACATCGCGAGAAAAAATGAACGCATAATATATATTTTTATCGGTATAACTACTACAACATACTTATGTTAATGTAAGCAAAATTAAACAAGATCAGAAATTCATGACTGTAATCAAAAAATATTTTATTATGATGGTTTGTAATAACATTTACCAAAACATCTGATATTTTAGGGAATGAGTCAAATTTAATTAACAACTTTGTTTACCTAGTTTTTTTTTTTTTTTACTTCATCATTACGATATCCTGCCAATTGAATAATTATTTATTTTAATTGTATCACTAAATGGTTTTCAGGTGTTATGATAATTTTTTGATCAAACCCAAACATAATTTTTTATTAATTATTAAAGTATAAGTACTGGTTTAATTAATAAAAATAAACATCTTGCAATTAATATAACGACAAAAATGCAAATAGTTTAAAAAAAAAAAAAAAAAAACAGATATAAGTGTCGGGTTCTTTTGGTTTTGAATGTACTCGAGAGGATGTTGGATATCTTAGAGTGGCGTTGCGCTGCGTCGAGTTAAGCTAGAAACACACCCGACGCAAATCCAAAGTCAAATTTTCCATAATGCTGCACATCTGCCCTATGACACGCAACGCAACCCTGCTCTGCACTACGCGGTCCCCCACTGTCCAGATTTTCGTCGGGTCGCATCGAGTACAGGCGAAGACCAAAGATGCGGCCACTCGTACTTTTTATTCAAACTACATGTATTGTCGTTATAGTATTCACTACTTAATTATTTTAATATAAACTAAATTAACCGAGATCAAAAATTCATAATTTTTTATTTTTAACAAAATCATAATTTGAACGGTTTGGTAGAAAATTGATCATAACCCAGGAATACTATTTCTTTATATTATGAATTTATCTAACAATTTATTACACGGGTTTGCTGGTGAAATTTAACTAACAATTTATTTCATGGTTTCATGGTTTCATAAAATTTCACCATTTTCGTCCAGTAGCTTCAGAACAGGACACTCATATTTTTTTGTAGTTTATTTCAAAATAATTTTGTTTCTGTATTTAATTATTTTAATTTAAGACAAATTAAACGAGATCAAAAGTTGAGATGAGTCTGTATAGAAATTCATTTATTTATGATGGTTAGGCATAAAATTAATCAAAACACCGGAATAACTTTATGTAAAACAATTAAATTTAACTAACACAAACAATTACATGGTTTTACTCAAAATAATGCGTTAAGAAAAAAAAGAAGCGATTGTGATTTGTGACACACGCTGTGTGACTGTACGCGAGGTGCGCTTGACGTCGCATAAGTGACACCCTACCAAAACGTGGCAACTCGTCGGGTTGCATCGGCTGGGTTTCTGGCTTCAGTGCGATCATCTGATGTTCCAATTGATTTAAGTTGATTGATATTGGATCGAAACAACTGCCTTCCCCCAAGTTTCGACCCATGTTGAAGAAACTGTTCAGTTCAGCTTTTTCGTCACTCAAAAACAAAATTGTTTCTAACTTAATGTATATTGGCTGCTCTTATTGGTATGACAACGTAGCATTCATTGTGTGCTTTTTTGCACATTTCTGCGGTCTTTTGTATACCTGATTTCTGATTGTCATAAATGAATCAAACCATATACCAAGCCGCTTGTAACTATTTTAGTAGAAGTGTCAAGCAGCGGTACGTTCGAAACTTTCCATCTTGGAAAGTGCACAAGAGACCGTTTGTTTCAATTCCATGCAGTGCTGATGGGGTTGGGAAGTGAATTATAAAGGTGGCTTACGGGCTTAAGTCTATGAATGTACAGCGTCACCTGGTCTAGAAAGCTCTGCCCTTAATAATACAAACTCTCTTGACCCTTGATAGCAATCAGGTCCAACCCTCGCCTTTTCTCTTTCCGAATGTTCCCTTTTAGTAGACCCCTGCAACTGAGTTCAAAGCATCTTTCAATCTCCCTCGGGGGATATTTGTCCTAAGTGTTAATCACTAATTTTCTCCCCCGGACAACCCACCCTTCTTCGACTTGACCCCAACTTGAGCACTAATCCTACATTTTAAACCTCATGACAAAAATACATTACTAAGTTGCTTACATCATACCCTTCTAAATGGATAAACAATAATGATATAAAATAATGGAAAGGATAAACTTCTAAACAAATTTGTGGTATGATTATGCTAACCTCTCTAAGCATAAATGTGTGGTGTTTTCTTAGCCAATGATTATTTGGAGATCTTGAGGTGCGGTCGAGCGTTTCGTAGGTTTTAGAAAAATATTCAATTATTTGAGGTTTTAAGTTGAGAGATAAAAGTCAGTGCCACGAGCGGGATTCGAACCCACGACCTTCGCCTTGATATGTCGCCACTCTATCACTTGAGCTATCGTGACTTTAATTAATTGAATGTTATTAACTGGCCAAGCGAACCACGAAAAATATTGAATTTTAGAAAAACATTTTTTTTTATCGTCCCAACGTTTTGATCTTTATTGAGATCATCTTCAGAGCCTGGGATTTATAAATATTGTTTGAATTTTACAAATATATGTAGGATGTGGAAAAAGAAAATTGTTAATTTACACAATGCTAGAAAATTTTAAATAAAAAACTGCTTGTTGATTTTTTTAGCATTGTATAACTCGCAATTTTTTTCCCAGTTGTGGAAGTTTATTTTATTTAATTAGTTTATTTTTTAATTTTAAACATGACTTCGTCGCGCCTTGTAATGGACCCTAACAATGTTTCTCTTCTATGACGACATGATAACAAAGAAAAAGTATGGGTTTTCTATTTCCATCGTTTTAGTTCCTGGAGTGTTGTGGAAGGGGTCTGGATCCGCGAGTGAGGGTCCCATCGCTGAATATGCAATGAGGCTGGGGTTGTTCCCTGGTAATACACTGCCAGGATTCTTGTCCAAATAATCCCGTGGGATATTGGGGCCGGACCTAGCGGAAATGAAGCTCCCCGGCTTATCAATCTACAAACCGATCCCGTCTCTTATCCAACCCCTCCTGTTTAAATTTGTCCGAGGAGTCTGTCCGGACGGCCTGCCCTTGTTTATGTGATCACTATCAAAATTTGTTCCCGACCCCGGCCCCTTTTTCGCAAACAATTGTGCATATCAACGTTAACCATTGATCGGCTTTGATACATGGTTACGAGGCTCTTTTCGAAAAACTCGGAACAGCTATCAATAGGTATTGGTCGGCATAGTAAAATGATGATAAATATGAAAGCAAACGGTAAAAATGATTCATTACAGGTAGCATCAATTAGAATTAATTATCAGTAATGGTTTATGTTGTTATAATTGTGCACAAGGAAATGCAGTTGAAATACTACTTGGGTGTATTTTATACCGGTATTCGCGGAACATATGCCCAGTCTCGAGATTCACCAAATAGAGGGCGTATGTGTACACTCAGTTTGTACAACCAATTGTTGCGGAATGGGTTTTTTGCCGAGTGCCGTGCGCGTCTTAAACTTACTACCAATCGTGATGGACAACACTGCTGCAGGTGCGGTTACTCTTTTGTGTAATGGTTACCTCAGTCACATAGAACCGTTGCTCCATCTTATTTTCGATCTCTTTCCAAGCACCGTAAACGACTTTTTCCGGTTCCAAATTATCGGCTCACCTTGGTACAGATGGAGGAACTCTAAGATAGTTGTGTTCGGCCAATCCATTCCTAACCGACAAAAACAACGCTATCGTGTCCTTTCATTACACCTATCGTAGCGCCCACCGTGGGTAGATTTTTATTAACGTTAAGTATTTATGTAAAGAGATTAGTGACCGTTAATAGATAATTATTCACCTATCGTGAGATGCGGTCTGGTGTGATGTAACTTTCAGAAAAACATTTTGTTTATCGTGCACTCTCAATAAGACACGCAAAAATGGCACAATTACACAGAAGACAAACACTTTAAGCCCTGAAGATGGTTCAATAAAAGATGGAAACGTTGGCACGTTAAAGAACATGTTTTTCTAAAACCTACATCACACCAGACCGCATCTCACGATAGCTGAATAGTTAAGTATTTATTTAAGCTTTTAAATGTTTGTGTGTATTAATTGTTTTTATTGTATAAGAGAATTGTATATCGTGTCTATTCCTTGCATGCCTATCAGATAAATCGTTAGCAAATCATTATAAATTACGCGAGCATAAATTATGCCTATAACTATAAATAGTACTGCTTTAAACTTGACGTTTCTTTTATTCTGATGGCTGATTCTCTTTTACGGGAAATACGTAATCGTGAGAGAGATTTATATCAGGGAAAAAATGCATTCACATAAAACGACTGAATAGGCTTCTTAATTATTTTGATTCGCCCTCGTGCAATATACGACTTTTTGTCGAGCATTCGAATATTACATCGGTCGGGTAGTTCGCTCACAATGGCATTTTCAAATATCGCCGCAGAATCAAATAACGATAATAAAAATCCATAAATAAGACATCTCCTCACTTTGCGAAATAAATACATAAAAACGGAACGCGTTCGGCCGGCTCCCCATGCCAAATGTTACACTTTTATGCTCGAGGAAAGCGCAGACGTTAAAGAGGACAAAAGGATGATTTACGGGCAAAGGGGCTCGGAGCATAAAAATTGTTGCAATCCCCCCTATTAAATTACTGTTTATCGCGTATCCCGATCCCGGTCTCAGTTACGCAATCTTCCTTATAACGAATGACACGAGGACGTCAATCGCGTCCTGACCAATTTATGACAGGCTATTTATGTCCGTGGCGATTCCGCCTTTTTAATCACCTCAAAAGCGGAGCCGGACAAGATTTAAAGCCTTGTTGTCCTCCCTAGCCACCGGCTCTTCAGAAAATAAACCGTCGCAGTCTTTTCCTCCCTTAAATTATTTCTCGCCAGGCAGCCCTGCGCCGAGAGGGCAATGTGTCAGGCAGTCAATTCATGTTTATTTCCTGCCATCTTGGGAAGTTATAAACTTCAAAATGAAAACAGCAAAAAAACAAAAATCCTTATACACTCCTTGCTTAACATATTGCATAACGTGACCAGACCAGAGAATTCAGCTGAAATTGCAACTTTGACTTACGATTTAAGTCATTTTCACGAGGATAATCTTTCTGTCGAGTTCTCTGAACATTTCTCTTTAGTTTGATTTGGCTTGTAGAAGCTGCGCATTTTTCTTCAACAATGGAAATCCTATATTTATTGAGCTACCTGGTTTGCCCGCTACTTATCGGAGGATCTCTTAACGATTCGAAACATTAACTTTTTAATCTTTTCCAATGCGCACTAAACTAGCTAAGTCTTTAAAGTCGTTTATTTTGCTACACTCTCTTGCGTTTTCTGAATACCAATCGTTAAGCATTCAGTTGGTAAAAAAAAGGAATAGGAACGGATTGCTGTTGGTTTTTATTTAAATTATATTTTTAAAATGGTACGGATAGAAACAGCTGATTGGGGTGGAGGCAGTTGACTTAAAGAATTAAAAGTAAAAACACCATTTGAGGAGATCGGGGTAGGTCATCCCTTTGGTTGATTTAGAGAGGTGTTTCCTTGGAGGCGGCCAACCTAGATTTATAGATATAGAGCTCGGCGAGTGACACTCCACCCCCATACCACCCTTTAATTATAATACTTTATTGCCCAATAAATCAGACTACGGGGGCATATTATAACCCCGGAGCCTGACACCCAACCCCGGTATAAAATATTTTTTGAAGGATAGCGCTCAATTCCGCCGCCTCCGTTGGGTAGGCTTGACATGGTTTACTGCCGAATTATACCCCAGAGGGAAACTCTCCCACATAATCCCCTTTGTTTTTATGGTATAAGGACAGAGGGACTGGGGCTCATCACATTTTATTATTTACACCTCCCCTCTTCTTCTGTTAATGATACAAAATGGTTATTACGGGATTTCTCCTAATGTTCCTTCTTCTCGAGTCGAGTCGGTCCGTATTTGCATTCTTCATACTTTCTAACTTGTGCACCATTTGTTCTCCTGTTCCCTGGTAATGTTTAATAAAAGCCCGGCTTTGTTTCGAATCACACTTTATCCGGGAATACCTATTTCCTACTCGTTCCATCCTCCGAATCTTCGTTCTCGTACATTTCTCGATTTTCAACCATATAAATCATCAAGACGTCTAATAATACATACATGCAATTAAAAGATAATAAATAAATAACTTTACGACTAACACAAGGACACACACAACGTTCCCAAATCCACCATCGCCAACAATCACTTGCCTGACTGTTAAGACAATTTTCTTTGTAGCTTACTGGGTAGTCTTATATACATATTTAATTATTTATATTTTAAAATCGAAATGGGTGGGTGTTTGTGGTTAATGTTGTTATATTTTTTTTTAAATTAAGTTTTTTAATTGAGATGAAAAAAGCAAATGGCGCCAGCAGGATTCGAACCCGCGACTGGGGTTGAGATAGGAAGTTGATGTCCGAGTGGATCCAGGTCACGACAGCTCGGTAGAGCAGCGGCATATCTAGCCGAAGGTCGTGGGTTCGAATCCCGCTCGTGCCATTTGCTTTTTTTTCATCTCAACTAAAAACCTTAATTAGCTGCAATGTATCAATTGGCCAAGCGGGCCACTAAATTAGTGAATTTAGTTGTTATTAATTATACATATTTTTTAACTAATATTTGGTAAACAATACAGAGTAAGCCTCTAATGGAAAACATCCGAAATAAGTTGATAACTATTAATTTGCGAATTGATAAAATTCAATAAAAAAAGTGGCGGCATCGTTTTGAAAGATGTCAGGGGGAGACAACGGCAGCTGTACTGTAGTAGTTCGCGTGCCAGACGCTGTAGATTAGTCAGGTTGGTGGATTCGCGGTCGTGCGTTCGATTCTCACCGTCGCCCTAGAATTTCAGCTCCGTTCCCCTCCCCCCAAAATTGTGTTCATACGTGTTATACGTACTCTAGCTGGTATGAGCCATATGATATTCAAAAATTATTTTAAAGAAAGATATTTTTATTTGTACGGATAAATTATTTGTACTATGTGATTATATCATTTATTACATTAGTTATTGTGAAGATTATTATAAGGTTGTTTTATTGATTAATTCCTGTGATATTATTGTACAAATTATTAATGTTCAAGTGATACTTGTGATTTATACAAGTATTATTTTTTTTAAGGTAGAAAATTTCGACAAATTTTTTCTGGCTGTATTATTTCTTTGTTATCAGACTGAAGGGAAGTTGAGAATTGTATATGGTAAAAGGGAAGGGCCGATTTGAGAATCAGTAGGCTGATTTATTGCCGGGGTGGGCCGGTGGTTCGTCATACGACTGCCGATACGACACATTTAATCGCTGGCTCCTACTGTCATAAATAACATTGTTAAACATTGGCCCCGCATTAATCTTGAAAAGAGCGATAGAGAAGAGGACAAAAGAAGGGGGAGGAAGAGAGAGTGAGAGGTAAGGGTATCGTAATTAATAACTTTAATGGGGCGGAGCAGTTGTGTGAGACGTCAAGTTTGACTGAGTTATGTCGCATCTGCTGTCTTTCTCCAGCTACCTCCCTTGCCGCTACGGACACGGAGCTCCAATATTTTTTCGCCATTCAATATCCCTCCTGATATCTGCGCAGCTGTCCCGATATTTTTAAACGCGTGTTAAATGTTCATCCCCCGGGATGAATGCCGGACAAACGAGGACATGGCCCTTTCGGATTATTCAGCACAAACTTTTGAATATCGATTGCTGGATCGTAAAATATCTCTTGACATGCTCCTTTTCTGATACGAGGGGAATGCGCCCGGCATAAAATTCACCCCTGGCCGAGAGTGGCAAAGGGGGACGACACTTGTAATGGTTCTTCGCCTGGGATCTCCTACTTTCGCTACATTTGATAAAAAATCTAACTCTAAATGAAGTTGAAAAGTGTATAATTATATGGGTATTCACGATCTTTGTGTTAACCCTGTTATTTCCTGCTAGAATGAGAAAAATGATGACTCAGATTTGTAAGAATCGGCTAGTTGACATCGCTCGATCAACAGGCCAGAGCCGATGTTAGATGTTAGCATTTATGAACGGAATTGGTCGTCAAAAAAAGTTAGTGTCACGAGTGGGGTTCGAACCCACGATTTTCGGCTAAATACGCCCCTGCTTGGACTATCGCCACTTCGATCCACTCGGATAACAACTCAACCCAATCTTTCGACCAATACCTTTAATAAACATGAATTAATTAAAAAATTTTAATTGGTCGATCGGACCCACGACCTGTAATGGGTTAGATGTTAGGACGAAAATGTAGTTACATTTTTCTCCGTTAGGGCGTAAGCAACATGGCGGCCATGAATTTAACAGCTGTTTTTTGTTCAACGTATTTTTATTCTTAAATACTCGTTAATTAAATCAAACCAATAAATTGCTTTTGTTAATTTCTAACCTGTCCTTATACTTTTATTTATAATAGATACATCACCTACAGTTGTAGGCTGTCAGACGTTGGATACAGGTTTGGTAAAAACAATTAGAAAAACATTTGGATATATGTCGTAAACGACCATTGTCTCTTTATTGTACTTCCTACTTTTTTATTACAGTTTTCATTGTTTATGTGTGCAGTATCACAGTTGAATTCATTGAGCTGACCACCCCCTGTATCGGCACATGATTATAAATTCAGTTCAAATTTTAAATTATTTTTATTGAAACTTACGTCAGGTCCACATGTTGTGTATTGTACTTTTCATTTAAAATATTCGTTTCAAGTCTTTCTTCTGGTCTTTCGTAGACTTAGGACCCCAGGATCTCTCTTTTTAATTTTTTTATACGCTCCCCAAGATGAACATTATTTAGGATTATGCTGAAATTTTTTCATTATATTTTATTGTGAATTAAGAAATTATTTCATGTATAAATTCCTTTATGAATTTAACCAATACTTAGAAAATATAAAAATATTATTTTAGTATGACATTAATACGAGTATAAATAGTATAAGTGCATTAAAATTATTTTTCTCATTTATAAACAATTTTGTGTTAATACTAAGCCGTCGACGCCGTGGCCGAGGCATTAAATGAGCCGTGACAGATTGTTCCAACATTGGGAAAGCATACTTGCTCTAAACCTGTGCGGACAATAGACTTAATTGAGGTTTGTCCGGGGCACAAAAGGGATCATGTAGGTGTGGATAGGGGATGGGGGATGGTGGCAATGATCTACCTTCCACCCCCATTTTCCCTCTCAATTTTACTCAACCCATTCACCGAAACTTTACTACGAGTTTCGTGCCTCTTTTCAATCTATTTAACTCTTTAATTGGGAGCGTTTTATTTTTCAATTATTATGTTTTTGCTTTTTTTTTTTCCTCGCTGGCGGTAATATAAGGCCAATGAGCGTTTGCTGTCTTACTGTACAAGGACCTACCGTGTACAGACCCAGCGCACCATCAGTCACCGGTCACCGACTCGCCAGCGAAAAGCCACCAAACACCAACAGATCGCTTTGAATATGTGATGAAATTTTATTTAAGGCATTGGTTGAGATAAAATAGTCAACGTCACGAGATGGATTCGAACCCAAAACCTTCGTCTTCGGAGTGGATCGAAGTCCCGATAGCTCAAGTGGTAGAGCAGCGACGTATTTTATGATTCGAATCCCGCTCGTGGCGATGACTATTTTATCTCAACCAATGCCTTACATAATAATTAATTTAAAGATATTATTTGGTCAATCGGACTATGAAATCTAATGAGTCTGATAAAACCATCAGTCTGTGTTTATTAAGTGGGTGATGGATTTCCACTATGAACTTGTGGTTATTTTTTATAACTGTTATGTACAATTTGGCATAAACGTCCCCAGATTATTAGAAGAAGGCAAGACTAGGGGCGTCGGTGGCCGGAAGGTTCAGCCTTTTGACACAGCGCTCATCACTGTAAGGTCTTCCGAGGTTCGAACACAGCACCATGAGGGTTTATATGGCCCCTGCTGTTGCAAAAAAAAAAAAACACGATAAATTTATTTTAATTTTAAGTATAATCCGAATATCCTCTCGAGCCTCTATGAACACAGAAAAAAATCTTTCATAGTTCACCAATCATGTCTGAGAAAATTAATTTAATATTAGTACTGGTATACAATTTAAATATAATAAAAATGTAATGAATTTGTTTTTTAATATTATTTCTTCTTTCAAAAGAATTGAAAACTTAAAAATCATAGTTTTTTTATTGGATGGACTTAATAGGCAGGGCAAACAGATGTTAACATTGTGAGGCGCCTAGTGATAGTTGATGATGACGGATTTTTGCCACGTTTTCGAACCAACATGCCGTTTACGGAGGAGAACGCGGCCTCCGTATTCGCGACTCGCAGTTAATGCGTAAACGCCGTTTGGAAAATTGAGAATGAATGAGGAAGCATCCCCTCCACGCCTCTTGCCAGGGTGCGTGCGCTTCAAGGGATGCTTTACAACCCTCCTGCCATTCAGTCACTCACCGAACTCTGTGGATCCAAGTACGGAGTGTACGCCAGCCATTTGCCGACAGCCGGCCGCCACCGATTCGAAGGTAGGAAACGTTTCAGTCGTTTATCGTAGACAAGGAATCACCCCGAATGCCCCCCGGCCGGGTCCGGCCGCTTGTCAAAAATCAACCCCCGTGTGTATAAACCTCCCGCCAGGTTATCGCCTTTTTATTTTCACCATATCTATCTTATGTCTATATACTGTCGAAGAAATATAATCTATTCATATTTGATGAGAAACCTAAGTGAAAAATATTTATTTAGAAATCGTGAGATGCTGTCTGTTGTGATGTAGGTTTCAGAAAAACAGTTACTTTATCATGCTAACGTTTCGATCTTTAGATCATCTTCAGGCCTGAAAGTGTTTGTCTTCTGTGTAATTCTTACGTATCGAGAGTACCTAAATGAAAAAATTGATAACATAAAACAGAATATAGAGTATAATTTTGAACTACCTTTTACAAAGGCAGGTCACGATTACAAGAAAAATAGTATATTCTATAGTAATCCTCATAGGTTTGAGTACTCTTTTAAAAAATATTCATCAGCTGCATGGAAATATCCCACCAAAATGTAAACGAACTGCTACAATAAACTCTGTACCTAACAACTTAAAATATATTTCTATATCTTTTCTCAAATATTTTACGTATTGTGCTGATATAACAACAAACTAAGCTAATATAATGCATTGTTAATCATTTGTTTTTAAGGCTAACATTATAGTGGTTAGAAATGTAGATGATAGCCTGGCTGGATTGAATAAAACCGCTTCAAAATGCTTAAGACAACAAAAAAAACCGTAAAAAATAATAAATTTACTTTTAAAATGAATAATTTCGACTAAGTGAATATTTTTCGAGAAAAATGTTTTTGCATTACTATTATTTAGAACGGAAAAGCTTTATCGTAGGACATTATACTACATCCACACAATCAAAGTTTTTTTTTTAATTTCGTAATTTTACGAGGATTCTGTTTGTATACCTAAATAATTCTATTCTTTTCGAGTAATTATAAAGATTTAGTTCTTCCAAAGTGACGATATATTACTTTTATCATTTCCAGAACACAGTCATAGTTATTTATCTAGCTGTACATATTTTATAAAAGTAAGTAATATTCAGCTTAAAATCGAGGGGTTTAATCTGTTTTTGGCATTTGATAAAAATATCTTGCAGTTTAAATGTTACTTTACTACTATTTTTCAAACTTAAAAATTAGTAATTATTCAGATATCGTGAGATGCGGTCTGATGTGGTGTGGTGTAGGTTTTAATAAAAAAATTTCTTTGTCGTGTTAACGTTTCGATCTTTATTGAGATCATCTTCGGGGCTCAAAGTTTTTGTGTTCTGCGTAATTGTGCCAAAATTGCGTGTCGTGTTGAAAATGGGCACTCTGAGCCCTGAAGATGATCTCAATATAGATCGCAACGTTGGTACGATAAAAAAAATTTCTGAAACCTACGGCACATCAGACCGCATCTCACGATTTCCGAATAATCATCGACGGTCCCTAATCACCACACATGTATTTTTATAATTTATTATTATTACCATCCGAATAGAATTATTCGTTACTAGAGCAAATCGGAATTTCTAATTGTGTAATTCATTTTTCATTTTCGTTAAATTTTTAAACAAAAATTTAATCCGATTTTTTATTAAGCAACACAAACACTTTGTGCCCTGAAGATGATCTCAATAAAGATCGGAACGTAGCACGATAAAAAGAATGTTTTTCTGAAACCTACATCACACCAGACCGCATCTCACGATATCTGAATAATTATCTATTAACGGTCACTAATCTCTACACACTTAAAAATGATATTTTTAAAATATATTTATTGCATTATCAGGAGAATTAAAATTATTTTAAATTAAGAAACATTTGTTTTTAACTTCGCATGATACATTTAACATAGTTTGTTTTTTCTTAGGTATAGAAATATACGTTTAATTTAATTTGCAATCTCCTAGTTTAAATGTTCCTCATAATAATACTATTGAAAAATACCAGTATCAAGGAAATACCAGACTATGAACTTATGAAATTTATTTCCAATAAGATAGGTGTTAGCGAATGAAAAGCGATAATTTTTAAATGTAGGCAGCCATGGGTGAATTATTACAATTACAGTCACTATTAAGCGAGACCCGCCGGATCGTAAATCCACAAGGGCTCTAATTCTCCTTCGTGTCCGCACAAAGCCTGAAACGCTGGTTGAATCGTTTAAAATAAACTTACAACTGATACTCGATAGCAAAACATTGATGTAAAGCAGTTGACGCCCGAATGAAAATACTACGTTTTTGGAAGCTAAAACTAACTAAATATAATCGAATAGATGATATATCTATAATTTTTATTTTGCATTTTGTTTTCTTTCCACGTTAATTGTCTGTTTGTCCTCTACATTTGACATCGGTAATAATTCACTGCACATTACAAGAAACACCTCAAGGCCAGCAGGTGCCACGGTTTCCGTCCATAACCTTACATATTTATTTCACCTGTGTTAGTAACATTTTTAGTATTAGGAATTTGCTTGAGAAATTAGTTAATGTGCTTTATCTTTTGTGGTAGTCTTTTTAAGTTTTGTGTTGAGATTGACCGTTAATAGATAATTATTCAGCTATCGTGAGGTGCGGTCTGGTGTGATGTAGGTATCAGAAAAACATTTTTTTTTATCGTGCCAACGTTTCCATCTTTTATATCAATAAAGAAATTGTTTTTCTGATACCTACATCACACCAGACAGCATCTCACGATAGCTGAATAATTGTTTATAAATATTGTCATTTTTGTTTATTTAATAAGCAAGTAAAATGTGTCTTAACAATTGTCACGTGGCGTTAACTGTTGTAGCCAGATTAACAGGTTTAGCTCATTTTTTAACGCTTGAGCAGCGTTCTAAAAAAAATAATTCTCAGTTCATTTCGGCGTTATTCGAGTTTTACACTATTGTATTTGCCAGTTTTATCTACCCAGACTATTTTCGCTTGGGACAAATTCATTATTTCCAGCGGGAATGTTTACATGGTGAAATATACTGAGTCGTTTATACATCTCGATATGTAAAAAAAAGAGTTGTAAAGTTTTTCATTGCTATTATCATACCATTCATACATATCCTCAGAAATTAACAATAAATTTATTACTTATTTATTTTACCGTTTAATGCCAAATACATTCGTTATCATGTTTGCTTTTGTGGTGGTCTTTTATTTCCTTTATAACTTGAAAAACATTCATATAGTATTTGTTAGAATTTGTTGTGTTGTATTGTTTTGGTTGAAACTTTTCGGATGTAACCGAAATTTGATCTCTCAACCGACGTGAGAAGAGTTTGACCTACTTGAAACTCGGTCATAGTACAGGAGTGATTTTTCTTCTGGGCAGTCGAATTTAGAAGATGTTATGAAAAGGTGGGTATCATTTTTAGGGGGGGGGGGGTTACGTGTCCTGATTTATTCGTTTACATGGTTCATTCTATGCAACATGCGGCTTGTATTTGCATTTCTTGCGCTTCTTTGAAGAGGTTTTTCCATAACAATCTAGTTTATTTGTACAAGTGGAAAACACGGCTTCTCCAGAAATCGAGCTAGGGCGTGAAAACACTTACAAGGTACGGTCATAAGTCCCTTACACGATTTCTCCATCACCGTTACAGCGGTCATCAAAAGACATCGTATACCATTCCCGGTAATAGTATACTAGAAAGGGTTTTTGCCTGGACGGAAGTGGCAGCTGATCTGACTCGAGTTACAACTTACCTGTCTCAGAGTATCCGGTGTCGGTTATGATAAAAACATTTTATAAAGTAACAACCCTCTTCTTTTTTCCGGCCCGGATTGAAAACTGGATCGGTTCCGATCGTTAGCTCGCGGAAAAATGAAAATGAACCCTTTGTCCCGTTTCCTGCTCAGGGCGCGTCTAATTTTCCTCCACGGTCTACTTGTCTTTGTCTTAAGGAGAGCCGAGGGAAGATCCCGGCGGCTCCCAGGAGCAATTTTCCCTCTCGCCGGACACTATTAATAATAGTCCTCTGTCATCAATCTGCCGGCCTTTACTATTGACGCCTAGTTATTGTTAACCTTCTCCAGTCCCATTAATATCCCTGACGCAGGCTCGTCCATATATTTCACTTTTCAGGAGGTGGACCGTGCAAATCGCCTTTGAAATCCCGACAATGCCCTCGGCAACCCATCTGTTCGGTGCTCCCGCTTCAATTTCCTTCTCTCTCTCTCTCTCTCACCCTCATAAGAAAAACGGCAAATAATTACTCTTTCAGAACACCGAGGCCGATGCCGACCAGGTTCTTTTCAGAAATTATCACTTCACGAAAAGATATCTTTCATGACTCTTGAAACAAAATTTTTACAATTCCAGGATATTATCCCCCAGGACATATAAATTTCCTGTTGCGATACCTCATGTGATTTTATAGCCTTTAAAATAAATAATTAATACCATACGGAGATCGTGAGATGCGGTCTGGTGTGACGTAGTTTCAGAAAAATATTTTGTTTATCGTGCCGACGTTTCGATCTTTATTGAGATCATCTTCAGAGCCAGGAATTTACAAACATAGTTTAATTTAACAAATACAAGTAGGATGTGTGGAAAGAAAATGAATTTATACAATGCTAGACATTTTAGATTCACATTTTCTAGCATTGTATAAAATCATTTTTAATATAAAATATTCTAACATTGTAGTATTTTTTAATCTAAAAATTTCTAGCATAGTATAAATTATTTTTCTTTCCACACATCCTACTTGTATTTGTAAAAGTTAAACAGTGTTTATAAATCTTTATCTAATAAAGATCGCAACGTTGGTACGATAAAAAAAATTTCTAAAACCTACGTCACACCAGACCGCATCTCACGATCTCTGAATAATCATTGGCTAATGGTCACTGAACATGACACATTTCAATGATTAAAGTTTAAAATTATGCATAGAGATTAGTGGCCGTTAATCGATTATTATTCAGATATCGTGAGATGCGGTCTTGTGTGATGTAGGTTTCAGAACAACATTTTCTTCATCGTGCCAACGTTTCGATCTTTATTGAGATCATCTTCAGGGCCTGGGATTTACATATACAAATACATTTAGGATGTGGAAAAGTGAACTGCATATTATAAATTTTGAAACGTTGGCACGACTGTTTTTCTGAAACCTACTTCCCACCAGACCGCATCTCATGATATCTGAATAATTATTGTTTAAAATTATTTTTGTATTCAAAAATAATCGTGTCTTCTTTCTATCTTACTCGAGTAAAAACATAATCCAACCTGAGAATGCAAATTAGTAGTTAATTCCATTTCACTACAAATTAAACAGATTTTTCATTTTTCTCAATGCTGTAATTTGGTCGTTACAGATAATTTCATCATGATGATCTGACGGCCTTTTTATTTTTTATTTTCTTACGGGGATTTGAATCAACATATATCATATCAACCCTCGCGGTGTCGGTGTATTTGATAAAAAAGTCGCAACTATGTCGGCCTCAAAGGTCCGCTGGATTCGAACCCGGGACCTTTACCTTACAGTGATGAGCGTCCGGTCAACGCCTAAACCGTTGCGGTAACCTAACCCCCCCCCCATTATGCTCAATTATCACCAATAAAGAGAACCTAACATCAATTTGCTCGTCAGGAGATTGGCAAAGTAGGTCCGGCTCACGAATTTTATTCATATTATAATTATTCCTTTTAATAAATGTGAATATGATGTGCAAATAATGGTACGATATACATTAGAATTATATCTAAATAGTTTGCAAGCGAAATAAAGAACATAAGATTTAGATTTTATAAAAAATTTAAAAAAGTTCTTTAACAAAAAGTAGTTCAGAGCAGTTCGATCCTAATTGTCAGTTATCTGTGATGCTAGATTGAATCTTGTTCGTCGACTGAAGGTTGCCCGGATTGAAAAAACAGGCGGAATGATAGATACCAGGTAAAAATCGGTTCACCTTAATGGCAATTTTATAACATTCTATCAGTAGGCAATTCGGCAAAACGTAGTAATAAATTAAATCCGGTTTTACGACTGGATGTTGTATTTTACAAAGTTTATCGTTGGAGCCAGTTGTAAACTAGGTTTATACAACGGAAAATACAATTCAGGCTGTTTGATAATTCCTTCGGCCTAGCTTCTCGACTGTCTCAAATATAGTGCAGTACAACAAGAACATAACAATAACAAGAGCCGACGTATCACATCGTGCATTAAGCCTTTCTATAATTCAATAAACTTTTCGACTTGCGCTCTTCCTCCGTCTGAGATGAAACCATTTAATCGGCGTTAAATTGGCCGGATCTCCCTAGCTTAAAACGGATAATTAGCCTGTAGTTGAAGGGGGGGGGGAGGAGATTTACAAACGAGTCTGGGCCGCAATGCAGTTGCCCCAGGTTCAGAAACGCGTAACACGAAAAGGCAGAACTACCTGCCGACGCGGCGCCTTGACACCCTTGGTCCTTTTCAAACGGAGACCGACGGTCTCGACACACAACCGATCCATCCCGTCCAACCTGGGAGCCGGAGGATTTATTAATGATCGACGAAAAGAACATGTGGCCAGAACTACCCTTACCTCTACCCGAGAAAAATAGGCTTCACTTAAAAGCCAAACTCATTCAAATATATCACTCTAAAAGTATTCATTTCGCACATTTCAGTCCAAAGACGTTTTTCCCTATTTGATAGAATAATACACAACTGCAATAATGACTGCATGACTATTTTATCGATAATAATGGTAAACATACATTATGGATTACTTCAATCCATTTTTATTCTAAGTTTTCTTCATTTTCTCACAGCCTTATATTAGCAAATCTGTATTATTTAAATTATATTACATTTCATTAGAAAAAGACTGTGGCAGCGATGTATTTAGGGCGATAGTTTTATGATGACGTAGTAACATAGTAAAATTAAAGCGCGGGTTTTCCATGAGGACTGCGAGGTGATGAGCATTTTATCTGCCGATACTCGTTGAATGTACGTTAAGCGTGACCATTTTAAACAAAAATACACTTCGCCTTCAAGTTCATATTTTTGTATTTTAACTTAATTTAATTAGTTTCCAGTTATAAAAACCCTTAGTGTCGCTTTGAGTTTATTGTACAAAAATGTAGAAATCATTAAAAACTTACGTTTGATAATTTGACTTATTAATTAAAGCGTGAGTTTTCCAAGAGGACTGCGCGGTGATGAGTTTTTATCTGTCTGTTGAGTGTATGTCAAGCGTGACTATTTGAAAAAAATATTTTTCACTTAGTATTCAAGTTGAAACTGTTTTATTTTAGCTGAGTATAATTAGTTTCTAGACATAAATCCCTTAGTAATGTTTTGAGTTTATAAGAAAAAAAAAACAGTTGAAATCATTACAAACTTACGTTAAACAACTTGACTTATTTATTAAAGCGTTAGTTTTCCAAGAGGACTGCGAGGTGAGTTTTTTATCAGCCTATCCTCTTTGAGTGTATGTCGAGCGAGACTTTTCAAGTTGAAATTGTTTTATTTTAGCTGAGTATAATTAGTTTCTAGACATAAATTCCTTAGTAATGTTTGGAGTTTATATAAAAAAACAGTTGAAATCATTACAAATTTACGTTTAACAACTTGACTTATTAATTAAAGCGTAAGTTTTCCAAGAGGACTGCGCGGTGATGAGTTTTTATCTGTCTGCCCTCTTTGAGTGTATGTCAAGCTTGACTATTTGAAAAAAATATTTTTCACTTAGTTTTCAAGTTGATATTGTTTTATTTTATCTTAGTTTGATTAGTTTCTAGAAATAAGTCCCTCAGTAATGCTTTGAGTTTATTTTAAAAAAAAGTAGAAATCATTAAAAACTTATGTTTGATCATTACATTCAAATCGGTGTAGTTTATGGAGTGAAGAGAAAGAAGTTTTCTGTTTAGGTTTTAATGGCATGTTAACCCATAATTTAGTAGCCATTATGAACTTGTACGACTCAGTGACTTAAATAAACGTTGTTTGGTGCATTAAGCCGCTAGACTTTATTGGCTGGTATTACATCCTTGGATCTATTTATTCGCTATACTTCATGGTATTACAGGATTTATTCTTGTATACATCCCGCTAACATCGTCTCTTCGGATTAAAACAATTTGAATAAACTAGCAGCTGATGTTTGTATTTAATATTCTGGTCTTCTTCAGAAGGTGCAGAAAAATTTGTACTTGGTCGAAACCCATTAAAGAGGGGTGGGTTGCGAAGCTGATATAAATTTCCGTTCCCCTTCAGGGAGAATCTAATGTTTCAAGAGCGTTCGCTTCGACTTAGAAGAGGACTGAAGGGGCTGTGGAAGGACGATTAACAATAGAGTGGATTTCATCAACTTTTTCTTTATGTATACCTGACAGCGGACAAGGCGTTTTCCCCGGGTGGATGGCTGTCACAGGATGATTGACTGACTGTCCGTCCGACGCTATAACTGGATTACCTCCCCTTCTGCGCCTAATGACTGATCCGCCTCTGTCTGCCCTGTTTTTTACTCAAGACAACTTTGACAAGGGTCCGTCTTCCCGACTGATCAATAAAACAGGACTTGGACTTTGAGTGACATAGGTCCTGACGGGAACCTCTTCCATTTTCGATCCCAGTTCCTGAAAAGTAGACTATTACCTCATTCGCCGTTTCATTTTGAGCAAATTACCTGTCTTATCACGGATGTGTTTTTAATTTTGTAGTACAACGGATACAACGTAACATAATTAAACAAAAAGTTAGTTTTATTTTTTAGTAAATCCATTATATTTCGTAGTCTATTGAACAAATTACTTCTTTCAATTAATTAACCTTTTAATGTTTTGGTTCAAATGAAAAGTTAGTGGAAGATGGGGAGTTGATGTCCGAGTGGATCGAGGTCACGGTAGCTCAGGTCGTACAGCAGCTGCGTATGACTTTATTTCAACCAAAAATAAATAAGTGATTTAAAATATAACTTGGTCAATTGACTTGGGAAACATAAATGGCTTATTATATACATTAATCCATTTAGGATTATATTATTATGTAATATATAATTATATAATATATTATATATAATTAATTATAAATTATATATAATTAATTATATATTACATATAATTAATTATATATTACATATAATTAATTATATATTACATATAATTAA
>CM077107.1:21649928-21659928 GCA_039619505.1 Cimex hemipterus
ATTAATTATATATTACATATAATTAATTATATATTACATATAATTAACGATATATTACATATAATTAATAATTATATATTATGTTCGGTCATTTTAATAATTTCTATGAATTACCATAGGGCGTGGGTTCGAATCCCGCTCGTGACACTGACTTTTTATCCCAACCAAATATAATTAATTGATTTAAAATATAACTTGGTCAATTGACTTCGAAAACATAAATGAATTATTATATACATTAATCCATTTATTATTATGTCACATATAATAATTTATATTGCATATAACTAATTATATATTACATATAATTAATTAAATATTACAATATAATTAATTATATGTTACATATAATTAATAACTACATATTTCATATAATGAATTATATATTACACATAACTAATAATTATATATTATATATTACGTTCGGTCATTTTAATAATTTCTATGAATCATCTTTTTTATTTATGGTTTTGATCGAAATGAAAAGTTTGTGTAGATGGGGATTTTTTATACGACTTCGGAACCAATAAAAAGAATTGTAGGGCTAAGACTAAAGACTACTAGGTGACCCAATTTTTAAAATATTAAGAAAGTTAAATGACGGTCATTGTATGATGTCGTACTTCGACAAAGGGGTGCGTAATGAATGAAGAATAAGAGAGCTGATATTATAACTGATTCTCCACAAAGAACGATAACTGCTTGGCGTAATCCATTTTTAATCATCGGACATATACGCTTTTTTTTTTTCAAATGTGTAATCGGAGAAAAACCACTTGATCACTTGGAAATGGCAAAAAGGAGGGAAAACGCGAAATATGGGATTGAGATAGGAAGTTGATGTCCGAGTGGATCGAGGTCCCGATAGCTCAAGTGGTAGAGCAGCGGCGTACCTAGCCGAAGATCGTGGGTTCGAATCCAGCTCGTGCCATTGACCTTTTTCATCTCAACTATTAAAAAATCATAATTAATTGTAATGTATTCGTTGGTCAAGCGGACCACGAAATTACTGATTTTAATATCAAAATGTTGATTCTGTGTATAGCAACTTAAAAGTCAAAACTTCTGTTTGTCTACTATCGGCTTCTCACCGTATTGAGTCGTCAATAATGCAACTAAAACCCCTTCAAAAGCGATTTGATATTATGTTTATTATTTTGCCTTAATTGAATTAGTTTTTTTAGTTAAAAAACTGACAAACTCACTACTGAGTATGGTGAGAAAACGAGATACAACAATCAACAAGGATCGGCAGACAATTAGCTGATAGTCCCCGCTCTTCAACAGTACCTTAAGAACGATCATTACATGGCTGTTGGGACAGATTTTCATAATCAGAATGAGAACATGAATTTTGTTTAATAAACCGTCGTGGTATAATATAATCGCGAAAATGAAACGAAGCCGTTATGCAAACAGGTGGAAAAATATTGTAAATCTAAAAGGGAATTTTGAAATCGAGCTTGTGCCCGCGGCTAGCGAACACCCGGATGAACGATTGTAATTGAGTTTTGTTCTTCATCACAATGAGCCCGAGGGTGGGAAAGATGAATGATGTTTTTATATGAGCCTCGGTGGATCGGAGGTGTGAATGACAAGTGATGTTTTTTCACCGCTTGTAATTATGTACAGAGCGACGTTGTCTGCCGGGCGTGTTCGTCTCTATGAGTTTATCTGTGTGTGTGTGTGTGCGTGCGCGCGTGGTGCGGAGACGTCTAATAGCTGGTTGTGAAGACCCTCTGGTGACAGGAGGGATGTCTTCACAATGACGCCCTGTCACTGCCTCGTCACTTCTTACGTCCCCTTTTGTTCTCCCTCACACACTCTCTCGTATCATCGTCATTGTCCTCCTTCCTTCTTTGCCGCTGACGTTATGACAATTACAATTGGTAGAGAGGCCGCAGAGAAGCTAGAAAGAGCGCCTACCAATCAAAACGGGAGGCTCTCTTTTGTTCTTGGGGAAACCCCTTTCACACAGTTGTTTTTCTTTTTTTTAATGTCTTCACCACTCCTCGGAACCCCTCAAAATATAAAGATTGTTGGACAATTCCGGTTCTAATTGTTCCAATTTTGCCGTTCTGTCTGTGGGATAAGCGATATTTTATTAATAAAACCAGAAGAAAACTCCCAAATTGTTTATATATTTAGATTTATATAAAACAACTACATTTTTTGAAAATCTCAAATCACAGTGGGGTGCCAATGATATCAACTGTTGAAGGATATTTCCATACATGATACGCATTGAGTGAATTACACTCTATTAATCTGGACATTGTTGTTAAAAATATCTAATTATTCAGAAATCGTGAGATGCGGTCTGGTGTGATGTAGATATCAGAAAAACATTTTCTTTGTCGTGCCAAATTTTATTGAGATCATCTTCCGGGATTTACAAACATTGTTTACATTTAACAAATACATTTAGGATGTGGAAAAGTGAATTTATACAATGCAAAATATATTTTATATTCCATCAAAGTTTTTCTTTGAGTGAGTAGAAATACATCCACATCCTATATGTATTTTCTAAATGTAAATGTTTCTAAATGTTTGTAAATCCCAGGCCCGGAAGATGATCTCAATAAAATTTGGCACGATAAAGAGAATGTTTTTCTGATACCTACATCACACCAGACCGCATCTCACGATATCTGAATAATTATCTATTAACGATCACTAATACAGGTTAAAAATATCTTTCTCCCTCAGAAATGTCGGCCAAAAGAAAACCTATGGTAAAGTTTACTTGCGTACAAGCGTTTGTAGGAATAATAAATTTTTTTTAAAAATCAAGTTGTAATCACGTGTAGAATGAAAAGACCTCCATGTTACAAAAGTGTCCTGATGCTTCTTTTAACGGGTGCATTGTCCGTTTCAAAAGTATAAAGGGAGGCGCGACGGTTAAGGCGTGACATGGCGCCCATCACTATAGGGCAAAGGTCCCGAGTTCGAATCCAGCGACTTACTTACAAATGAGTTTTTTCACGATGGTTCATATAACCTTTGCTGTTGCGAACCCTCGTAAAAAAAAGAAAAAGTAGGTACAAAGGCATACTAATGTTTTTAATTATGCATAGGATATTATCAAGATTCAAAATATAATTAATTCAATAAAACATTAAATGTTATGTTACAATTAACCTTAATTATTATTTTTATAATTAATGACGATAATTAGTCAACAAAAATATTCTTATTTTTTTCTTCAGCAGCGTATATCTGAATAATTAAAGTACCTATGGATTCGTATTTGTTTATTTATTTAGGTATTAGTGAGCAAAATATTTTTTGTTGCGGTCTACGAGGTGGTGAACTTGCAGTGTCATCCTGATATGCGTTTTCTTGCTCTTTCGATGCGTTTCGGTGTTTAGCCGTATTTTGTATTGGGTTAGGCGGCGCTCCTGTTCTGTACGTTTTAATCTATTTCTAAATTCTTGTCGTAGGGCTTGTTTCAAAATGAAATTTCGCTCTTGCAACGCAGGTATTCATGCCGTCTGTGCACTCTTCGCTGTTAAAAAGATTTTTTTTTTTTTTGGTTTATTTAAACAAACCAATCAGATCCTGTCCGAAACTAATAGTAAGAAGTTGTTTCAAGTTGGAACTAGGAAAAAGTAATTAATTTAGGTTCAGTGCGAGGAGGGAGCGGGTCTTATTCCGAAGTTGCTCTATTCTCTTATAAAGGGTCTGGGTGGGGGATTTGTTAATTTCAGAAACGACTCCGCGAAGGGCCCCCAACTGCAAATTGGCAGAGGGAAAAGAAAGTGGAAAACATTAACAAAGAACAGCAATCGTCATCAACGGCCCTGGACGGTGTCTAAGTTGATTAGAGATCTGACGAGGTGGCCAAATAAGATTTTTCTCTTGATGGCCGCCCTCTGGCACTCCCTTAGCATACTAACAATATAAGGAGAGAAGGAAGGAAAGACAAACAGGGAAATATTTCCTACTCATCACTACCTTATTTAACCTTCGCTTTGGGCCAAATCGAATTTGAAATGTGCAACAAGCCAAGCTTAAAATTTGCCCAAAAGTTCCCGTATTAAATAGATCATCGTTAATCGGAGTGACATTGAAATTTAATAACAGCTTCCTACAAATTTACAACAAACCCTTGCCCAGCTCAAGTTTAATTTAATTTCGTTATTTCAACTGGTGATTATATTATTATTTATTGCTATAAACGCGTCACATTTTTTTCGGATGGATTTTAAAGGATGCCAAAACTCACTAGGCCATTTTTATCACTATTTTTTCTACTTCTACTTAAATTATCAATCCCATGCAAGTATCAATATTTTATGATATTATTATTGGTCAATGAACTTTTGAATATTCATCAAGTTTATAATAATCCATATGTGTACTTAGTAGTTACAATTGACAGTAAAAAATATTTTAATTAATTGTAATAATGTGTGGTGTGTAGTGACCGTTGATCGATAATTATTCAGATATCGTGAGATGCGTTCTGGTGTGATGTAGGTTTCAGAAAAAAAAACCATTTTCTTTATCTTGCCAACGTTTCGATCTTTATTGAGATCATCTTCAGGGCCTGTGATTTACAAACATTGTTTACATTTAACAAATACATTTAGGATGTGTAAAAGTGAAGTCAGTGCGACGAACGGGGTTCGAACCCACGACCTTCTGCTCAATAAACTTCTGCTCTAACCACTTGAGCTTGACTTCGATCTACTTCGAATGAAAATTACAATTAATTATTCAAATATCGTGAGATACGGTTTTATGCTGAAATGCAGAGAACATAAGACCCTGAAGAAGATCTCAATAAAGATCGAAACGTTGGCAGGATAAAGAGAATATTTTACATTCAATGAAAGTAGTTCTGCTCACTAAAAGTGTTTTGCCTTCTGTGTAGTAAGTAGAAATATTTTGATTGAATATAATATTTATTTTGCATCGTATAAATTCACTTTTACACATCCTAAATGTATTTATTAAATGTTAACAATGTTTGTAAATCACAGGCCCTGAAGATGATCTCAATAAAGATTGAAACGTCGGCAAGATAAAGAAAATATTTTGATGTAGGTTTTAGAAAAACATTCTCTTTATCCTGCCAACGTTTCGATCTTTACTGAGATCTTCTTCAGGGTCTTTTGTACTCTGCATTTCAGCAAAAAACCGTATCTCACGATATTTGAATAATTAATCGTAATTTTCATTCGAAGTAGATCGAAGTGAAGCTCAAGTCGTTAGAGCAGAAGGTCGTGGGTTCGAATCCCGTTCGTCATACTGACTTTTTTATGTAACCAAGACCTTAGATTTTAAGAAGTTTATAAGTTTACTAAGTTAAATAATATTTTTTCGTTTCTTTTTCTCAGATTTATATTTTTTAAATATGGTATAGCATTTTAACCTATCAGTTCTGTTCTTTCTCTTTCTTAAATTTGAAAGGTTAAATAGGCGAGTGGTGCTTATTCTTTATTTTATATTTATTCATGATTATAACTGTCTCGATTTAATACTTTATACTTTTTATCGAACATTAATGGTGGAAATAAGTAAAATAGAAAAACAATAATTAAAAATTAGGTATGTTTAGTTGTCCATCACTAACTGACTTTTGAGACGACTAAGTTATTCTAATTCATAACGTAATTCATTTTGTAAACCAAAAGCCTAAAAGTAAAGAAAACGGTTTATGTGTTTTGGCTTGAGTATCATTTAACGCGTACATTGTTTAGGTTTTAAGCATGAAATTTTTTACGATTCTTTCAAACTTTATAGCACTTTAATTTCCTCCTGGCTGTTATGCTAATTTTTTAGACATTGAATATAGGATTTGAAGTAATAATTATCATAGGTGGTTATGGATTCAATTATTACAAAACCATCGAATTTCATATCTTGAAAATGATTAAGTGAATTAATTTAATACGGGATAGTTTGGGTTGTGGGATGTAATTGATTTTTAAGGTGAGAGCCTGGAATTACACGAGGGTAGCATGTGATATGGTAATTACGCCATGTGTCATCCTCTTGTAGTCGCATATCATAGCCCTCTATGTCGGCCGAGCACGGAAGAACGGAGCATAATTCTTGTGACGTGCTATTAATTGGGATCGTTATACATAATTATATTGCGCATTTTAATGAATCTGCCAGTACTGTCCGATGCTCTTCGGGCGGTTCTTCGAATTATTTTTCCGAGCGGTGTGGGACATCCGTTGCATATCGGCCCCGGGGTACGCCTAGCCCCGGGGGCAGCGTGGGCTCTTTGGTTTCTCCAGAAGTGCTTATCTCGCCGACTTATCTCACCTAATGACACACCCACGCGATTGAAATGGGCACCGGCTAATCGAACCGAACCATCAAATAGAAGAGGAGTGGGCGCCGAAGAGAACAATGAAATAAGCTCGGAGAAAGCTTTTTCAGGCAGTCCTCTATTAAACGATCCAATGTTAAATAATTTAAATAGATCATTATGACGCACTTACTAAGTTGACACCTCCCACTCAACATCCCGCAATAATCTGCAGGATTTTACGAGAAAATTTCTAATTGACTTCAAGCAAAAAACCAAACTGTTTTTGGCATCTTTTCATTTACAAAACCAGGCTTACGCCGTAACCAGTAATGGATAATGATGTACATCATAAAAATATGAGTCAAAACAAAACGTACCTATCTTTTTCAAAGATCATATGGAACAACTCAAACTTTTGGACTGTGCCAAGCTTTCGGTGGTTTATTCCACTATACTTAAGCAGTCTTTTATTTTATTAATAACCTTAAGAATAAAACAATCAATATAAAATAACATAGTATTTTATTAAGAACTTCGATTTTACTACAAACGAATGGCTTGGGTCTTCCTAGTTACCACCACTTGGCAGAGAGCAAAAACTTGTTTGGATCCATATGATCTCTAAAAAAAGATCCTATCACCCAAACTTAACTGCTGCATGTCGACGAATATCCGAACCAATACACATCTTGAACCCAAATAATAAACTACAATGTGTGGTAATTAGTGACCGTTAATGGATATTTATTTAGAAATCGTGAGATGCGGTCTGGTGTGACGTAGGTTTCGGGAAAACATTCTCTTTATCGTGCCAACGTTTCGATCTTTATTAATACGCAAGAATCGCCCAATTACATAGAAGACAAACACTGAGCCCTGAAGATGATCTCAATAAAGATCGAAACGTTGGCACGATAAAGAAAGTGTTTTTCTGAAACCTACATCACACCAGACCGCATCTCGTGATATCTGAATAACTATATATGTTGTAGAATTTGATAGTTGTGCTGTAAAGTGCATGCGATTCTGTTATTCCCTGCTTCGGTCTGGCGATCTTGCTATTCGAAGATTTCCAACTAACTAAACTATAAGTCACGTGATTTCGTCGCCGACTTAAAATTTTAAGAAACGTAATTAAATCTAGAGTTGGCCAACCTGGATAATGCCGCCAATTTGTTCGTGTCGCTGCCAACATGCAAATAAAGAGAGTTACAGGTGGGCCTAGTCCATTGATTTATTTAGAAATCGTGAGATGCGGTCTGGTATGACGTAGGTTTCGGAAAAACATTTTCTTTAAAAAAATCCAAAGTTTCGATCTTTATTAATACGCAAGAATTGCCCAATTACACAGAAGACAAACACTGAGCCCTGAAGATGATCTCAATAAAGATCGAAACGTTGGCACGATAAAGAAAGTGTTTTTCTGAAACCTACATCACACCAGACCGCATCTCACGATTCCTAAATGAATAAACTACCATGCAATATATTATATATATATATATATATATATATATATATATCATAGTTTTTTGTATATATTTTATAGTTTTATTAATTAATAGTTAAAAAATAATGGCAAAAGGGCAGAGCTTATAGATTGTTTTCGATTGAATATTTTACTATAGGCGTTTTCTTCTTTTCTTTACATAAATTTAGAAATATTTGTAATATTTAATAAAAAATATAAAACAATAAACAATTTAGAATGAATTGCAATATTTTGAAAAATGTATTAACACAATATAATTATTAATTATAATCAAATTCAATATTAATAACATCAATGATACGATATTTAATTTTCTACGTTTTCTTCATCGTGCCAACGTTTCAAACTTTATAGGGATCATCTTCAGGGCTGAAAGTGTGCCTCTCAACACGACAGACAAGAATGGCACATCTCACACTGAAAACAAAACTCTTTGAGCCCAGAAGATGATCTCAATCAAGATCGAAATGTTGACACGATAAAGAAAATGTTTTCTGAAACGTACGCCATACCGGACCGCATCTCACGATCTCCGAATTGGCCCTTCAGTGGAAGGGTATAAAATTTGAAGTGCACCAGAATCATGAAAATGTTTTTTAAACCATATAAATACTTAGTAGTCAGAACTGATCGTATTATTTATTTTAGTTAGCTGTACTGTTCAACTAATGTCTTGTTTGACACTAGCTTTTTCAACTTAGATAAAAAGGGTAATTCTTTAAAATTATTGTAAAGTTAGTTTTTGTGTATTATTAATTTTTTTAATTAGTTCTCAGCTGGTGATCTGTAATAATCTGCTCCGTACTTAATTCAAGACATTCAAAGGTTTATAGCCAATCAATTGCGACGGGTGCTGTCAGGAAGATTTGCCACAACATAAACGGTTTGGTTTATATCTTGGTTTGATGAGGAGATTATTTGTGTGCAGTTCGCATTATATATATTAAGTCTCAAGATGGGGGTCCAAATAAGCCCTTTCGTTTACCGCGTTCAGGAAAGGGCAGACATGCCTCAAGGAATTTGGATCCATCGAGTTATTTCCAAGAAGTGGCATGAATAGCAGAAAACAACCAAGGGCTGGTCAATATTAAAACTGCACCTGCTTGAAAATCGTGATCCCTGTTTTCTCAAGATTTATTACTAACTTTTAAATTAGTAATCTATTCAAGAACGTTTGAGCTTTTGAGATAGTTGACATCTGATCAATATGCACCAGCAAAACTACATCTCGTCCTCACCAATTGCTTTATTCATTTCGTTCGCATAAATATTGTATAAGAGAGGCTGTAAACCCTACCCTGAGGGACTTCTCTATTATTTTTAAAAAGATCATTTGAACTGATCCTCAATTTTCACTCCCATTTGTCTTTTTGTTAAATAATTTTGGAAAAATTAATGATGTTTTTAATGAAATTAGCCTTTTTCAAGCATTTACCTATTATTATTATTCTTCTTCTATATTTACCTATGTCAGAATAATTACTTAAAAGTACGTCAAGCCCGAAACAGCGATAAATTCAATCCATTTTTTTCGTACCCATCTAATTTTTAAATGTATTTGATAAAATATTTTACGCAGCATAGAGCAGGTGAGTACCATGTCTTTAATTGTACTGTACGAGTTAAATGATTGATGACCACACGACACGCAAGAACGGCACAATTACACAGAAGACAAACACTTTGAGCTCTGAAGATGATCTCAATAAAGATGGAAACGTTGGCACGATAAAGAATATGTTTTATGTGAAATCTACCTCACACCAGACCGCATCTCACGATACCTGAATAATTAAATGATTGATTTTTTTCTAAAGGAGACACTTCAGTTCAGTTCATGCAAATTTTTTTTTCAAAGTTTCCCAACCAATGTTTTACTTAAAGATTAATTAATTGAAAAGAAGGTGTTTGGTCAATGAGACCACAAACTTAATCGATTTAGTTAAATGGAGTATTTCTTCACTAAAGTTCTCCGTGGCCATTTCATTTGTCGCCGAGAATCAAATAGATTGCACGACATTTGAAAAATGACAAAAAGGAGGGGTTGAGATGGGATGTTGATATTCGGGTGGTTCGAGACCGCGATAGCTCAAATGGAAGAGCAGAGGCGTATCTAGCCGAAAATCGTGGGTTCGAATCCCGTTCGTGACCCTGACTTTTCCATCTCAACTGAAAACCTTAATTATTGAAAAACATTAATTGGTCCAACAAACCACGAAAACTAGTGAATTTAA
>CM077107.1:21661507-21686041 GCA_039619505.1 Cimex hemipterus
CCTCTCTCTCTCTCTCTCTCTCTCTCTCTCTCTCTCTCTCTCTCTCTTTCTCTCTCTCTCTCTTTCTCATTATCTCTGTTTCTGTTTCTTTCTTTCTCGTTTTTCTCACTCTCTCTCCGTTTTTTCTCACACTCTCTTTCTTTCTATCTTGTCTTTTCTTCCTCTCTCTCTCTCTCTCTCTCTCTCTCTCTCTCTCTCTCTCTCTTACCCTTCTATCTGTACCCCCTTTTCCCAAGCCATACCTTTTTTTACCTGTAGATATATTATCACCACCTCGTTTTTGTCTTCGAAATTTTATTGTTTTCTCATACCCCGTACTTTTGGAATGTTAATCGTTTGAAACGCCTCTTTCAGTTATCTGTGAGTGGCAAAAACACGTACGGTATTTATGCACCAGGAAAAGAGTCAATATATTTCATAACTTTATCTGGATTAAAACAATACACCCGCTTAAGTTTTACTCGAAAATAATGAATCTCTAATGACACGATTAATTTAAATGCATACTTTGGTTTAAATCTCCTAAAAGTTATTAATTCGTGTTTACCTTCTTTGCACTTGGCAATTAGTAGCCCAGCCAATTGGCAAAACGTCTCGGCTTATATTCCTTTCATCTTTCCTCCCTTGATTTCATCCCTTCCCTACGGCCGCCACCCACCCCCTTCGAAAAATCCGGATTTTAATTTATTCCATTAGCCTAGCGCCCTGGTCTAGCAGCGGGGCTCGGAAAATGAGATCCGACAGATGGAATTATAAGCGGGTTGGATCCGATTTGTAAAACGTGCAGGGTGACCGGCGTGCAATCCGTCATAATTAATCAATTAACGGTGAAAATGAATGGAGGACGCTGACATGTACCCGTTGTCTGATTTCGAAACCCTCCATCCAACGACACCCAATTTTAACAATTTTATGGTTCACCTGGATCAAATAACAACCAAATTCTTTCAAAATTGTATCTGACAATTTTAATATATCTCAATACATAGAGAACAACTTTCTCTTTCATAAACAATTCAGTTATCGAAAATGTATTTATTAAAAACAATTCCTAAGTTTCTTTTTTATAAACGACATCAAAATGTAATTTTCGTTTTTCATACTATTTTGTTTGATCTGAAAAAAATCCAGAAAGAGTCATTAAAAAATCGCAATTTAATTAAAATTGATTTTTTTAAATTCTAGTTATTAAATAATAAATGTTTGTTGGGTCTCATGGCGGTTTAACAAATCGGAAGTAATAAAAAGTGTCATTGATAAAAGACGGAAATCTGAAAATGAGTGACAATGAATGATGTTTGAACTATGATGTGCTGTTAGAGGTAGCAGATAAGTAGGTGTTTTGGGGAAACTGGGGGCTGGTTAGACTGAAGCCCCTTAATCAAGGGCTTGGGCGAGGAAAGGATTGATGGTCTGAGTGTTATTGCTATTGCCTCGCTAACCTGGTGCTAAGTGGCCTATCATTAATTACTACCTCTCTCCCGATCTATCTCACTTCTCTCCAGTCTGTCTACCCTTCTTCCTTGAGCTCCTCTCGAATTAAGACAAAGCAAACGCCTTGACGGCCTAGTAAATTCTTTACCCGGCCCTATTTGTTCATGTGTCTGATTAAGTTTATTCTGTTTGCAGGGGAAGGAGAAGGAGAAGCGCCTCCGGAAGGGCAGGAAGAGGAAGGTTCGCAATCTGGGGAAGAAGAAGGAAGTATTGGCAGCGGCTCGTCTGCTACCTCACCCCCGCCCATAGAGCCACCAGTTCAAGATCCCGAACCGAACCTTATTAGGTAAGGATGATAAAACCCGTTATTGTTCGACTAAACCAACGATTTAAAAAAGAAAAATATAACAATAATTTTGTTTTAGGGAAATGAGCCCTGGTCATGATTCTCGGGGTTCATCGATGGTCAGATCTCCTTCTAGAGATTCAATCAGCTCCGAGAGGGTAACGCCCATGCCGGCCGTAAGCCCGATCTCTTTGTTACCGCCTACTGCGTATACGCAACCCATGCACCGAATGATGACGTCGCCCCACGGGTCAGTTTCGCCGTTGGTGTCGTCTTCCTCGCCGCCCATTTTGATTCAGGCCAACAACGTGACCTCACCCAGATCGGCGGACACGTCGCCTGAGGATTCGGCCGTCTTGGATTTTAGCACAAAACGATCTACATGTGAATCTCCAGTTTTGAATCTTAGTAAATCCAGTTCCCCTCCTCCTGAAATCCCCCTGAACAGCCCTTTAGACCTTTCAGTCACGAGTAGGAAGAGGGGTGTGGATGAAAATTCACCAGTGTCCCTCTCGCCCAATTCCCAGCCGAAGAAACACTCGAGGTCATCGGACTACAAACCCATCGTCTCTCCGTGGACGTCGCCGGTCGTCGCGTCCCACTTTCCCTATTTCGCGGCTGCCGTGGCCGCTGCAAACAGTCTCTCGCCGAAAAACAACAATCAGACAGACATTTGGAACGGAAAAATGAAACTGCCGGAAAAAGGGCTAGGCGGAGTACCGACGCCAAGTGACGCTACTAAAGCATTGGAGAAGATGAGTGAGTTGAGCAAATTGGGAGGAGACGAATTCAGACCTGCCGGTGGAAGCGCCGGTAACAGGCATAGCGCTTGGCAATCCCACTGGCTCAACAAGGGAGCGGAACAGGCGAAAGACGTTTTGAAATGCGTCTGGTGTAAACAGAGTTTTCCGAGTTTAGCCGCTATGACGACGCACATGAAAGAAGCGAAACACTGCGGCGTCAATTTGCCTTCCCCCATCATACCACCACCTCCACCTCCTGTTCAACAGCACACACCGGTATCTTCACCATCCAGCATTTCTGGTTTAAACACCCCGTCTAGTAAGACCGGAGGCAATCAGTCTGATCTCAATCTTCTGATAAAAGAAACAATGCCTCTACCACGCAAACTGGTACGAGGTCAAGATGTGTGGCTCGGAAAAGGAGCCGAACAGACTCGACAGATCCTCAAATGTATGTGGTGTGGGCAGAGTTTCAGATCTCTTGCAGAAATGACGAGCCACATGCAACAAACGCAGCACTACACAAACATCATATCTCAAGAGCAGATCATTTCGTGGAAATCCGCAGAGGAGGGAAAGTCAGGATCGGCTACCGGTGTCTCAGGGAGTTTAAGCGGTAGTGCTACATCGGTCGGAGGTGCTAGCGCGGCTACAAACACGGCCAGTAGCCACGTGAGTGCAGTGCTGACATGCAAAGTTTGCGACCAGGCATTCAGCTCTCTAAAAGAACTGAGTAATCACATGGTCAAAAACTCGCATTACAAAGAGCACATTATGCGTTCCATAACGGAAAGTGGCGGTAGAAGAAGACAGACCCGAGAAAAAAGAAAGAAGTCTCTTCCCGTGCGAAAGCTCTTGGAATTAGAGAGAGCTCAAAATGAATTAAAAAACGGTGAAGGGATTGTACTTATGGGTAAGCAAGGAAGGGATATGCATTCAGCCGGCAGGATCACTTGCGAGAAATGTAAAGAGAAAATAGAAATGTCTGTTTTCGTCGAACACATCCGACTCTGTGTGGGAGGAGATCACAAAAATCTATTAAAAAACGCGCTGTTATCAACTAGCGCTTTGGCCGAAAATCACGGAGTTTCACAAGCATTGAGGGATTCGAGCCAAATGAAAGAAGACAAGAGGCGAAATCGATCCCCGGCCCCTACAGATCTCAACGTCGGCCCGGGAAGTCCCAAAGAAGTAAAAACCGATGGAAAAGGTTCTTCGCCTTCGGTGTTAAACGCTATCGAAAAGTTAATCGAGAAAAGCTTTGATTCTCGTTCCAGACACGGCGCAGGGGGCTTTGTTGGTCCTGGTGTCCCTGGACAAGCCCCTATGGGCTCTAGTATACTCAAGAGGCTGGGTATCGACGAAAGCGTTGACTATACTAAACCTTTGGTAGACGCACAGACGATGAATCTCTTGAGGAGTTACCACCATCAAGCCACCGCTCAGTACAGGCGGGAGCGGAGTGGGAGCGAGTCGAGTTCCATATCGGAACGAGGGCGATCAGACGCCATGACCCCGGATAGAAAATACGATGATCGCTATACCCCTAGAACAACACCCGAAAAAAGGATTCAGACACCTCCATCAAACAAAACATGTCCAGACGATATCGGAGAAGGTGAAATAAGAATCAAAAGGGAAAGAGACAATTCCGATGACGAAATCAGAGTGAAGCGCGAGCCGGAGGAAATTAGAGTTAAAAGGGAAGACGATTATACATCAGAGAATAGATCGGAAGTGACAATCAAACAGGAAGTGGAGAACGGTAATGACGACGAAGAGGATAGGCGTAGTTTTCAAAGTGACGAACCGTTGGCAAAGCGGATTTGTCACGATGAAGAAGGGAGGTCAGCTGCAGAAGACGATGATCAAAGAAGCCATAGGACTTCGGCCAGCCCGATGGCTAGTCCGGCAACGAGCGTGAGACCGCCTTCGGGCGACCACGTCGCCAGTCCCAGCAGCCCGGCCAGTAGCGACAGATCGGCTGGCACGCCGAGAAGTTCGTCGGAAAAGAAGTCGTCCAGTAGTTTGGGCGCCCTGTCGTCCATGTTCGACAACCTGTCCGGAGGGGCCGGTAACCAGGGCGAAACCGGTACGCCGCCTACGAAAAGTGCGAGTCACCCCTTGGCCGCGTTGCAGAAGTTATGCGACAAGACTGAGACTCATGCTCCGCGAAGCACCCCAAGCAACGTTCACCCTGCCACCCCCGGGACGTCGACGACGCCGGCACCATCGGGTACCGCCCCGGGCGCCATTCTCGCTTTCAGCTGGGCTTGTAACGACGCGGTGGTCACAGCTGACTCCATAATGAAATGCGCTTTTTGTGATACCCCGTTTATTTCTAAAGGCGCCTACAGGCATCACTTGTCCAAAATGCATTTCGTCAAAGACGGCGTGATCCCCGACCCGGTGTCACTGAAAGGGCCGATCGGTTCGCCGACCCCCTCCGTTCCTAAAGGAAGCAGCACCAACAACAACGGGCCATCCACCTCTTCCGCTGCTACGAAAAGCCCCCAACCCACTCCCACGTTCGAGGAGAGCCCCCATTCGAAGTTCCTCAAGTATACAGAACTAGCAAAACAGTTGTCCAGTAAATATGTATAGACAGATCCCCTGTACAGTTGTCCGAATCCATTCCTTTGTATAAAACCCAGTCTTTTTTTCTGCATATCTCTTAAGCGTGATAGTGATAGTTTGTTAGTTGTTTAATAGCGATCTCTAACTCTGAAGTATACCTTACCTACGCCTTTTTAAGAGAACTGTATGATTGGCGTCCTTTATATACACAATATGTATACTCAAAGACACGTGATATATTGAAATAGATTTGTTTATTATATTTATTTTATTGTATTTTAGTTTAATATTTAAAAGAAAACAACGATGTAAATTAGCGAATAGATTCGTTTTATTTGTTGAATTTAATATTGTATAAAATTGCAAGCCGCATATTAGATTTTATAGAGCAAGTGTACATTATGTATAAATTGTTTATATTTGTTTTAGTTGAGAAAGAAATGAGTGATTCGCTAATTTACATTGCCATAAGAGTTATTTCGACAGTGTTCGAACTTTTCTCGACACACCGTATACGTATACATTTCACGTGTTTGTCACACTTAAAACTAGCTATATATTATGTAGCCATTGTCTTTTGGTATTATTCAAAGTGATATACATATAAACATATATATGAAATATTCTTTTTATTAAAAATCCCATTATAATAGTTATATTAAATATATTGTAAGAGGTTCTGAATTTCTTCTAATATTATAAGTAATTTACCTTTGCAATAAATTGTAATCTTTACAAAAAAAAAAAAATTAAAAATGTTTAAAGACATTAAAAAGTCAAATGAAAAAATTATTAAATTACATATTGTCTATACGAAATGAGTGAATAATTTGATAGTCATTATTTTTTAAAAATGGATATAAAAATACTGTTAACTATTGTACAATACGTATACGCAAAAAAATCAAGTCAAAAATATTTTGCAATGAAGCTCATGTTACTAGGTTAAGATTAAATTATTTGTCCGTGGTGAAGGCCATTCAGGAAGCCGTGCTGGCCCGGGAGAAAAGATTTCCAGGACGAAAATCGAACCGGAGGGTTGTCGAAGTACCGATAAAGGATTAATTAAGGAGTAACGAAGTCGAATGCGATTGCCCGTGGACATATTATACTTTACCTCTTGTTGGCACCTATGACAATAGGCCGTTTGGCAGCAATACCCAGTGAGGCCAGGGGCTAAATCGTCTGTTACTCCCGGCGCGGTAATTAATCGAAGGGATTCTCTTTTGAAGTATAAATATAAGAAGTGGTCGCTCCGTCCTTCAAGGAGAATCCTTCGCCTATAAATCATCATTATTGCCAGCCGTGGCTAATAAATACAAGTGCCGTCTCCTCTCGGTCCTGCTATTCTCAGAACTGACGGCCTCCTGGACGCTGTAGACAGTCGAGATCACTTCGAAACAAACGCAGTCCCGATTATCTTCAATTCTAATAGCACTAGAAAACCGCGTGCGATCTTTTTTGTACTTTTTAATGCGCCAGGACATCTCTATTATTCTATTCTATCTTTGAAAAATCTCTCATCGACTAATAATAAAAACGAAGTATACTGCAAAAAAAAAATACTAAAATAAATATATTTATTTTGTAAATTTCTTGAAAAAAAATGTAAATTTTTTGACAGTTATCTAGTGGTATTAGAAATTAAGGTGTTAGATATGTTTATACAATTGTCCCTTGATAACGTTATATTTATATAAGACTTAATGATTCTATGTGACCAAATGAAAAGTATACGATTTTTGCGATAACTAGGTGACAAAAATTTTAAATTTTGCTAAGCCAGTGATCTTTTATTGTTTTTTTTTTTTTTTTTTAAATCTTGATTTGTACTGTTTTTCTTTTTCGTTAGTTCCAAATGATTATAGCATAATCGAAATAATTTAAAAAATGGAATAAAATTCGATTCGAAGTGTAATTATTTTGGTGATTCATTTCCAACAGTGAAGAGAAAACAAAACGCGAATCCCTGTGAAATGATTATGTGTATAACTTTGTTATGTGTACAAATTTTTGGCATTTTCACTTAAAAGAGAGAGAAAAAAAAAACAATGTGTAAAAGGTAAATCAGTCAAAAGACTGTAAAATGCTGTTGATGTTTCTTTTATTCTAATGATATTATTAATAGACTTATTGATTTCAATAAAACCAAGTCTTACCGCTGAACATGTTTAATTTTTATTGCCCTAAACCCCGACCAAATCCTTTTTGTCTTTTAACTATTATAAAATCTGTCTGGATAAAAATGTATACAAAAAAATTATAGGTGAGTCATTTATTTAAATTTTTTTACGAATTTTCCCGAACCCTCTAGATCAAAGTATGGTCTTTTAAAAAAAAAAATAAAAATAAAAATAAAAAAAACATTTCAGTTGTTGCTGCCAAAACAATCTTAAAATTATATCTACAGATTGACATATTTAAGCTTTTTTTACCCGTTAAAAAGGTTTCAGGAATAAATCCGAATAAAAAAAAAAAATTTCAGGATGCACCATCAATGAATGAACTAATTGATTGAAGCATTTTTCATTCAACATTTTAATTCTTCACGCAACTGAAAAAAATATATACACGATATATATGCATACAATATGTATATATAATATTTATAGGTGTCATCTTTATTTTTCCATGTCAATTTAAGGTAATATAATAATAATCATAAGTTTATAGCACACAAGAAGAAAAAAAAATACATATAATTCACAAGAAATAAACTTAATACGGCAAGGTAACCGTCTGCCGGAGCTTGGATTAATTATTGACTAATCCTGTAAAATAAACGTACAAATGCATTAAACAAAGTCTATCCTGTCTGTAACATCTATAACAAAATAGCAACTCAAAAGGGCACAAAACTGGTAATTAAAAATCAATGAGCGGAGCTGAGACCGGAGAAACAGAAACACTAAATATCAAGGGAAAGAGTGAGGGCAAAAAAAAAGGGGGGGAAATAGAAATGAATTACTAATTAAATTCGTCTACTATTAGCCTTCGGTAGGCCCAGGCCGCTTTAGCATAATTCACCAGGTCTGTCCAATCTGGTCCGTTGAGCAATCTGATGCCTCTGTCCATTGACATGGTTCTTTCGCCGAACGCAGATAATCGGTGGGGGACAGAATGGGGCATTCTGCGTCAAAGTGGTATATTTAAGGTAAGCTCCATTAAAAAAAAAAAAAATGTGTCCAACTGTATAATGTTATTTGTATTAAATTAGTGCTTTAGTAATACTAAAAAGATAAATTCTTAAATCTTAGACCATTTTACGGATGGATATAGACTATGTTAGTGTTAGGTCCCATGGCATATGTTTTTACACGGCGGTGTTGTATGCGATTTGGCATGCGCTTGATGTAATCCATCGTGATGGGCTATTGTATTCGGTTTGCATCGTCTCAATTCGCGTGACTTCAATTGCCCCTCTGCGCCACAGGCTTTTGTTGGAGAGGTGCTCGGCACAGGATCGTCTCAGTAATTGGTGATCTGGGTCCTCGGGCATACAGGTAACCAAGGCAGACGAGGAGGTTAAGATTTAGAAATTGCAACCTCGACTGAACGATCGCGATCCGGCCATCTGACGCCAAACGAACGAAGAAAAGGTGACGGCGTCAGTGCACTGGGTAGTTCGAGAAGCTCTCGAGAGAAAAGAACACTCGATGATCTGATTCGTCTGAAGACGACGGACCCCTACTTTTTGACCAAAGCCGGTGCACGTGACCTGCATTTAGAGAAATGGTTTTACCCTAATCCATCCATTCGTGGGAGGTTTGTTGCAGACCAAAAGCGTTTTGACAGATAGTCAATAGTGTTTAGTGGGTAAGGTGATTCTGGTTATGCGCAGCCTGTAGTTAGATTTTGAGATCTCGATGACGTCGATGACGATGATTTCGGTCGTGACGTGCACAGAAAAACTATATCGTCCGCTCGCTGCTTGTCGAAAGCAATGCCCATATTGGTAGCGCAAAGTCGAGCAGTTATTTCACTTTCCAGCACATTTCTGTACTGCATCAACGGACTTGTTGTATGTTGCGGTGAAATTTACGCCGGAAGAAAGGCAGAAGACTGGGTGACGCGCAACGATTCCACGACCTGAACAGCGATGGGTTGGATGTTGGTATTTATTCTCACGTCATGTGTCTTTTTTTTCTAAGTAAATGGCAACTCATCAACCTTTTACCCTCAATTAATAGTTTGAGTAGTTGGTGTCCGAGTGGATCGAATTCAAGTTAGCTCAGGTGGTAGAGTAGCGGCGTACTTAGCCGAAAGTCGTGTGTTTTGGTCAATCGGACCACGAAATCTAATGGATTTAATGAAAATGTTGTAATAATTAATAAGATGACATAAAAAGCTGAAATTGCCTGTATGAAACCAGAACTCTTGGTAGTCGCTGCAATCTAGGTAAATTTCACTTTTTTTTTTTTCTGACAGACGCTTCCGTTCGGTGGTGAACACACCCGGACGCGATATTTAATATCTACCGAATCTTCGTCTTTCCAACGATCAAGTTGAAATCCTGGCTTATTTATTTACTTCCTCTTGTTTATTAAGTCTGTTGGAGGCGATTAATAATTCAGACAATCTGAAATGGGAGCTGTCATTTAATTGAGACTTTTGCCACATATGCACGCATATAGTTGCGTTGGAACAGAATTTGAATGGTTGTTATTGTGTCTGACACAAGCCTCATACTATTTCCCTCTACCAGATACGGCAATTAATCATTCCTAAGCGTCGCGTGAGAAGTGTTTAACAGTGGACTCTCCGTAAAGCAATATCCAACCGTCTAACCAAACAAATCAAGTGCGAACTATGCAAGCATTATAATGACCAGGCTACAAGGAATCTCGCTTCACGGCAAGACCTTTCTAAAATAATCAACCCTCGCCCTGATATCCAAAAACAATGTATTGAGAAAAAAATACTGAAGAATTAAATACCTTTCCACTCTTACTCCTTCCTAAGCCATTCTTGAAAAGTCAGACAGGTTATAATCAATTGTCAAAAATTAAAAGTCATACTTCTCTAGCTACATGTAAACCAAAAATCTTTACTACATCCCTGTACAATGCGATTTTTCAAATCAATTAGTTTGATATGGATTGATTAACGCACTTTCTCTGTTCATAACGTTCTATCACTCTTTTCCCTATCTTCGGAAAATTTGCTTTGCCTACACGCCATCGTCGAACCCCTAATCAATTGCCCTAACCGACAATTTGGATTATGCTACTGCGACAGCACCGAGCCCACCGCGTGGACGGCTCTTTTACCATTGCTTCGAGCTCAATGATACCGCCTGTTATTCCTTAGCATATCTTAAGTTTGTAGCCATGTATGACAGGCCAGTTTAATATGGAAACACGGGTGGTTGGATCTTTGTTTTAGTTATTTCTTAACTCTTACCTCAAAACCAGTTACTTCCATGTACATCAATAAAAAGTAGGGGGGCAGTAGCATTCGGTTCTGGAAACCAAATATTAAAAAGCCCACGGGAAAACAAACAGCATCTTCTAAGCTGTGTTAAATGCAATCGAGCGATGAACCCAATAAAATCTGAATAAAAGGTACAAAAACTGCATCATTTCAGAAAACCAAGCTGCCATCAAAGCGCTAGCTTCAAACACCATTAACTCAAAGATGGTGCAGAATTGCAATACCAAACTAAACAAATTAGGTACAAAAAGTCAGCCTCTGCTGTGACGCAGTACGATTAGGATAGTGTATAGGCGTAGAAGGCAAAAGGAAATTGAATTCACCTGCAAGAAAAAGGGCTACTATACGGCTGATCAGACCCGAGCACTTATGTCGCATAGGGAATGAGCACTTCAGACACATCTTCATTAGTTACAAACAATCCTAGAACCTCCTAACAAACATTGGAAAGAATGTCGTAACAGAATGGATTAAATGAAGCAAGAAAAAACTCCGATTCGGAATAGGATTATTAACAGGACACTGCAAACTAAATGAGCATCTGAACAATATTGGCATAACCCCAACACGGCAAGTGCGGATTCTGCAAAGAAGTATAGGAAACACCAGCACACCTACTACTGTGGTGCTACCTTTACACCCATGATGAATTATTTTGGGACGTACAATGTATCTGCAGAAGAGATTCAGTCACTGAAACCCAGCCTACTAATCAAGTTCCTTGATGAACCTAGGAAGAACCAGTGTAAGTATTGCCAAAAAAAGCAGCTCATATACAATACAAATTGTACGTTCTACTATTGGGTTAATTCATACAATGCAGGTTTGGAAAAAAAAATTATCTTCGCAGGTATTGTCATATGAGCAAAAGTAAAGCCTATAAAATGGATTATAATAAAGAGTAATAATAATAATAGGATAAATTAGATTACGAGTGAATGTTTGGAGTCAGAGCTTTATAGCACTCATAAGAGATATAACTAACCTAAGAAGGTTTGGATGCTAGGGCTTTTTAGTTGAGATGAAAAAAAGCCAATGGCACGAGCGGGATTCGAACTCACGATCTTCGGCTAGATACACCGCAAAATTCAAAAGGTGCGTTTGAGATGGGAAGTTGGTGTCCGAGTGGATCGAGGTCACGATGGCTCAAGTAGTAGAGCAACGGCGCATCAAGCGGAAGATCATGGGTTCGAATCCCGCTGGTACCATTGATTTTTTTCAACTCAACTATAAACCTTAATTAATAATATTAATAATTAAAACTAAATGTTACTTCTATGAATATGGCTCTGTGTAACAGTGTCTACTCATACAATACCATTTAACTATTGTTGCACCTACTTTTAATGGAATTAGAGGTCACTTTTTGGTTTATTTTCAATTTATAAACGTTACAATTTTATAATATTATCATTGACATTGGAGAATTATGTATTAGCATCTCATTAATATTTCCATAGTCGATAGAAACAACTAGAAAATACGATAATAAACTACATTCTTTCACTTTTGTGAAGTCTCCCTTCCAAAGGAAACGGCAGCTCATTTTGTTCACTTTCAGTAAAATTGGTATAAACATAAAAAACATGTAGCATAAATCATTAAATCATTATAAATGGTTCAGTTTGTGCAGTGTGTGGTGTTTAGTGACCGTTAGCCAATGATTATTTGGAGATCGTGAGGTGCGGTCTGGTGTGACGTCGGTTTTAGAAAAACATTTTCTTTATCGAGCCAACGTTTCGATCTTTATTGAGATCATCTTCAGGGATCAAAGAGTTTGTTATCCGTGCAGATGTGCCATTCTTGTCTGCCGTGTTGAGAGTGACCCGAGAGAGGGTGTTGACAGAGAACACACAAGAATCTACACGGATAACAAACACTTTGATCCCTGAAGATGGTTCTCGATAAAGATCTAAACATTGGCACGAGAAAAAGGAAATGCTTCTCTGAAACCTTCATCACACCAGACCGCATCAAGGTGGTTGATGTTATAACTGTTTACATTGGGTGCTATATTTACGTTATTTTTCTAACAAAAACTGTTGTGCTAATCCTCCATACATTGTGACATACCTACAATGTGATATTATTGCACGTGAAGTACGGTTGCAAATCTTTTGCAAACATGGCTTTATACAGTGCCAGCGTAAGTAAATTAAAGCAATCTTTATCATTTTTAGGTATTATTCATACTAATTACATTATTGCCAAAAATTCTTTTAATAAACACTAAAATACAATTTTCTATTAATTCTCCCAATTATGCAAAATTGATGAGGGTTGAAATATTGGATATATTCGAATTCAACGTTGGACAGGTAAAATCGTGGAAAGTGGAGGATATGAATTAATTTATTAACATAGAATTCGATCGCTTGGTGCGAATATTTGCACGGAAAAGATTTGTTGGATTGAATTTGTTTTTCAAATTTTAATATCAAAATCTGTGCCAGTTTGAACGCATTGCTACCCAAATTCCGTAAATGTAAAATATGAAACCTATTAATTTTATATTTTGGGGAGATTTTCACTTCTACATGAGATAACAAATGAAAATTTTATCCTTTTTTCGAATATTCAGACAAACAGAACAATTTTATCTTGAAATGAGAGTTGCCCCGATTGAATTTAGATCGGGACAGAATGGAATCACTTTTTGAAATGTTACTCTTTAAGAGTTTGTTAACAAATTGTCGGTCTGGCTTCCCGCAGTGTAAAATATGCATTAATTTTCGCCGCGGGTTCGATGTTTGTTGAACGAACCGCTAAACAAGGTACATGTGAGTAAACATTTCTGAATTGTTTTCTTTATTCCGCCGGCGGTGGCAGATGATTGATTAATTGATGTTTGGCCATTGAGAGATAACAGACGCCCTACTAGATGTATGATTGACTCGCGGTGGCTCTTCTTCGCTTAAAATTCCCATCAAGTGCCTCTAAGATTAACTCGACAACGTCAACGATCTGCCCGGATTAATGTATTAAAAATCAATTTGTTATTTCCTCTGAATAAGGTATTACAGAGGATGACAGAGAATGTGAAAAAGGGCTAAAGACTATTCTTCTGATGATGATACGACAAAAAAATCTGCATTTTTCGCGAATGAACAGTCAAAATATCACCTTTTTAATTTGCTGTCAATTCATAGGATATTCAATTTATTACCCTGAAGGTTCTTTCCTTTGTTGATTAAAATTTAAAGTTCTTAAAATTTTAATTCATATTTTAATAATAATAGGTTGTATCAGCCAAATTTATTATTTTTTGTACTTTGTGATGATTTTATCATCAGTCTTCGCAGGTTTAGATATAAGAAGTCTAAAGAAAAGGCAAATGAATTTGCTGCTGGGTTATACCAAACCTCGGGGTTTTTGAAAAAAAGGGAAAAAACACTTGTAAGAAAGTTGAGTGTCTAGCTTGAATGCAGGGCCGCTGGATTTGAACCCGGGACCTTTACCTTACAGTGATGAGCGCCTAAACCGTTGCGGCCGCCGACGCCCCTCTAATGTGCAGTGCCTGAGGGCAAACTAGTGAATTTAATAAGTTAAGTGAAGTATAGCTTCACTAACGCTCTCCGTGGCCATTTCTTCTGTCGCCGAGAATCAAATACAATACACGACATTTGAAACATGGCAAAAAGGAAGGAAAATTCGAAAGGTGGGGTGGAGACGGGATGTTAGTTCGAGTGGATCGAAGTCAAAATAGTGGTAGAGCAGCGGCGTATCTAGCCGAAGATTGCGGGTTCGAATCCCGGTCGTGACATTGACTTTTTTATCTCAACTAAAAACCTTAATTAATTGAAATACATAAATTGGTCATCATAGAAATGTTTAACTTGTAAATTAATAATGATAATTATTCAGATATCGTGAGATGCGGTCTGATGTGATGTAGGTTTCAGACAAATATTTTCGTTATCGTTTGTCACGTTTCGATCTTTTATTGAGATCATCTTCCGAGCCTGGGATTTACAAACAGTGTACATTTTGAAAATATATATAGAATGTGGAAAAGTGAATTTATACAATGGAAAATATATTTTATATCCATGAAGGTATTTATTGAGTGAGTAGAAATACTTTTATGGAATATAAAATATATTTTGCGTTATATAAATTCACTTTTCCACATTCCATATGTATTTTCTAAATGTAAACTATGTTTGTAAATCCCAGGCCCTGAAGATGATCTCAATAAAAGATCGAAACGTCGGCACGATAAAGAAAATGTTTTTCTGATACCTACGTCACACCAGACCGCATCTCACGATATCTGAATAATTAGTTTTTCTAAAAACTAAATCACACCAGACCGCATCTCACGATATCTGGTCGCTAATCTCTACACATTAGTAATGATAAATAATAATGATAATTAAATTAGTTATTTAATTAAATTAATAATAATTCTTAAAACTAGACACTACCATATTGATATAAAAATAAAAATGTAAAATTTTAAATTTTAATTTTTCAATGGTTCTGAATTATAAGGGGAAATAAATGACCCATTTGAGCTTTTGTTTATGATTTATGATGAAACATTGTAAAAATAGGACATGCAGAACAAGAAAAATAGTCAATTAATAATAATGCCCGGATCCCACCTGGCGGATGATGTGCCGTCCAGTCGTGATGGGTTTTTGACTGTTAGCAACAGTTTTACATTGCTCCAGAGAAAGGTCGGAGTGAAAGGCGCGCGTTTTGAGAAAACGAAGCCGACGCTTTTCCCGGGGCGGGTTTTTATTAAAATAATTCCATAAGTCAGGCTCCACGTAACGTATGGTTGCACATCCAATTCCGTGCAGGCACGAAGCAATAAATATGACAAGATTATGAAAGTGATATATCCCTGACATGATCCCATTGAGCGAGACAATATGGAGTTATTTATTTCCGCTGCGTTTTTGTAATTATGTCTAATGCCTTTTTACGCAGACTAGGGTGACGATTGTTGCTCGGGGCAGATGTCTATAATGTGCCATCTGCTTACGTCGGATCCTCAATAGCCATTAAAACTACTGCCTCCCCGTCCACGACGTCCAAACGTCCATTACAAACTGTTCGGGGCTTGATGTTTGTCCGTTGCTTTTTAATTCGCTCGTACTTCTCTCAAAGTTTAAAATCTTTTAGACGGAGGCATTTAAAATCAGTAGTTGAATCGTAATATCGTACGTAAAGAAAATTTGATTTTAACTGAGCTATGCCTCGTTCGATGATGTGCGAAAATTAATTAAAATTTTATTAATGTGTGTAGTTTAGTGCAAATCTGTGATTGAACAAAAAAATCTTACGGCACTGGCTACCCAACCCAACAAACCGAACAAATTTCGACTTCATCTTTCCAAAAATATTACACACAGCACAAAACAAACTTTTTAGAAATGATTTACATCAACAGAGATATACAAAGCCACAATCGTTCTCTAAAGGGCCGACGTCCTGCATTAGCTAAAATCTCTTTGGGGGAAAATAGCACTACAAGTTCTTCATTTATGGCTTATAAATTTGTGAAGCCGAAGATCTTCCTCGTTTACCTACCAATTCCGTGCGCTCATCCAAGGAAAATCCACCCTACAATATCAATGATCCACCGTGGAATCCCACCTGTGGAACCATACTTTCTCCTAAGCGTCTCCATATGAAATACGCCCATTTCAAATCAAGCAACACTTCCATTGAAACGAGAACTCGTACAGTCTTACAATTTCCAGTTACCCAAGAGACCACATGAACAGGATATTTGAATTTAACCAAAAATTACGAATATATCTAGTTACCAAAAAGAAGTGGGAAAGGGAAATAACTTCTTTAAAAATGGCACCATCCTCAGGTACACAGATGAATGTAGAACACAACAAGGTACGGGAGCAGGACAGAATCCATGGGAAAACACACCAGTATCTTCCAAGCTGGGATTCACGCAATTGAAAGATGTATCCAATTCAATCTAAATACAGAGCAAAAAACAAGAATATAGCTGTCATTGTCAGATAGTCAAGCAACCATCAATGCACTAAGCTCAAATATCGTTAGTTCAAGGATGGTGCTGAACTCCAAAAACAAATTAAACACATTATGTAAGCAGAATAAAGTCAGCCACACATGGGAGTAGAAGGCAACGAGAAAGCGTACACCCTTACAAGAAAGGGGCTGCCACACCGCTGATTGGACCTGAACCTTTCTGTGACATAGGAATCCACACTATTTCACAAAGAAATTGAAGAAACAATGGAATTCACTCATTGGACATAGACAATCCAAGAATCTTCTAACCAATTTTGGCAAGAAAGAAATCACAGAATGTGTCGTAGGAAGCAAGAACAGACTGCGCATCATAACAGTATTCCTAACAGAACACTGCAGATTAAATTGACACCTAAAGAAAATTGGAACAATCCAAAACCGCTGTTTCATAACAAAAGTTACGAGCTACGTTATTGTACATATATACTATAAGAGGTGTTTAGTGTCGGTTAGCCAATGATTGTTCGGAGATTGTGAGAAGCGAACTTGTGACGTAGGTTTTAGAAAAATATCTTCTTTATCGTACCTACGTTTCGATCTTTATTGAGGTCATCTATTGTGGTCAAAGTGTTTGTGCGTAATTGTGCCATTCTTGTGTGTCGTGTTGAGAGTAGCAGAATACCGGATTTATAAGGGCGCTCTCAACACGACACACAAGAAAGACGCGATACGTAGAAAATGAACACTTTGAACACAGAAGATGATCTCAATGAAGATCAAAACTTATTCAATTCACTACTTTTCGTTGTCCGGTGGACCAATTAATATCTTTCAATTAATTAAGGTTTTTAGTTGAGATAAAAATAGTCAATGTCACGAGCGGGATTCGAACCCACGACCTTCGGCTAGATACGCCGCTACTCTACCACCTGAGCTATCATGACTTCGATCCAATCGGAGACTGTTTTTTACACAAAATACTTTTCTAAATCAACCGTCACACAAGGTCACATCTCACGATCTCCAAATAATCATAGATACAATAGTTGAAATGCATCAAAGAACAGGTGTAGTTGTTAAAAATCCAAGCTAATGAATGATATCTTATTTCCATCACGTACCAACATTTTAACTACTAAAAAGCCAAGGAATAAATTTGTTTAGGGTTGTTGATTTTTAAATGATCATTGACTATATTCTCTTTTTTTTATCTGCAAGGTGATTATTAAGTTATTCGTGATTTGGCAAAAGAGGTGGCACTAATCGTCGACTGGCCCGGGGCCATTCCACAAAAAGAATGCTACTTTTCTTTTATCCACTAAAAATAAACCCTTTCCTTACATATTACACCCCCAGGACGGTGGAGGAGGCCCGGCCCCACGGAGCGGCAGAATGCCGGATTTATAAGTTTGCACAGGGCTTCTATTAGCGCAATTACCCCCGCTCCGGTCCGGCGGCGTCGACGATTTTTTAATTTATCACCCTCCTAATGTCCAAGTGCTGACTCTGACATGCAGCCCTATCGTCGTCCTCTGCTCCTTCGGCCTTTTTAATTCGAGACACGTACATAAACACTTTGGGGCAATATTTAAGTTGAAATCCTCCTCCGCGATAGGTCTCCCTCCACTCTGCTCGTGAGCCCCCTTCCCTCATCCGAGATAAGCATATTCCAAAACCTGAAAAACTTTCCTTAGCGACTTACAGTAATCGTTATTTTTTTTCAGATTTTATTTAATTATATTCACCTTTCTTTACTCTTCAGCTATGCTACTTCTTTCAACTAGGACCTTACTTTTTGCTCTAAACCATAATTGGTTTCAGCTCGAAGAAACTTCTAGTCATAAAATCGTACATAGTGCTTTGTAATTGAAAAATTAATTGCACATATAAAAAAGTTCTAGGAAAACGTGGAAAAAAAGCCCCGTAAGGGAAGCGAAGATTTTCGTTGTTCCATTGTCTTCGAGGTGGGCTGTCTTCTTACTAAGTTTCGCGGGGCGCTTCTTTGCTGTGCCTTGCCGTCCCGGTTAGATTAAAGCTAAAACAAAACAATATATAAATAATAGAAAACAATGAAAATAAATAATTTTAATATATATACATATTAATACATACATAATTAAACAAGTATCCAACGTTATAATATAAAATTAATTATAAATAAATTTTGACGTCGATGCCTTATACAAAATTGTCTTTTCTAACCCCTTCAAAATCCAACATATATAAAAATAAAAAAAATTTCACTGGCACTCTCAACCCGACAAGCAAGAATGGCACAAGTACACAGAAGACAAACTTTGAGTGAGTAGAAGAACTTTGATTGAATATAAAATATATTTTGCATTGTATAAATTCATTTTTCCACATCCTAAATGTATTTGTTAAATGTAAACAATGTTTATAAATTCCAGGCCCTGAAGATGATCTCAATAAAGACCGAAACGTCCGCAGGATAAATAAAACGTTTTTCTGAAAACTACATCACACCTTCGGGACCTGGGATTTATAAACATTGTTTACATTTTACAAATACAAGTAGGCTGTTGAAAAAAGTATGAATTTATACAATGCTAAACAATTTTTCATTTTGTTTAATGTAAAATGTTCTATCATTGTATAAATTCATTTTTTCATCTAAAATTTCCTGACAATGTATAAATTCATTTTTTTAATCTAAAATTTTCTATCATTGTAAAAATTAATTTTTTCACATCCTAAATCTATTTGCAAAATTTAAACAATATGTATAAATCCCAGGCTCTGAAGATGATCTCAATAAAGATCGAAACGTCCGCAGGATAAATAAAACGTTTTTCTGAAACCTACATCACACCGAACCGCATCTTACGATATCTGAACAACTTTCGACCTTTATTGAATTATTCTTCGGGACCTGGGATTTATAAACATTGTTTACATTTTACAAATACAAGTAGGCTGTTCAAAAAAAGTATGAATTTATACAATGCTAAACAATTTTTCATTTTGTTTAATGTAAAATGTTCTATCATTGTATAAATTCATTTTTTCATCTAAAATTTCCTGACAATCTATAAATTCTTTTTTTAATCTAAAATTTTCTATCATTGCAAAAATTCATTTTTTTCACATACTGCTTCTATTTGCAAAATTTAAACAATATTTATAAATTCCAGGCCCTGAAGATGATCTCAATAAAGATCGAAACGTCGGCATGATAAAGAAAACGTTTTTCTGAAACTTACATCACACCGAACCGCATCTCACGATATCTTAATAATTAAATAAACGAGAATAAATGTTAAATGATAATTTATTAAATATACTTTTTGGGGTCGTCGGTGGCCGCCACGATTTAGGCTTTAGCACGGCGCCTATCACAGTAAAGTAAAGGTCCCGGGTTCAAATACAGCGGCCCTGCGTTCAAACCTGACATACTTACCGGTACTTGGGGGGGGGGGGTTACCGGTACGCTATAACTCTGCTGTTGCGAACCCTTGTTTATATTATATATACTTTTTTATTAATTAATTTCTAACGTATTTTATCCACTAAATATTATCAATACTTTTTTAAATTGAGACATTCGTACTTTAAAATTCCTAATCTTCTCTATAGTCAAGAGGTTTATATTTTAAAAATTTAAATTTTATATTGTGAAACGTATAAATAAAATACTATCCATAGAAAGGGCACATATTCCCATGAACCGTTACCTCATACAGTTTAATATACTTGTTTTAAATCTGTATATTTTTGTGAAGTGGATGGAATGATGTGCAAGTTCGTGATTTTGACTGGTTGATGCAAGGGTCCCATTTAAAACTCGTCCGGTCGACATTTCGATGCAGTTTATGACACATTGCTTTCACAATTTTTTACTTGTATATTTTATTGATTACGTTAAAAGGATTGTATATTACACTGTAAGGGTTTTTATTTTATGAAAAGAAAGAGGCTAATGCTTCGGGAAGGATGAGATATGCGGCTGTCGGGAAGGGACGTTGAGAGACAAATATATTTTGCAGTCTGGCGGCTTTTTTTCAAGAATTTTTGGCACTGTCGGGAGTCATAAGTGCGGTTTAATAAATAACGCTTGTTTCTAGCTGGGCGTCTCCCTGTTTTACCCGGCGGGATTCCGTTCTAAAGGCGAGGGTGCGCCCATAACCACTAGTCAAAGTGTTTGTAAGTAGTGGAGGACATCCCTCTTTGGATAAGAGTCCTCGGCGGTAATAAATACAAGATTGAAGGGGTCGCCGGTAGCAATATATCGTGAGCGAGGATCGGCTTAGCTTGTCCCCGGAATGGGTCGGCTACACACACCTAGCATTTAGATGTGCCCAGCACATTGGCCGGTCGAGATAAAGCGAGTTCCGGGGTCCCCTTCTGCACCATTAGGGATAGCGTGCTCTCTGCCTTTATCTCAGGAAGGAGATCGACCATTACCGAACTCTCCGGGATAGGGGCTACTGTAAATACTTCACTGAGACCGCCCGGGGATTAGAGATGGACTTATTTACTGCCCACGGCTGCTATCTTCCACACATTCCTCCGAGCCGGTCTATTATATAATGCGAAATCTCAATCACACCTCCGCTCTTCGCTTATTTCGGGTTGAGCCCATCGACTCGATTATTCACCCAGTCGGAAACGGACGAGGAAATTGAATTTCCGAAAATTTCACCCGTCCTATATAATTCAACAGTACCTCGCAATAGATATTGCTTTTGGGCAGATTAACCGCAGGGTTGTCCATTCTGAATTTCGAAAATCAAGCTTTGTAGAGCTTATATTGGCTTAAAAATAACTCTTTTCCAAGATATGGATGTTTAGTGACCTTTAGATAATGCTTATTCAGAGATCATAAGATACAGTCTAGTTGGACGTCGGTTTTAGAAAAATATTTCTTTTATCATATCAACCTTTCGATCTTTTTGTAGATATTAGTGGCCGTTAATCGGTAATTATTCAGATATCGTGAGATGCGCTCTGGGGTGGCTTAAGTTTTACCAAAATATTGTCCTTATCGTGCCAACTTCGTTGAGATCATCTTCAGGGCCTGAGATTTACAAACATTGTTTACATTTAACAGATATATCTAGGATGTGGAAATGTGAATTTATACAATGCAAAAAAATATCTATATTCAATCTAAGTATTTCTACGCACTCAAAGCGTTTTCTTTTGTATAATTGTGCCATTCCTGCGTGTCGTGTTGAGAGTGCCAGTGAAATTTGGCTTTTTTTATGTTTATATATGTTGGATTTTGAAGGAGTTGAAGATGATCTCAATAAAGATCGAAACGTTGGCACGATAAAGTAAATGTTTTTCTGAAACCTACATCACACCAGACAGCATCTCACGATATCTGAACAACTTACGACTTTTTTTGAAATCATTTTCAGAACCTTGGATTTATAAACATTATTTACATTTTACAAATACATGTAGGATGTGGGAAAAAGTATGACTTTATACAATGCTAGACAATTTTTCATTTTTTTTAATCTAAAATTTTCTAGCATTGTGTAAATTAATTTTTTTACATACTACACTTATTTGTAAAAATTGAACAATGTTTGTAAATACCAGGCGCTGAAGATGATCTCATTAAAGATCGAAACGTTGGCACGATAAAGAAAATGTTTTTCTTAAACGTACATAACACCAGACCGCATCTCACGATCTCCGAATAATCTTTTCAAAGAATTGAGTTCAAACACCTTTGGCACATTTAACCAAAAAACGATGTTTATAAAAGTACGACAATAAGGCAAGTAAATATATATCATTACTATCTCATTTAAAGTAAATCTCTTGATTATACTATGCTTTAAATGTTTGCTGAAGTTTTAGACACAAAAGGTAACTGTCGTAACTTCGAAATGCGGATAAAAAAAAGTGGATTACGACAAATAGTCGATGGTCTGGATAATTTAAGAGACAAGTGACATGTATGTGAAGGACCAATAAATATCAATCAGAAAGAATTAGAAATGTCTCCGAGTTAAACCGCAATCAATCAAGCTCCGGATAACACTAACATTAAAGTGCCTCGACGTTTAATTGCGGCGATGCATTTTCATTATCCCTTATATACTTTTGAGGGCAACACGTTGAAACAGACTTGTCGATCATTGTTCAAAACCAGCATCAGTAGTCAGATTTGACACATACAATACGATTAAAATTTTATTTTTTTAAATTGAATTTCAGATATTTTGGAAGGAAAGTAGTTCAGTAATAAGAGATACTCGACGAAGAAGTTGAGGCTTCTCTGGGAAGGATACCACCTGCTCAAAGACGTCTGTAAAATTTAATGTAAAACAATATAGAAAGGAAAGTTTTACCAATTAAAACCTGTACAAGGAGAGGGAACTATACCACAAATGATGTAGGAGGGGTGAAATGATAAACTAATCTGAGAAAAAGACAATCCTACAAAAGGAGAAAGCTCTATCTCCGCCTCTTCATGAGTGCAAAATTAGAAAACGTTTTAACAAAGCAAAGATCGTGGCTTATCTAGGCTGTCTAGGCTGGCTATCTTTTCGGTTGAATTTTCTTGAAATTATAAACATTCTATGAAACAGCAAGGCAGTAAAAAATTGATTTCGAGCGTCATGAGTTCGATTCTCACCGTCGCCCCTGGCCCTTTTATCTTACGATTCCCTTCCACCAATAATATAATAAAAATTCTGAACTGGTACTTTAGCTAATATTAGGAAGACATTCAAAAAAGTCTACGAAAAGAATAAAAAAGAAACCAAAAATCTATCGGAAAAAAGAAGAAAACCACAAATGAAGTGGTACAATAATCACAATTCTTTCAGCTCAACAACCGACATCAACTTAACCAATAACCACACATATTGGTCTTCTGAAAACAAAGAGCCTCACCTAAAAAAATAAAAATTATTTGTGTAAATTAAATAATTACTTTGGACCATACAAATCGACGAGAAGATTTCCTGATATCTTTCTAGTGAAATATTTAGAGCAAGTTGTACCCTAGACCTCTTTGTCGTAGAGAAATGCTCTAATGCTCCACGTAAAAATAAGTTTATAAAAAGGCCCAATCCAGCCAATAACACTATAATACAGAAGTTGCCTTTTTGGTTGGAAAGGATAGTTCTAATCACAAACTGGTTTTAGGCAGCAATCCGGATTCGAGTATTAAATGCTCATCGTCAGGATGAAAGGTATAAAGCTTTATCAACGTGAATTGATGGACGTGACTTATAAATCCACCTCCGATGCGACGTCCCAAGGAACGGCCGGTTTTTAAGCCGCTCAATTTGAACGTATGAAATACGAAGAATCTAACATAATTAAATATTGTCCTAATACTCAATGAAAAATGATTTTATGTTAAGGATAATTTTGTATGTCGAATGTCTTTAAATAGTAGTAGCTTGTTGGAATTTTGTTAAATAGAAATCTGTTATACCTGTGTGTAGAGATTAGTGACCGTTAATCGATAATTATTCAGATATCGTGAGATGCGGCCTGGTGTGATGTAGGTATCAGAAAAACATTTTACCGTTCCAACGTTTCGATCTTTTATTGAGATCATCTTCAGCGCGCAAATTGTTCGTTTTCTGTGTACTTCTTGCGTGTCGTGTTGGGAGTGCTCACTTAATTTTATTTGACAATTCTAATTGACAAGCCTAAACATATTGTTCTTAGGTATAGACAATTTATATCTAATTAGATTGAGACAAGACAAAGGCTAGTAATTACTTACACTTGATAAACCCTCGTTAGTCTGCGAATCGGTGATGTCACACTGGTATTTTGTCACTTGTTGGGTACGACTTTCGCCGCGGGTTTGTTGAAGTAATCAAACCAGGCGTGAAGACGGTCCCGATAAGTGTAGCAATGGCGGTTGAGCGCGAATTATCTAACTTTCAATTTATGACATGAATTCATTGCAAAATTTTATAGAAGAATTTACAATTGTAGATAAATAAGCTAAGCAAGAAATGCCGCACAGACAGGTATATAAATAGATAAGGAGAGAGAGAGAGAGAGAGAGAGAGAGAGAGAGAGAGAGAG
>CM077107.1:21692587-21711340 GCA_039619505.1 Cimex hemipterus
GAAAATTTTAGATAAAAAGTGAATTTGTACAATGCGAGAAAATTTGAACAAGTTAATTTATACAACGATAGAAATTTTAGATTAAAAAAAAAATTAAATTTATACAATGCTACAAAATTTCAGATTAAAAATATTTTACAATGCAAGATAAAATTTAGATTCAATCAAATTATTCGTACTCATTCAAAGTGTTTGGTTTCTGTGTTGATGAGTCATTCCTGTGCGTCGTGTTGAGAGTGCCAGTGAGATTTTGCTGTTTTATCTTTTTTATACGTTGGATTTGAAGGAGTGGAATGGGAAGTCCGGTTCGAGAGAAATTCTTATATGAGGAGTCGGCTTCTTCGAAGTGAAAGGAGCCAACAATGGGAAAAACGTGGGTAATGATTCGGCCTGATTTCAGGATTACATAGGAGAGGATAAATGAAAGCCAAATTGTATGAAGGTTAGATTATGTAGAAATGTTTGATGTGTAGAATGTGATGATTGTTTCATATGTTGTATCATATGCGTTATGTATACGTATGATATCGATATTGAATTTGCTTATTTCGTGTTGGCGTTCAAAATGGTGGGTGGCCAGTGCTGTAGGATTTTATACTTATCTCTTATGTTTACGTATGTCCATATTCTTTTATCTTTTGAAATAATAATAATCAACAATATTCCGGCTTATTTATGTTGTGATTACTATGTCAAATGAAACTACTTTCAAATAGTTCTATGTATTGCATTAATAACAAAATAATTTTAGCATGAGATGATGTATGAATAGAAAGTTCTTTGTCAGTCCTCTGAAGCACTAAAACGAAATGAAATCATGAAGGTTTATGTATCTTTGAGTTTTGGTATAGCGGAAATTAAATTTCTTGAAAAGGTCATTCTCGGCCATCTAAATCTGTATTGAATTATATATAATATTTAAATTGATTAAAAAAAAGGAGCGTAAATGTTTCATATTGAACTGTAGACGGCTAACGAGAAATTTTATGTCAGAAATTCATCGCCACCCTCCTGAATATGTCTTAATTAAAGAGTCTTAATGGTTGGCGATTGTCGGGGCTGGGGCCTGGGGAAGAAATGAAAACAATAAGGGAAGAAACGGCGAGCTGATTGAGGGGCGATCTTGAGAAGTTTGCCGGCCTGATTGGGGGATGCCCCCCCGCCTCCGCATCTCGCAACAACTAATCCGTGCCGTGAGGCTGAGAGATGATTGAGCCACGTTCACCATCTTTATCCAGAGGAGACACAGGGGAAACTCGGCCGAGTGTCAAGTGGTTCGAATGGCCTCGGCTATATTGCCAGTTTGACGCTATATTGACAAAAGGAGGGCGAGCCAGACTCTCATAACCTCGCCATCTCCCCCGGCAATCCTTTATGATTACGGCCCCGGTCGGCCAATAACAAGCGACAAATATCTATATCTAGTCAGCACTGTCGCCGAGTTTCAAACTTTCAATAACATTAAATATTATCACGTTTTCTTGGTCCTTTTCCCTTCATCAGAGCAATTCTTTGTTGAGTTCTCTTTTCTTCTATTGCCTTTCGTATACGTAACCCGACAAAATCGACATGCGCGCTTTATGAAACTTCCCAATCACACAATGATTGTGACAATCACATGCAAATCTTATTTATATTTTATAAATTGTTATAAATAGCCAACAAACAAACCTTATTCCGCTTAATTGCTATAGCTTAAAATATTGTTAACAACAGAAAATTATAAGAAACACATAAAAAATTCAAATTGTGGTGTCAAATGATCCCAAAGCCCCATAAAAATGTAAGCTCCCCATCATCTTATCGACCTATTAGTTTGCTACCCGTTCCTTCTAAATTATTCGAAAAATTAATTTACAAAAGACTCGACACAACACTCAAGAAGACAAACACTTTGAGCCCTGAAGATGATCTCAATAAAGTTCGAAGCGTTGGTACCACAAAGAAAATGTTTTTCTGCAACGTACCTCACACCAGACTGCATCTCACGATTTCTAAATAAATTACAAAAGTATTATCTATATTGCTATTTCAAACAAGATCTTGCCAGATCATCATTTCGAACCCATCATTCCACCACTCATCAACTTCACAGTGACAGATTTCATTACTGCCTCGAAACTGTATGCGACTGGTTTCTCAGACCTTCGATAAAGTATGGTATGAGGGATTGTGATACAAATTAAAATTATTTTTACCTCATGCCTGTTATCTTACTACCATAACTTAAAGAAAGATTTTTTTGCAGTAAACCGGGTACGGAGACTTATGGGATGTAAGAAGTGCTTGCAGGTGTGCCACAAGGGTCAATACTCGCTTCGCTGCTGTACACAATTTTAACTTCTAATATGCCGCAATAGGGTTCTGGGCCCATAGAGTCCATGTTGGCTCCCTTTTTGGCCTGCATGCCACCTTTTTCGTTGCTTTTATGCCTCTAATTCTGACTTCCACCAGGGCATCAATGGATTTTGCAATATTTGCCTTCGCCTCGCATGAGGCTAATGCTCTGAGTGCTGCTTGGCTATCGGGGAAATTGGCTATCTTTCGTGAATGTATTCCTAGCCTTTTTATTTCTCTTGTATATTGTTTAATCGAAATGATTTCAAAAAGGAAAACTGTAGCATACTTGCATAGGTTTGCCGTCAGTTCGGTCTTGGGGCTCATCCCAAAGACCCCAGTTCCTGTGCATTTTGACCAATCGAAATTCCTGATCCACGAAAAATCCTAACGTCGAAGATAATAGTGGAAATCATTTATGTAGTATAGTAAATAAACTTGCGCAAAAGATCATCACTACAATGTTTTAAAAATTCATTGATTCTTAAACGACATAGTTCTGGTTAGTTTAAAATGGGTAAAATTACAGACACTTGGAGAGCAGCCAGTTCATATGATTTGGGCTGCAGACAACGAAATATTCCAATGAGTCTCTTGCGGTGCCAATCTGTTATTTCCAGAATGTTGAGGCGATCCCTGGTTAAAGGAAATTATTCTCGTCGTACAGGCTAAGGAGGTCCCAAGGTCTATTTCTTCTAGTGATGACAGACAATGTGAATTTGATCGGGAATTGAATCGGGCCGAGTCTTAACTAATAATTTTAACGGCGAGATACCGATTATAAATTAAAAGACTGAATATGATCAGAACTACCCCTTAATCGATAGTTGTTCAGATATCGTGAGATGCGGTCTGGTTTGATGTAGGGTTCAGAAAATCATTTTCTTTATCGTACACGAGAATAACGAAGAATATGGGATTCTATGAACAAATTTCATATACGGACACACAGCTAAAAGCATCTGAAGGACATCCCCAACATTAAGAAAAAATTCGCATCGGCCATCAATGAGAGATCTTTTTTCCTGAAATGCAGACAGCACAAACGGCACAAGTACACAGAAGACACCTTGAGCCCTGAAGATGATCTCAATAAAGATCGAAACGTTGGCAAGATAAAGAAAATGGTTTTCTGAAACGTCCATCACACCAGACCGCATCTCACGATATCTGAATAATTATATTTAAGAACGTGTATATCTTATGTCCGAGTTTGTTATCGGCTTAGCGAAATGTTCTTGAGCCATCTGAAATGACTTTTGCTTCTTTCATGGAGGAGGCAATGTCAGGCTTCATAATCCCAGGGTTATAAACAAATGATTTTAATAATTTTAACATCAACCTTCCTATTCCAAACAATGAATATTAATTGAAATGTCATAAAACTAGGTCGATTTGGCTAGGAGGAAACTCAAATACCTCAACTGTAACTATGTAATTGTAAGATTTTGTAATATCTTAAAATTTTTGATACATTTTTTTGACATTAAAAATAATTTATGTTTAAATTTTATACAAAAAATGAAGCGAGAGAGAGACGTCTGTTATATATTTTTAATTTTTGGTTACATTTATTTTTACATCAAAAACCATTTTAAGTAGTTTCTTTGCAAAAAAAGTTAACAGTATATTTTTGCTTTCGATATTATTTTGCGATTTTTAAACATAATTTTTTCAATTTTAGAGTCCTTTCCTTTCCGTGATGATATTTTTTCTATGACAAAACAAAAAATCGCACAATCTTTTCAAATATATTATTTTACAAAAACAATGCGATGTTTTGATGTTGTTTACTCTTCAAACTCCGTGATTTTAATTTTACTTGGCATTCGTGTACTTTAAGTAAAGTACTCCGAGTCGTTAAAAAATTACGTCTCTTTGAACTGTGGGCCCTCCGACTTGAGTGATTGTCTGTAAAAAAAACCTCCCTCGTAAATCTCTTCGCGACGGTATCTGACCAGGACGTGTCTCTTGTTAAGCAACGGAGAAGTCCTTGTTATCTTTCCTGGGCACAATGTAAATATGACTCCGGTTCCCACGATCTTCGCCCATTTTGGCTCGTACCCCCTGTCGACCGTGCTCGCACCCAAAAACAATTCAAACGTCCGTCGAGCGTACATCATAGATCGGACGTCTATATTCAAGACACCCCGTGAGCTGGGCGCTCATCGAATCGGCCAATTGGATCGGATTCGCAGGAAATATGCAATTTACTAATCTGTTTAAAGTGTTCTTCCAATTGTCCGTTCACTGAGCGTTATGATCGACAGCGTACACTTTTTATTCGTGACAGCCGGTTTCGGTCGTGACGTCCTATTAATTGAGAGAGGCCTTGTACTCTGATAAATTTCAAATGAAGAACGGAACTTGGAACGCGAACAGTCTTTCAACAAAGACGCCCAAATTCACTGATAACCTTTTGTCCGGATTATTTTTAACACAATAACTTATCGACCTGTCATTAATGCAACTATTCTGTTTTGTGTTTTATATAAGTCACGAATACTCTGGATCACGGGATGGTCTTGATGAAAAATCAAATTCAATTGTTACTGCCAACCTATTTAAGTTCATCATCAATGTCAAACATACAGAGACATAATTAAATTTTTCATAGATGATTTCAAATTGCTTTGAGTACCGACTCAGTCCCAACATTCCCAAGTATTGATATATATTTCCGCTTGTGACACGGATTTTTTTTATCTCAACCAAGAAGATGAATTGAAAGTATTTATATATATTTGAATAGATGAAAGCAATATGAAGTTTGGGTAGATTATAGTGTGGGCAAATAGAAGAATTGCTACACTACTTCGCACATGTCAGTAAAATTCAAATTGTTATGTATGATCCGCAGTTATTAGTTGTCCTTTCTTACGTTTCTGGACATACGGGCATACATTATGCATGATGTAATAACTCAATGAAATCCTCTGAAGATATCTTAACAGTATGATCATAATATAAATAACAAATTCTCTGCAAGACTCCGGACTAAACTATAATTAGAATAACATAGAGTTAAAAATAATACGTTGAAGGAAAATATTAGATAATGAAGATAATATAATAATAAAAATAATATATAGTATATCTTAGATATGAATTATTTAAAAATCGTGAGATGCGGTCTGGTGTGATGAAGGTTTCAGAAAAACATTTTTTTTGTTGTGATGACGTTTCGATATTTATTGAGATCATCGTCAGGGCTTGTGATTTATAAACAATAATTATTCCGAAATTGATACTAATAATCACCACACTCTATAAACAATGTTTAAATTTTACAAATACATGTAGGTTGTGAACAAGTTAATTTATACAATGCTAGAAATTTTGGATTTGAAAAAAATTAAATTGATGCAATGCTACATAATTTCAGATTAAAATTTTTTTACAATGATAGGAAATTTAGATTAAAAAATGAAATTTTTAATGCTAGAAAATTAACTAAAAAATGAATTTATATAATGCTAGACAATTTTAGATTTAAAAAATGAATTTATACAAGGCCAGAAAATGTTCGATTAAAAAATGAATTTATATAATGCTAGAAAATGTAGATTTCGAAAAATGAATTTATACAATGCTAGACAATTTTAGATTAAAAAAAAACTGAATTTATACAGTCAGAAAACTTTAGATAAAAAAAATATACAATGCTAGAAAATTTAAGATTCTAAAAAATTAATTTATACAATACTAGAAAATTTTAGATAAAAAATGAATTTATACAATGCGAGAAAATTTGAGATTCTAAAAAATGAATTTATACAATACTAGAAACTTTTAGATAAAAAATGAATTTATATAATGTTAGGAAATGTAGATTTCAAAAAATTAATTTATACAATGCTACACAATTTTAGATTAAAAAAAACTGAATTTATACAGTCAGAAAACTTTAGATAAAAAAAATATACAATGCTAGAAAATTTAAGATTCTAAAAAATTAATTTATACAATACTAGAAAATTTTAGATAAAAAATGAATTTATACAATGCGAGAAAATTTGAGATTCTAAAAAATGAATTTATACAATACTAGAAAATTTTAGATAAAAAATGAATTTATATAATGTTAAAAAATGTAGATTTCAAAAAATTAATTTATACAATGCTACACAATTTTAGACTAAAAAAAACTGCATTTATACAGTCAGAAAACTTTATATTAAAAAAAATTTGTGCAATGCTAGAAAATTTAAGATTCTAAAAAATTAATTTATACAATACTAGAAAATTTTAGATAAAAATTGAATTTATATAATGCTAGACAATTTTAGATTTAAAAAATGAATTTATACAAGGCCAGACAATCTTAGATTAAAAAATGAATTTATATAATGCTAGAAAATGTAGATTTCAAAAAATAAATTTATACAATGCTAGACAATTTTAGATTAAAAAAACTGAATTTATACAGTCAGAAAACTTTAGATTAAAAAAATTTGTGCAATGTAAGAGATTTTTTTGTGAGATTAAAAAAAATACAATGCTAGAAAATTTAAGATTCTAAATAATGAATTTATACAATACTAGAAAATTTTAGATAAAAAATGAATTTGTATAATGCGAGAAAATTTGAGATTCTAAAAAATGAATTTATACAATACTAGAAAATTTTAGATAAAAATGAAGTTTTACTATAATAGAAAATTTTAGATAAAAAATGAATTTATACAATAATAGAAAATTTTAGATAAAAATGAAGTTTTACAGTAATAGAAAATTTTAGATAAAAAAATAAATTTTTACATTGCTAGAAAATTTTAAATTTAATCAAATTATTTGTACTCACTCAAAGTGTTTGTTTTCCGTGCAAATGTGTCATTCTTGAGTGCCAGTGAAATATTGATGTTTTTATGTTTGAAACGATTCTTTTAATCTAAAATTTTCTAGCATTGTATAAATTCATTTTTTTTAATCTAACAAAAAATTTTCTGGCATTGCACAATTTTTTTAATTCTAAAATTATCTGACCTTGTATAAATTCAGTTTTTTCATAACCTTTTTTTTTTTACGAGGGTTCGCAACAGCAGACGTTATATAAACCCTTAGAGTGCCGATGTTTTTGAAAAAAGCCCATTTTAATGTATGTTGGGTTCGAATGCAGGGGTTTTCGAACCCGGGACCTTTACCTTACAGTGATGAGCGCCGTGTCAAAGACTGAACCTTGCGGCCACCGACGCCCCTAACCTAAAAATTTGTAGCATTGTATAAATGGTTTTTTTTTCACACCCTGTATGTATTTGTAAAATTTAAACATTGTTTATAAATCCCAGGCTGAAGATGATTTCGATGAAGATCGAAACGTTGGCATGATAAAGAAAATGTTTGTCTAAAACCTACGTGACACCAGAGCGCATCTCACGATCTCCGAATATTATAGGGGAATAAGTTACGATACGATGTATGATGTTTCAAGAATGAAACGATTTAAGATTACATTGTTATAACCGAAAACCGAACAAAACAAAGTTGTAAACTTACAAATCATGTTGTTAATGTTAAAAAAATGTTATACCTTTTTCGAGCAACCTGCATTTTGATAGACCTGTTTTTTTTACAAGATCTAATCTCATAGATCGTCCTCTTACATCTTGAGTCAATGTTATGATGTTCACTCTCACAACTTATGCGCAGGGTAAACGCATAGATTTCATTTATATTAATTCTATCTTGGGCTAACAATAATATATTCCTTAAAAGCGTTAAATGACCTTCTACCTCTGGTATGTGCATTTATCTTTATGTCATCCGCTAGTCTGTCTTGACAGATTTATTTCCCAGTCCGGCTGACGGGTATACGGGGTAATAAAGAGGAGGTAATGCATCCAGGAGCTTACCACTGCCTTATTTATAGTCCATCGGTTGAGGAGATGAGCTCAGTGTTATCACAAAGTCTGTATATCACTGTCTTCACCTCGCATTCCACAACTTGTATCTCCCCCGTCCCTAATGATATCTGTCCGCGTATTTAATCCCAACCTGGGAAAAGATCTCCCGGAATGCAATCCGGATCGTCCCGAGGTAAGCTTCGACATGTCAAAAGACATCTCTAGACTTGGGTAAAGCGCTATTTGTTCCAGTTGAAAAGTAGGCCAGGTCGGAAAAGAACAAGACTTTTACGTAACAGATGTCAGCCGTTTGTTAACTGGGAAGAAATTATTGCCTTAGGCCGGACACCTGGCCGTATCGCGAAGTCGTTCAAATAACGTCAACGTGAAACAAAACAAATTAGCACTGTTTCTAATGGGCTTTCAGTCTTAAAATTATGAAGCCGCCTGCCGCCCTCGATATCGTATCTGCGATGTTTTGGTATGACCTAAGCACAAGATGGCTAGAAAAAAGTCTTCATTGATTTTTCATGCAATAAGAATAAGAATCTAAAACGTTACACTTAATTTACACATACGCTGGATCAATGGCGATCAACTTAGTTGTTTCACAATTATAAACTTATAATTTACATAAAACGTAATCAATTTGTACATACCAATTAAACAAAATTACAAACATTCCTATTAATGATTATTCGGAAATCGTGAGATGCGGTCAGGTGTGATGTAGGCTTAAAAAAAATTGCATTATTGTATCAACGTTTCGATCTTTATTGAGATCATCTTTAGTGCTCAACGTGTTTGTTTTCCCTGTAATGAATCATTCTCGTCTATCGAGAGTGCTCATGTAGTTGAAATTTGTTCATAGAATCTCAAGCTCTTCGTTCTTCCAACGTAGAAATCTGGAGTTTAGTGACCGTTAGTCAATGATTATTCGGAGATCGTGAGATGCGGTCTGGTGTGACCTAGGCTTTCGAAAAGCATTTTCTTTATCGTGCCAACGTTTCGATTTTTATTGAGATCATCTTCAGAGCTCAAACTGTTTGATTTCCCTGTAGACGTACATTCTCGTGTTCATGTGAGAGGGCGCACTCGAAAGTATTGGCTATAGTCACTAAACACCACACATACCTATTAATTTAATGAGAGATCAATTTTAAAAAAATCATCAATATTTTTTATTATTTTTATTCTCAATAAATAAATTTTACAATTATTACCCTTTTTTATTTGATGTAAAAAAATGAACATATATACATCATAAAAATACAAGGGAAGGAACGTAAAAAATAAAATTAATAATGATGTAATATAATAAAAAAATGTGTAAAGTTTAGTGACAGTTAATCGATAATTATTGAAATATCGTGAGATGCGGTCTGGAGTCTGGTGGTCCGCAAACTGTTTGCTTCTGGGTACTTGTGCCATTCTTGTGTGTCGTTTGTGGGAACTCTCGACAAGACAGTCAGCCACTTTGAGCCCTGAAGATGATATCAATAAAGATGGAAACGTTGGCACGATAAAGTAAGTGTTTTTCTGAAACGTACATACCGCATCTCACGATATCTCAATAATAATAAGCAGATATCTACCAGATGTACGACCAAGGCTGTATTCAATAAACTATTAATAATGAAAAATAGATGAGAGTAGCAAGTAAAAAAATAAATAAATGAAACCCTTTTGATACTTAACAGTTTGAATTTAAAAAATGTCTATAGTTTCATGCGTTCCTGCGATAATTAAAGGTAACCTCCTTCCTAAGCCATTAAGATGTGTTATAAATTTCTCTCGTCAAAGAGCATTCTTTTGAAAGAATCTAATCGGGAGACTTTAAGGCAAGGACGCTATAAAATGATAGACATTTTCAATCTTTGACATATTGCAAAGAGAGCATAAATGCCTCGACGGATCCCCGAACATACTACAATTTAGGTACTGCAAATAATCTCTCGCTTTGATTATCCAACTTGTACAATTAATCGCCATCTCGTCCTGTTAAAATTCGATTCTTTATCAATCCTGCCAGACCTAGGATTCACAGCTCTCAAAATAGCATTATCTCAATCAACATTATATAATATTTAAATTGCGTTGCAGAATATTCAGGCTACTTGAAATAAAGGCAAGATTTAGATCAAATGGAACATGTTCGGTAATCGGAACTCAGCGTAAATTTGGTACCGTACCCCCTTCGGAAATAATTTTCTTCGATAGAAAAACAGGGACCTCCCGTGGCACAATTAACACTAGTGTTTCGAGCTCCCCAAAATTGAGGAGCTAAGTTGCAATAGGGTATTCTAATACGCTGTATAGAGCGTCATTGCTCATGCGGAACTCCTCCAGTTTTGGGCGTACACCACAATTAAAAAGCACTAATACACTTTTATTGCTGATAGGAACGCAAATAATTACTGCACTATAGTATTAGTGACCGGTTAGCCAATGATTATTTTGAGATCGTGAGGTGCGGTTTGGTGTGAGGTGGGTTTTAAAAAAACAATTTTTTTATCACACACGTTTCGATCTTTAATGAGATCATCTTCAGGGCTCAAAGTGTTTGTTTTCCCAGTAGATTTGTCATTCATGTCCGTCCCCTGACCCAACTACACGGAAAGCATACACTTATACACTTTGAGCCCTGATGATGATCTCAATAAAGATCCAATGTTTCGATCTTTAATTTATTTATTTACGGGCAATAGTACATTTTATTACAATAATTAGAAGAAAGATAAAGCACTTATAACCTGAAAATATGAAAATATTAAACAAAGAAAATAATATAATAGTAAAAATAATAATATACGTTATATCTTAGAAATTAATTATTTAGATAGAAATCGTGAGATGCGGTCTGGTGTGATGCAGGCTTCAGAAAAACATTTTTCTTGACGGATTTTTAGGAAAAATTTATAGAATTGTATAAATTCATTTTTTAATCTAAAACAAATTTCTAGCATCGCGCAAATTCTTTTTTTAATCTAAAAATTTCTGAAATATTGTATAAATTCAATTTGTTCATAATCTAAAATTTTCAGCATTGTATAAATTAATTTTTTCACATACTACATGTATTTGTAAAATCTCAACATTGTTAATAAATGTGTAGAGATTAGTGACAGTTAATCGTTAATTATTCAGATATCGTGAGATGCGGTGTCCCTACCAGACCGCATCTCACGATATATGAATGTTTATAAATCCCAGACCCTGAGATGATCTCAATAAAGATCGAAATGTTGGCACGATAAAGAAAGTGTTTTTCTGAAACCTGCATACCGCATTTCACGATATCTCAACAATAATAAAAAATAATAATAAGCAGATATCTACCAGATATACGACCAAGGCAGTACTCAATAATTTATATAATAAAGAAAATGGTTTTCTGAAACCCACATCACACCAGACTGCATATCACGATCTCCAAACAATCATTATATTTGCACTTTTCGTGAAAGTAAACATGGTTTCAAAGATTATTTTTTTAATTCAGACAAAGTTTTGGCTCAGCCAAAGTGGTCGAGTTTTTATAGGACATGAATCCTCACTAGTTCGTAAATCAAACCATGAAATGGATGTCAAGGGTGGGTCTTGCCATTTGTGAACAATTCACTAGTAGTCTCACCTATTATTAAAGGGCTTGTAATCAAAACGGATTCACACAGGGTTAGATTAGATTTAGTGGACGTAAATGTAAATGTGCCTTGAGTTACGACCTAGTTTCGTTATAAATTTATAAATAGATCTAGCCACCAAGCATAAATGTACATTTAAATGAATCCACGGTCATAACTTAGGGGTGGGGAACAATGGGGTGCGTCGTGAGATCCGGTGAAAACTAGTTTTTAATTAGAAGGTGGTGGATAGTTGTACATCAATCATAGGGGTCGGGGGATGAATGCATGCCTAGTGCCAATAAACTGCCCCTCTTTCTGGGTAAGGAGGGTAATAAATCGACGTAACAATGAGAAGAGCCAAGGTTGGGGAAGGACGACGGAGCAATGAAAGGAAAGTCCTCAAGTGCTAGGAGAGCCCATGAATACATTTAGTTTCAAGGGGATACTATTCTTACCGCATATCGGGTTGCAGAGAGCGACGCACCCCATCCGACTCTCGTACTTTACATCTGATCATTTACATTGTTTGCTAAGACATTGAACGACCGTAGTACGATATAGCTACTTCAGGAATACCAACTGAAAATTCCTCAGCAATCTGACTTATAAATTGCGTCGAATATTCAAGAATCACTTTTAGAAATCTGCTATTGAACACAATATTGTGAATTAATTATTCAGATATCGTGAGATGCTGTCAGTTCGATCGGTCGGCTGAGATCATCTTCAGGGCTCATATTGTTCGCCTTCTATGTAATTGCGCCATTCTTGAGTGTCGTGTCGAGAGTAGCAGTTCTTTTGTAAATTAATTTTTCGAATAATTTAAAAGGAACGGGTACACGACACGCATGTTCAGAGTGCCAGTGAGATTTTGCTGATTTTCTGATACCTACATCACACCAGACCGCATCTCACGATATCTGAATAATTATCCATTAACGGCCACTAATCTCCACACACAATATTGTGAATAGACTGTCCATATTAATTCCTTCTTACCTGATTAAATGATGCTTTCTTTCATCCCAATTATACTTTAAATAGGCAGTGAATATTAAATAACATTTCTTAACCGAGTGTAACTATCTTCAGTTCACACCAATTAATTTACAAGCTCAAAATATGAACAATTAAACTAATTCAACAAGTAAGCCCAATTTTTCAAACGGAAATACACGCCATCAAATCTTGTACCTTTAACAAATCTTAGAAGAGGTTATATTGTCAAAAATTCCTCATAAGATCGGATAACTCCAGGCGAAGCCACTGACTACCCGCTGTGGAAGGCCATAAAAAAATTTAAAAGACCAATCGCCCAAATTCCTCCATTAAAAAAGAGAATGCTACTTGGGCGAGAGATAGCAGAGAAAAAGCCGAATTGTTTGCTAGTTACCTTGCTGAAATCTTCAAACCAAATGAAATCACCAACAGCAGCTTACTTGAAGTAACAACAACCCCACAAGAAGAAAATATAAAGCTAGCACGAGAAATTAAAAATTTACCCCCTAAAAAGACTCCAGGATATGACCTTATCACTAGAGAAATACTAAAACAATTGCCAAAAAACTATTCGTTATTTCGTAATGAGCTAATTATTCAGATATCGTGAGATGCGGTCTGGTGTGATGTAGGTATGAGAAAAACATTTTCTTTATCATGCCAATGTTTCGATCTTTTATTGAGATCATCTTCAGGGCTCAAAGTGTTTGTCTTCTGTATAATTGTGCCATGTCGTGTTGAGAGTGCCACTGGCAACTATATTTGTAAATCCCAGGCCCTGAAGATGATCTCAATAAAAGATCGAAACGTTGGCACGATAAAGAAAATGTTTTTCTGATACCTACATCACACCAGACCGCATCTCACGATATCTCAATAATTATCCGTTAACGGTCACTAATCTCTACACATATCTGTCTAGTTTGGTAAATTATTTAATTCTTTCAAAATCATAAGAAATGAAATATATTTATCAAAAACCTGAAAAAGAATCTGTTTTAATTCTCATATTTTTAATATATATCATTGTGTGAAGAAGAGGAATTTTAAGTAAAGAGAAAACTGTTAAATTCATTTTTTAATGAAGACACATATGCGGTATATATTAAGTATCTGTCTGCGTAGAGGTGGAGATTTTTCGTTCCCAAAAACGGAAGCAAACAAAATCCTCTAGTTGGAACAGATGTTACGGATGATGTAACGAAGTGTAAGTTGTCCGGTCAAAGGGAAGCTGGTTGTAGTTCATATTGAAGTATATATCAAAATCCCGTCCATTCTCCGCTAGGAGGCGTTTTGAGCAATTTACGTCCGGCCATACCGTTGTACGACTACGTGACTCCCCATTGAAGAATTTATACCCATTTCTCCGGAAAATATCACCCTCCTTCCTTACTTTCCGAAAGTTCCTGTTGTCCATAACTTGTGTCGTCTTCCAGCTTCCATCCCAGAGCAAGGCCACGAAACAAAAGTGGGGCCGTTCGGATCGTTCGGCCGATAAATCTAGAAGGGCCAACTTGGACCCGTAATTAAGACGTATATGGCAATATGTGACGCAGTAAAATACGACTTGGGTAAATACAATTCCGAAGAACGGATAGCTATAAAATTGGTTTCATCCGTTTTAAGAGCGAGACGACTTTGATGAGTTCCGCCATTTCGCTCTAAGAAAATTAAAGAGCCGTACCCGAATAAAAATGATCTCTCTTAATTGTCTCCTCATTCGAGATAGTCATTTTATTAAGGAATTAGAACGGCTGAAAAGGCTTGGAAATCGGTCCTCCTAAGCAGGCCACCTTTCCTTTTCCATAGCGATTGTGTCAGCAGATCCACGTAAACAAAAAACTGTTCGAGTGAGATACTGCTTCTCTTATTTCTATAACTAACATACACATTTAAAATCCTAATAATCACTAACTAGTATATTTGTATGTTGTCTTTTTAAACTTTAACCAATTTAAGTAATAATAAATTTACTTCGTACAACATTTCTATGTAAGATGTCTTAACAGGAATGTAAAAAAAAACTGTAGATATTTAACATGGCAGCCTCTGTCTGCTTGTTGTTTGCTGGTTATGTCTGACAGCCGCCCTAGTCGCTTCGTCATTTCACCTTGTTCATTGGTTTGTTTGGTAAGAACAAAAAGGACAATCACTGCACAGGAACGCTACTAAATATGGTCAAAACCGAAACAGAGTCGGATAGTCAAGGATTCCCGGAATATTACAGGTTTATCACCTGTGGAATATGGGGTTTGAATAATTAATATTAGGCAGTATGATACAGCATTTGAAGCTAGATCATTCGTAATGTTAAAGCAAGGTTGTTGAGTATGATTATTCGGAGATCGTGAGATGCGGTCTGGTGTGACGTAGGATTTAGAAAAACATTTTCTTTCTCTTGCTAACGTTTCAATCTTTATTGATACCATCTTCAGGGCCTAGGATTATATAAATATTATGAATTTTACAAATACATGTAGGATGTGGGATTTATACAATGCTAGAAAATGTTAGGTAAATAATTAAAGAAATACATAAAATGAATTTATACAATGGTAATCTAACAACACGGAAATAATCTTCACAACTTCCTATAAAGTCCCAACAAGACTAAAAGAGAGGAAGAACACAGGAGACCAACAGATGCAATGATATGATGTACGGATGGCTCCAAAACAAACGAAGGAACCGAAAGAGGCGATTTCTATACAAGCCCAAAACATGGGCAATCAAACTCATTAGAGAAGTATACTTCGGTCTTTCAAGCAGAAATACATGCCATCAACGCTTGTGCCCTGGAAAATCTTAAAAGAGGTTACACTGACAAAAAATCCTCATTAGATCGAACAGCCAAGTAGCTATTAAAGCATTGGCATGTAAAAGAATTACATCAAAACGAGTCAGTAAATGCATCCAAAATATCCAAAACCTGGGAAAACACAACAACCTGATGATATCTTGGGTGCCAGGGGACAGGGGAATTCTGGGTAACGAAGAAGCAAACAAACTGGCCAGAGGAGGATCTGCAAGACCGTACATAGGCCCCGAACCTATCCTTGAAATTGTTATCGCAGAATGGATCCAAAAAAAAAAAAAAAACAAAGAGAAAAGTGGATAAACTTATAAAAGTGGATAGCAGTGCTAGACAGTAAACTTATGATGAAACAACCCTCACCAAAATTGGCAAAAACACTGCTGCAATTGGAGAGGGCAAGACTCAGAGAAGTGGTAGGACTACTAACTGGTCACTGTTAAATGAGAAATGGGTATATAAAATGGTGATCCTATTTGCAGATTATATAATGAGGAGGAGGAAACAACCAGTTGTTTCTTCTTCGAATGCGAAGCAACAGCTCAATGGAGGTTTAACCTAACGTACGAAAAAGATTAGGGAATCAAATTGTAGCAACTACAGCCAATAACCTGATAATTCTAAGAAAAAGGATTGATCCTCCATACCATACAATGCTAGGAAATTTTAGATAAAATCTAATGCTTTTACATAATGCTTGAAAGTTTTAGATGCAATCGGAGTATTTGTCCCCACTCAACGTGTATGTTTTCCGTGTAGATGTGACATTCTTGTGAGTCATCTTGGGCACCCTCTGCGCTCATATTCTGCTGAGAACTGGACAAACAAGGAAGCCGAAGAAGGGTCAAGGGAATCAGATCAGATTAGATGAGACTGCTGCTTGATGCAACTTCGGTGGTGATGTACCTTTTCCTCTTTTCAACCGAATATGTACACGCATCCGCAATACAATACTAATGTTAGGTGTGGTGTTTAGTGATCGTTACTTGACGATTATGGGAGGTCGTGAGATTCGGTCTGGTGTGACGAAGGTTTTAGAAAAACATTTTCTTTATCGTGCCAACGTTTCGATCATTATGTAGAACATCTTCAGAGCCTGGGATTCATAAACATTCTTTAAATTTTACAAATGCATGAAGGATGTGAAAACATTAATTTACAAAATGTTAGAAACTTTAAGATAAAAATAAAATGAATCTATACGATGCTAGACAAAAAATGAATTTATACATTGCTAAGAACACAATGATATGGCATACGGATGGCTCCAAGACAACTGAAGGTACCGGATCAGGTGTTTTCTGTGCAAGCCCAAAATATGAGCAATCACACTCACTAGGGAAGTACACCTCGGTCTTTCAAGCAGAATGGATCCAAATAAAACAGAGAAAAATGGATAAACTCTAGCAGTGCTAGACACAGTAAACACATGATAAAACAACCCTCATCAAGACTGGCAAAAACACTGCTACAATTGGAGAGGGCAAATCTCAGAGGAGTGGTATGACTACTAACCGGCCACTGGCATCTGAGAAAACATCTACAAAACATGGGCATATATAATAGTGATCCCATTTGCAGACTATGTGATGAGGAGGAAGAAACAGCCGCTCATATCATCTTCGAATGCGGAGCAACGGCTCAATGGAGGTTCAATCTGACGCACAAAAGCGACTCAGAGAACCACACTGAAGCAATAACAGTCAATGACTTGATACTCCTGAGAAAACGGATCGAGTCTATTGACTAAACTAAGGAACTAGGAAGGTACAATAAACCAGAAGGCTGCAGTGCCTGGGGCACACAAACCCCACCTCCTAGTACCTTTGCTACCATTCCATTCCATTCCATATACATTGCTAGAAATATTTAGATTCAATCAAAGTATTTGTACCCAAAGTGTTGTGTGCCGTGTTGAGAGTGCCATATTGCTGTTTTATTATTATACACGTGGGATTTTGAAGAGGTAGGGAGGGAAGTCGAGAATATAAAGACATTTGTATATGAGGAGTCGGCTTCTTTGAGGTGAAAGGAGCCAGCAATGGGGAAAACGTGGGTAATGGTTCCGCCTGATTATCCTTTCAGGATTATATAGATCAGGGAAAGAAAAGCCAAATAGGTGAAGAATTAGACTACGTAGAAATGTTTCATGTGTGGAACGTGATGATTGTTTTATGTCATATGTTTTGTGAGATGTGGTGATGATATGTGCGACTTATTTTATATGTGCCTGTTCTGTAATTGATGCTGTTGATGTAAACCATTTCTAAAAAGGTACGTTTATGTTTGTTTTGTTCTATGTGTAATATTTTTGGATTGTTGAGGTCGAAATTGTGACGGCGTTTAAAATTGTGTGCAGCGAGTGCTGTAGGATTTTCCTTGGTTTTTGCAATCGAAGATATGTTGGTTTACTCCCTTAACCAGATATTGGGATGTAATTCCGATGTAAGTTTCCAGACAGTTTCTACAATTGGTTCTGTAAATTACGTCACATTTATCTGTTACTGGTGTGAGATCTTTAATTTTGGGAACAAAAGTGTGCGAATTATTTTATAGTTTTTGTATTTTAGTATAGCGGCTTTATATAAAAATCAACCAAAACTTGAAGTTCAACGGTACAAGCAGGCTAATTAATTTAAACTAAAAATTTTTCGTTATTCTCGTTTAGAAATGTGTAGGGATTGGTGAGCGTCAGTCGGCGACTATTCAGAAATCGTGAGATGCGGTCTGGTATGATGTAGTTTTCAGAAAAATATTACGTTTATCTTGCCAACGTTTTGATCTTTATCGAATTCATCATCATAAATATCGTTTTTAACTTTACAAATACCTGCAAGAAATTAGAAAAAATGAATTTATACAATGTTAAAAAATTTTATATTATAAATAAGTAAATAAATAAAAAATTTTAAAAATTGTATTTATACAATGCATCATATCATTTTTAAAACGCGTGAAATGAGTCGAAATTCAAATTTGATTGAATGCAAAAAGATTTTTTTTTGCATTGCATAAATTCACTTTTTTTCCACATCCTACATGTTTTTTAATTTTAAATTATGTTTGTAAATCCCAAGCTCTGAAGATGGTCTCAATAAAAGATCGAAACGTTGGCACGATAAAGAAAATGTTTTTC